>CM076582.1:1392158254-1392758254 GCA_034641835.2 Pinus albicaulis
AAACCACTTCCACTGTTTCTTTATATGATTCTGCTTACCCCTGACTGTTCAAAATTACAATTAACGCACAACATATTCAATATTATTCGACATTTTCTTCCTCTGCTCCTTGACTGATGCTGCTCCTTACTTAGCTTTTTGCTGCCTCTACTACCTCTCTGCTACCTCTATTCTCTGTCTTCTACTTTGCCTTATTGCTAGTTCAGGTGTTGCTCCTTTGTGCTCCTTTGCCATAAATGACAACATTTCCAACCGGTATAATGACCTATCCAACTCTTTTAGCAGACATGAATCTATCCATGGAAAAGTTAGTTGGATTTGGATCTGATGGAGCATCATCCATGAGGGGTATTCGTGAAGGTTTATCTACTAAGTGTCGTCGACATGCCCCTCATTTATTAGATATCCATTGTATCGCTTATCAAGAAGCATTAGTAGAAAATGATGCTTCATCGTATTTTGAAGAGTTGCAAGCTATTGATAAGTTTGCAAACAAGATCTATTCATGGTTAGGGAAATCTACTAAAATACATGGAGAATTGAAAGAGCTAATGGAGTCATTTCAAATCACAAGGCTAGAAGTGTTACAAATTCATCATATTAGATGGCTTTCTAGAGGAAAAGTCATGGAAAGACTTGTTAAGCTCATGCCTGCTTTGTTAAGAGACTGGGAGTTAGTGGAGAAAAAAATGTATGAGATGGCTACAATATTTCAAGTTCAATTTTTCATCCACTTACTTGCAGATGTGCTTATTGAGTTAAATACGCTGAATCAAAAGTTTCAAGAGGATCATGTTGACATTACATCTATTGGAATGACTTTGGATATCACTATCACCTTGCTTCAAAAGCGATTTCTAAGAGGAAAATTTGGGGCAGGTACAATGCACACATCATTTTTCTTAAGTAAAACACAACAAGGATCTCTTGAGTTTGCAGATTTCACAGGCATAGTACATGTACATGAATTGAGGTTTGAGATTTTTCTGAAGTCACAAAGATCAGGGACACTAGATGACTACATTATGCTGGGAAAAGGTTTTGTAATGAATGTGATTGACTCTCTAAATGCAAGGTTCACAGATTTGCCTATTTTTAATGCAGCTAAGTTTTTTAGCCCTTATAATTATTATGAGGATATGGATGATAGAGACTCTCAAACAAGAAGATGTTTGACATGTTTATGTGAAAAATTTAGTGTTGGAGGCTTGCTTGTTATGGACAACATTAAATGTATGGGTGAAATGGATGAATTTATATCTACTATTTATAAATCTTACCCAAAAAAACATGTTTGGTGTATGGGATCTATGTGGAGGTGAAATTGAATGGTTTGAAAGATTTCCATGCTTAATGCAGCTATGGAAAGCAATTCTTGTTATTCTGGCTAGTACAGCAGTATGTGAAAGAGGCTTTTCAAAATTAAATCGAATTAAAAATCATGATAGATCAAAACTTTCTTTAAAAACATTGGATATGCTAATGTTTCTCTCTTTCAATGCACCTCATGCTCTAAATGAGGTATATTGGAATGCTATTTATGATGAATGGAAGGAAATGAAAACTCGAAAACCTCTTCCACTATGAGAATAGATTGAAAGAACTAGTAAGTTTCAATGTTTATTACCATCAGTATAAGTGAATTTTTTTAGTTTTATACCATTTGAATTTTACTTTCTGTTTTATAATATATTTCAAGTTTTATTATGTTTTTTTATTAACATATTGATTTTAATAATTGCAAGATATCACACAAGATATGTTAAGCTAGAGGACCACAACTGTCAAAGGTTTATAACTGAAAAAAAATGCTACCTTGGGTCAATTTTGCTGCCAAGTCAAGGGACTGATGTTCCAATTATTTGAGATGTGCAATTACTGGAAGTCTCAGCATTCCAAAAGAGTTTTAATAGACAATAGAACAATGATTTGATCAAATCTGAAATTTATAAGATAAAAATCCATTGATACCTCTTATATAAGCTAGAATTTATTTTTAATTTTATAAATAAGACCTTTCATATACTTTCAATATAAGTATTTATGTTTTTTCATATTTGTTTCTTATTTCAGTTTCATTAAGATGTAGTGATTTCGATATGTTTATATTGGTTCCTATTTTAAATGCATAAGAGTGACAAAATATTATGGGATGTGATTATATTTCAGAGATTTTAGAACTAAAATGATCCATTAGGGCTTTCGATAAGCTCAAGTTATCTTGATATTTATTCTCCAAATTTGCCTCCACTTTTGGAGTCTCCTTGTATCCCCACTTAAATGTCAAATGCCAAACTTACATCATCATGGTTTCGCATCATGAGCTTGTATAATTGTCCACCATGCCCATAATTTCATTGTTGTATTCATATTTGTAAACAACGTTTCAAAAAAAAAAAGTTTTATAAGAAAAATCCAGACCTCGAGGCTGCTGCTCCTTGTCAAACAAAGTCAAAATTGCATTACACAATCTGACACATCAGAATCTCCTATATGCCGATGGTATCCATCCAAATTCTTATAATAGTGTCTTCAAGACTTATGTTGGCATTGCCAATGAGAGATTTAAGCAGTGTAAGATGGAGCTTTCTTCACTGTTGTATATGTAACGGCCTTTTATTAACATAAAGATTGACGGTTTTTTCTTTCTAAAAATGAAATGTAAAAATAATATATTGTGGTCAATTGAAATGCTTTTTTATTTTAAGCTTTTCATCATAGAAGGGCGACATAAATATATGCCCTTCTAATTGAAATTCAGACTTGCCCTTCAAATTTGTCATCCAGCCCCCACAAAAAGAAAAACAGATTAGCTTAACGGTTTCCATCGTCACAAAGTAGTGGGCACCTAATTTTCAGAGAAGAATAGTACATGTCGTAGTCTAACTAGATCGCTTTTTCGCTTTGACAATTATGAAAACTTTGGTAAGATTTTAAGAAAATCTTGTATAGATTTTTGTAAATCCAAGTTATAATTATCAAACTTTAATATTTTGAGTGCTTTAGAGGTTTTTGATGGTGCTGAATCCATTTTCACCATCAAAATCATGATTCAAACACTGTTATTATAAGGTTTCTTAAATTTTTTTGGCCCGAATTCCAGCCAATTTTAACTATCCAAGAAATTCCTCCGTCTTGCTAGACAACTCCATAGTACATCCCTTGTTTGATAATGTAGATCTGTGCAGTGAGGCCAAAAATATCATGATTTAAGATATCAGCTGTTGTTAGGTTGAATTTCCTCTACATTTAACCCAGGTTGGGAGATTGTAGCCTTCTGTATAGAGAAAGAACATTTGACGTGCATTATTTTATGATGTTTATGGCTAAATTAGTTTGCTTCCATTATCTGATCTTCTCCTTGGTCTTGCCAACTGGTTGGATGCGTTAATCCATGAGATATGCAGCGATTCTGCAGCAGCTGCATATCATTCTTGGATGTTTTTTACTGAATTCTATGACGTGAATATTTTAAACTCTTTGAGGTTTATTACTCTGGTGTGGTCGAAATGTGTTGATTTATGTTTAAAAATAATTTTTATACAAGACACAATATGCAAATTAGGCAGAAAGGATCTGAATTATCAGTCCACAGATGAAGATCCTCATGTGAGTACATCCAAAGTGGAAGATTAATAATTTTTGGTGCTTCAGTTCTCATGGGTTTCAATCCCGCTTAGAGGACATGTCAAAAGGTACAGAACATTTTTTTGAGAGGATGTTTAAAAGAACCTTATAGGTTAATTTAATTTCGAATTTTAGATAATGCCCTGCTGTTGAGAGCATACTCCAATGCAAGTCAAAGTGTTATACAAGTACGTCTTAATAAGTTAATATATTTTTATTTTTATTTTAATTTTATAATAAACAGAAATGTTTAATCATTTTTTTAGTATACTTCTTCAGTGCAAGTCAAAATGTTATACAAGAGTATCTTAATAAATTAAGATATTTTTATTTTTAATTTATTATAAACAAAAATTGTTTAAAAGCGTTGGAAAAAACCTATTTCTTTTAATTTCTTAATCTTAAAGAATACCATTACATACTTGTTATACATATATATATATATATATTTCTTAACACAATTGCCTTACACCATATATATAGTATTCTTAACACAATTGGCTTACACCATGTATGCAAAACTACATTGAAAGATACTCGTGTGTGCAAACAAGCATTCTCAAAATAGATACAAACCATGTTTCGTTTGGATCAATTGAAACCATTCTTCAAATAGAAACATTGAATTTATATAAAATCTTGTAAACTCAAGAATTATTTAACCTAATAATTTATCATGACCGACTTCGTGCAATGTTATATAGATTTATTATGAAACGATCTTCCCCAGATTATTCAAAGACAAGTTTATCATGAGACCAACTATATCTTCATATTCGGCCATGCAGAGCATATCTCAAATGATAAATAATTTTATATATTTTTTTAACAAGATAATATTTTTGTAACTGGATACTATGGAATTTTCATGAGGGAAATAAGGACCTTTTTATGAATTGATCGAAAGTCAAGCGTATATGGACTTTTCACTACTCTTCTGGTTTAAAAACATGCCTGTAATCACATCCGATCTGATCTTTTTATGCAGGAGTAGTATGAATCATGTATCCGATCTGATCTGTTTATACAGGATTTTTAGAATCTTAACATGATTAGATCTTTTTATGCAGGAGTAGTATGAATCATGTATCTGATCTGATCTGTTTATACAGGAGTTTTAGAATTATAACATGATTAGATTGGACTATTCATTGATAAGCCAACAAGATATACCTTTTTAGTGTTCTTTTTGTTCAAAAACATGCTTCTAATCATCTAAAATTAAATGGATCTTTGTATAAGGTGTTTGGCCTTGATTTTGATATTCAGTTAGTATTCGTTTTTAGATTAAATAAGGTTTTTTTTTAGCATTGTAATTTTATTTACTTGGTGTACCTATGTTTACTCTATATTGATTTTTTAAATATAGCATATTTGTATTAATAAAAAGAGAATACAAAATTACAAAGTGGATAAATTGAAGATTAAGGATGAGATTTGTAAGCTTTAATGGTGAAATTAGATAGCCTCCATTCTTATTTTAGCTGATACCAAAATCTTATATCTATACCCAAAAACTTTCCAAATCATGCGTAAAGACAAGATATTTCAAGTACATGCACTTATCAATTAACAAGATTAGTCATAAATTTTGCCATGTTTCAGTCTATGAGCTAGGTTCTACTTGCCATGTGATTTGTCATGGGAAGATTTAATGATGAGGTGAAAGTTCAAACATAAAGGCCCCACCTCATTTTTCAAGCTCGGGTGGCCAAGCTATCATCATATTTATTAAACCTTCATAGAACATGAAACAATGAAATTGACTGAAATTTATTCATCTATCTGCAAAATCCAAACAAAAGAACAACCAATTGCACATCATTAGGCATAATATTGATTAGAGGCTCAGTATTTCTCTCAAAATTAAGGTGCACAGAAATGCTCCAAACCAGAGCGACCGGATGGAGCTCGTCACCAGGATTCCAGCGCAACTTTTTTCATCAAAATCTGAGTTCGTATGAGTAAGTTATGGTCTAATGTTTGTTTTGTCAAATAGGTAAAAAATGTGCAGAATAGTGACAGACTGATGACTTGGAAATCCAGTCAACACCTCAGGAATATCTAGGGAATATTCTCCAATTTTCAGCCAATGACACTGTGACAAGTGTCACAGTCAGATTCGCTAATGTTGCTTGGGGAAATTGAAATTTTATTCCTATTTCTAAGGTCGAAATTTTGATTATATGGTGCATTATTATTATTTTTATATTTGTGGATTTGCACCAATGGACAAGGGCCACGTGGAGCAGCCAGAGGTTTCCATGTGCCCTCCCCCATGGAATATTATGGTGCATCTATATTTTCAAATTGTAATTTCTTACCCCTAACTACATTTGGAAAAGATATTTGGGATGCTTTATATTGGCGGACAAATGTTATTTGTGGACAACACTAAACTGGTCGGAATGGTGGCCTAGCTCTACTCTAAACCTAGCAGAGGCTAAGTACATCTGAGAGAGTAGCTCTCGGTAGACATGGAACTAAACTGGAGGAGCAAACATATGCTTATATTGGTTAATCTATATCGCGCACAAAATTTTATGCAGGGGTCGGGGTCGAACCCACAACCACCCATGTATAACTTCAACGCTCTACCATCTACTCTACAACATGGGTCTTAACCCATATAGGAGTATGATTATACTTAAAATATATATGCGCCATGGTTGGGGGGTCCGGAGGGGGCTATCCCCCTCCCATATGTTAAAAGCGCTACGACTAGGAGCTTATCATTGTTCATGGCAGAGGATTAATAATGATAAACCATGCTTTATTACCATAATCTGGGATTAGCTCATACTAATCCACGGTTAAATTTTAAAACGTGATGTGTGCCTAACCATTTGCTAATCACACTTAACTCATGTTTATCTCAACTTAAATGTGTAGTTAGACTGGGGGCATAGTTGGCAGAGCCCGCCAAATGCAGTGGAAGCTCCACTTTTAGTGGAGTTATCTAGTGGACTCCTAGTTTTAGTGGAGAAATAGTAGGAAATTTTGGTTTTCCCATAACTGAGGAAATTGTCGACCAATTTTTCCTCAAGAAGAGTCATTCTTGGTATATTATGATGTTTGGGAGCCATTGGAGCTGGTTGCACAGGGATGACATAAAGATCCAGTTGGCTTCAGAATCTACAAGAGGATGACATAAAGCTCCAGTTGGCTTCATTAAGGTTGGAAGGAGCAACACTTTTTTGATGGGAGGAAAAGACTCAAGAAGAAATGTGAATTCATGGTAAGAACCATTTCTTGGGCTGAATTCTTTTCTCCCATTAAAAGAATTTTTTATCCATTACCCTATATGTTAAAATAATTTATGAGTTTGCAAAAATTTAGGCAACTCAAAGGCCAAACATTTCAAGAGTACACCCAGGAGTTTAGAAAGAGGTATTTGTTGTTAGGATTAAACTTGAATTCCCAAGACACATTGTTGAAATGCATTGGGGGTTTACATTCCTATTTGAAACATACGATCCTTATGTTTAACCAAAACAACTTAGATGAAATATGTATGCAAGCCACACATATTGAAGCAAGGGGAAATAACATTCAGGAAGAGGGTAGTAAGAAGAATCCATTAAGGGTAAGGGAAAAGAGAAGGGAGGAAACTGGAAGGGAAAGAAGAATGCAAGCAACAAGAATGAAGGGGAGAAAACTACATGCAAAAATTATTCCAAAGAGGGGCATTATGAAGCCACTGTTGGAAACTACATCTCGAACTAAGGCCAAAGAAACCAAATAACAAGGGGAAACAAAATATGGCTTCCACCACACAAAAAGATCTTGGATTTGATTCCGGAGATGAGACCAAGATTGTAGCCATGGTTAACAAAGGAAAAGAAGCCATAGAAAGTACTAGTTCCTCAAATAGTCATAACAACATTCCAAATGAAGACACAGGGATAGAATTGTTCCATGTTAGAGGGATTTCAAATCATACAAATATTGATGCATTTTTTGATAGTGGGTCACAAGAAAACTTGATTTCAGAATACTTGGTCAAAAATATTAACCTTGAAACCGTACCACATCATAAACCATACCCTTTGGGTTGGATAGTTAAGAATGCCAATTTACAGGTTACAAGGAAATTCATATTTTGATTTGCTATTACTACAAACTTTGTTGATGAAGTCGAGTTAGATGTGGTTCCACTTGACATTTATGGTATTATGTTGGGAAGTCCATATTTGTATGATTGTAAAGCAGTGTTTTATCTCTGTGAGAACAAATATAATTTTCCTAAGGATGCGGTGGAATATATTGTGAGAGCTCATCACAAAAAAATTGAATATTTCTTTAGTTAATGCAGGGAAAATGAAGAGGCTAATTAATGCAAGTAAAAATTATGTGCTTCTCATGATCAAGAAAAAGGATGATGTTGACTATGAATCATTTTGAGGATGTAATGAAAAATTAAAATATGATTTGTTTGATGTGGTAAGAAAACATGGTGAGATGTTTCAAGAACCAAGTAGGCTACCTCCCAAGAGGGGAATTCAACATGAGATTCAGCTACAGCTGGATGTTCCACTTCCCAAGATGGGTATGTATTGCATGTCAAATATGGAGAGCTTGAAGATCAAGAAGAAAATACAAGAATTTATGAACAAAGGTATCATATGACCATCTACTTCTCCATGTGGTTCACCAATTTTTTTGGTAGCAAAGAAGGACGAGACTTGTGGCATGTGCATAGATTTTCGTGCACTGAATAAAATCATGGTACAGAATCACTACCCACTCCCACGCATTAATGATTTTCTAGATCAGTTAAATTATGTAAGATATTTCACTAAGCTAGACTTATGAAGTGGTTATCATCAAGTTAGAATAGTTGAAGAGGACATTTGGAAAACTACATTTAAAACTAGACAATGATTGTTTGAGTGGCTAGTTATAACATTTAGTCTAACGAATTCTCCAGCTACTTTCATGAGATTCGTGAGTGATGTACTAAGACCATTTCTAGATGACTTCATCATTGTTTACTTATATGATATTTTGATATTCAGCAAATCAAGAGATGAGCATGTCATGCATGTGAACAAGGTACTTTATGTCTTGAAAAAAGAGTAGTCATTCTTAAATATGTCTAACTATGAGTTTGGCAAGACTTCTTTAGTATATTTGGGACACATTGTTGGAGGAGGTGAGTTGAAGATAGACCCTTCCAAAGTATATTTTATTCTGAATTGGCCCAAGCCCAATACAGTTACAGAGGTAAGAGTCTTTCTTGGGGTAGCACAATATTGGAGGAAATTCATTGCTATTTTTTCTTCAATTGAAGCTCTGTTACATGCATTGAAAAGTGTCAAAAAATTATTCCTATGGGGAGATATGCAACAAAAATCATTTTATGCTTTAAATAAAAATATAAGTTCAGCACCGGTATTGGCTCTTCTAGATCTTAGACAACTATTTGAGATCCAAACATATGCAAGTGATTACACCATGGGAGCAGTTCTCATGCAGCATGGTAGGCCTATTTCATTTAATTCTGAAATTTTTAATGGAGTTGTGACTAACTATCCCACCTAGGAAAAATATTTATATGCATTAGTACAAAGTGTAAAGAAACGAAAGCACTATTTTATGGGGAAAGAGACCATTATCCATATCGAGCATCAGCCTTTGTAGTACTTAGAATCATATTCAAAGTTGCAACAATCAAGACAGTTCAGTTGGATGGGATTTCTACAAAAATTTCATTTGGTTATCCAATATAAAAATGGAATCTACAATAAGGTAGCTGATATTTTTTCTAGGCCTATTGTAAATTCATTTATTAAACTCATGCACAATTCAGCTATGCATGAAAGTTAGATTGAACAATATGCATATGATAGTGATTTTCAAGATGTGTATGAAAGCTTGAGTCAAGGAAACCAAAATGAAGAGTTAGATTATCATGTGCATAACAAATTGTTGTATCACTTGGGCAAGTTATGTATACCATAGGGAGAAAGAAACAATATCATAAGGGAGGCACACACTTCATTGGTTGTTGGAAATTTTGAAGTAGGAAAGATAGTAGTGAATATCCAAAGTTACTGTTATTGGCCATGCATGATTGATAGTGTATATCATTTTAATAGAGGATGTTATTTATGTGCAACAAAAATCATTTTATGCTTTAAATAAAAATATAATTTCAGCACCGGTATTGGCTCTTCTAGATCTTAGACAACTATTTGAGATCCAAACATATGCAAGTGATTACACCATGGGAGCAGTTCTCATGCAGCATGGTAAGCCTATTTCATTTAATTCTGAAATTTTTAATGGAGTTGTGACTAACTATCCCACCTATGAAAAATATTTATATGCATTAGTACAAAGTGTAAAGAAATGGAAGCACTATTTTATGGGGAAAGAGACCATTATCCATATCGAGCATCAGACTTTGTAGTACTTAGAATCATAGTCAAAGTTGCAACAATCAAGACATTTCAGTTGGATGGGATTTCTACAAAAATTTCATTTGGTTATCCAATATAAAAATGGAATCTACAATAAGGTAGCTGATATTTTTTCTACGCCTATTGTAAATTCATTTATTAAACTCATGCACAATTCAGTTATGCATGAAAGTTAGATTGAAAAATATGCATATGATAGTGATTTTCAAGATGTGTATGAAAGCTTGAGTCAAGGAAACCAAAATGAAGAGTTAGATTATCATGTGCATAACAGTTTGTTGTATCACTTGGGAAAGTTATGTATACCATAGGGAGAAAGAAACAATATCATAAGGGAGGCACACACTTCATTGGTTGTTGGAAATTTTGAAGTAGGCAAGATAGTAAGGAATATCCAAAGTTATTGTTATTGGCCATGCATGATTGATAGTGTATCTCGTTTTAATAGAGGATGTTATTTATGTGCAATAAGTAAGCCTAGTAATGGGAAACCTGGATTGTACACTCCACTTCTGGTTTCTTCACATCCTTGGGAGAGTATCTCAATGGATTTTGAAGGTGGTCTTCCAATGTCAACGAAAGGTCATGATTACTTGTATGTTGTGGTATATAGGTTCAGCAAAATGTGTCTTTTGATGCCATATAAGAAAACAATTATAGCTGAATAAAAATCTCATCTTTTCTTTCAAAATGTATGGGTTCATTTTGGTCTTCCTACTTCTATTGTAAGTGATCAATATTCCTGGTTTGTTGGGAATTTTTGGTCAAACTTATGGGAGATGATGGACACAATGTTGAAGAAGAGTACAACATTTCATCCGCAAACAGATGGTCGGGCCGATGTGGTAAACAGGATAGTCATTCATCTTCTTAGAGGCTATTGTAGTAAACATCCCAAGTTTTGGGATTAACAATTGCATTACATTCAACATGCATGCAACAACGAAAAGCATTCTTCCAAAAACACATCGTCATTTGAGGCATGTCTTGGGTACTTGCCAACATCACCTTTAGACTTCATCTTTGAGAACAATGTCGCTATAGATGGTCATAGTGACATAGAAAATGCAAGGAAGTTCATTGAGAAAATTCAGTTGGTACATCACACAGTGGAAGAAAAATTTGAAAAGAGTGAAAGCAACTACAAGGCAAGGCATGATAAACACTGTGTTCATCACAAATTCTAGGTTGGACATGAATTTTTGTTATATATCAGCAAAGAAAGATTGTAAGGGGAAGTTAAAAAGCTCAAGCTAATCTGTTATGGTCCATTTAAAATTCTGAAGAATATCGGTACTAATGCATTTAAGCTAGATTTTCCTCCTTATATGCAAATATATTTTGTCGTTAATGTTGAGAATTTGAGATTTTTTGAGCCTCCTTTGATTGATGATTAAGGAGAGCATGTCCAACTGCCATCAATAGATGATTTATCGCCATAATATATTGATGAACTTCTGAAATATCTCATACTTGACAAAAGAATTAGAACTTCAAAGAGAGGGAATGTTGAATACCTTAGCGTGGGACTCAAAAGACAAAATCCCTCCAAGGAAAAATGGATAGAGAGTGAAAGGGTGAGGGATCTATACCCCCACCTTCTGAACAATTGATAGTTTCTTTTGGATTCCAAAAGGCTTCTAGTGGGGAGTAATGACACGTGAGGAATGATCAGAAGCTCAATATTTAGCTCAAAAATGAATGTTCTCATAAATTATCCAAACCAAAGCGACTAGATAGAGCTTTTCACCACAACTCCAACCCAACTCTTTTCATCCAGATCCAAGTTTGTATGAGTAATTTATGGTCTGTTGATCATTTTCTAAAACACGTAAAAAATATGCTAAACAATGACAGACTGATGACTTGGTAGTCCAGTCAGCACCTCAGGAATATCCAAGGAATATTCTCCAATTTTCATCCGATGACACTGTGACAATTGTCACAGTCAGATTTGCCAATGTTGCTTGGGGAAATTGAAATTTTCTTCCTATTTCTAAGGTCGAAATTTTGATTATATGGTGCATTATTATTATTTTTATATTTTTGGATTTGGACCAATGGAGAAGGGCCACGTGGAGCAGCTAGAGGTTTCCACATGCCCTCCCCCATGGCATATTATTGTGCATCTATATTTTCGAATTGTAATGTTTTAACCCTAACTACATTTGGAGGAGCTATTGGGGATGATTTATATTGGCAGACAGATATTGTTGGGAGACAAACCTACACTAGTTGGAATGGTGGCCTAACTCTACTCTAAACCTAGCAGAGGCTAACTACATCTCACGGAGCAGATCTAAACTGACGGACATGGCACTAAACTAGCGGAGCAGACATATGTGTATATCTTGAAATTTTAAAATTTGGGTATCGGTTAATATATATCGCGCAGTAAAATTTTATGTGCGGTTCGATGTTGAACACACAACCACCCACGTAGAACTATGATGCTCTACTGTTTGCTCTACACCATGCATATTAACTCATATAGGCATTCGCTTATACTTAAACTATATCCACTCCATGGTTGGGGCTCCAGAGGGGGCCAACCCCCTCCCATATGTTCGAAGTGATACGACCAGGATCTTTTCACTATTCATGGCAAAGGATTAACAATGATAAACTATGCTTTATTACCATAATTTGGGATTATCTCATACTAATCTGCAGTTTAATTTTAAAATTCTCTTTGCACCTAATCATCTGCTAATCACACTTAGCTCGTGTTTATATCAACTTCAATGTGCATTTAGATTGGCGGCATAGTTGGAAGAGCCTACCAAATGCGGCGGAAGCTCCACTTTTAATGGAGTTATCTGGCGAACTTCCAATTTTAGTGGAGAAATAAAAGGAAAATTTGGTTTTTCCATAACTGAGGAAATTTTTGACCAAGTTTAGCTCGGGAAGATTCATTCTTGGTATATTTTTATATTTTGGAGCCATTGGAGTAGGTTGCAGGGGTAACAGGAGACTTAAACAACACCTTTGCACAATTTAAGCTAAGGCAAAGGCCCATGCGATGGAAGCTAGACAAAGGAGATGTAGCCCAAGAGGGGTGAACTCCTTCATCAAAACCATGTGTATTTGAGTCAGTATTCTGTTTCTTTTGTGTTTTATATGTTGATGTTCAACATTTAGTTTACATGCTTTTATGTTCATGAAATACACTTAATCTCATCAAGTTTTTTTAAATTATCAGTCATAAGCATATGTATAAACCCTTGTACAAGAAGCAAACCAAATAACTTTCATAATAAATATGAAACTGATATTAGCAAAACATTAACTAACAATCAATTTCAGATCAAGGATCCATTGCCAAATCCCTTATCATATTATGTGAATCCCCAATTACAATGATCAATTCAATTCCTTTACTTTCATAAATATTTAAGCCTTGAAACAAGGCATAGCATTTTTCCATATTGTTAGTTGAATGGAAAAGACTCTATTCAGACGTATCCTCGTTTTGTTTTCCAAGAATAAAAATGACACCCTCTCATTACTATACATATATTGTCATTCCATGATAATAGCCTTCATTATTTGTGGTGTTAGTGCTATTTGAAAGCATCATATACCATTGACCCTCTTTATCTCCACCATCATACAAGATGACCACAATTGTAGGTCTCATTATTGTTTGAGGTGTAAGAGTATTCTATTACTCACAATGTTATGTGAATTTGTATAGAAAGGCTCCATTATATAGTAATGGAGGAGGCTCTATGTTTGTTAAGGATAACTACGATAACTAGATAGATGAAAATACCCTTTTGATCTTACAACTTATCATACATAGCTCATAGGGAAAAGAAGCATTGGAAAATACAAACACCAAGACACCCCCTTAAGTGAAAGATAGAGAGTATCTAAAGAAGAAGAAAAAACGAAGAATGGGTCCCATCAACGAGGCTTGATTAGGTACCTATGTACAAACTCTCATAAGTAGAGAAAGAGAGAAAAAATTGTAGAAAAAAAAATCCTCCTTAAAAGAGAGAAAAATTCTAGTGCACAAATTATCATGGAGTTGAAATTGTAGATCCCATAACAATCCATTGAATGGTAATAACAAAGGCATTCTCCAATCAATATGTACAAAATGTTGAAGTACAAAACATTTTAATATGAGATTCATTAAACCTCAATGAGGTCATTGTATCTCTAAAGTAGAAATGTTGTAGAGGCACAATGTAACACCCCTAGTTTTATGTTTTTCTAGTTAGGAAATTGAACTTCAATCCAAAGGGGAGTGGATCCCAATGGATAATTATTGTGTGGATGTTATTAATTATTTAATTATGAAAAATAAATAAAATATTTATGTGCATATTGACCAAATGAGAATTTTGAGATCACTTGCCAAATCCATGAGGTATGGAAAGAGGCTAAGACTTTCCCCAAAAATATTTCAAAAATCCTTGAAAGAATTTATTTCTAATTTAGATTTTTGAGGAAAAATATAGATTTCCCCATTGAGGTGGAGAGTAGTTGGGAAGAGGTAAAAAGCTGGAAAAGCAGAAAGCAGCTTTAAAAGTCCCTAAATAAGGGAAGCCTAGGCAAACATGAATAAAAACATTCTGTAATTCTGGACGCAGAATTAGAAATAGGCTTTGGGGAGCATAAGCTTAAATAAGCTACTGCAGAATAGAATGAGGTTGGTATATACTACGAGATGATCTCAGCTCGGGGGTGAGTTTTAGAGGACAGAAGAACTCTAAGGTTGGGAGGGTGGTCAATTGTAGAAGTGGTATGTTCATAAGTTTTATGAATGGTTAAAGTACTTGTTATTGTGAAATATGGTTAATGGTTATAGATGATTATGTTAGATTAAAATTTTTCAGTTGTTATTCCCTACATTTAACAGAATTGTGTAGAAGAAATTAATCCTCTCAACTCTATATAGTTGTAGGAATAAAATCTGTGGGGAGAATCCATCAGAGTCTCTAAACCAATGTTGGTTTAAATATGAGGATACATCTTACCCCAAAGATGATTTAGTTGTGTAACTTTAATTTTCTTCTAGAATAATAAAATAACTGTTGAAAAGGAAGAAGGACACCCTTACATGTAACAGATATAATTGAAACTAGACATACTTTAAACTTGTTTCATGTAGGAAATGATATAATCTAATAAGGTTATGTGGTATAGACATAAAATTATACAGGTGAAAGCATAATTGACTACAGCATACAAGAATTACTTAAATAGCAATAATAATGTAAATAAATGTTACAGTTGATATGAACATGCCATGAAAGCAGACTGCACATTGTTAAAACTGTTAAAGTTCCTTTAGAAATCTACATGTAAATATATGTATTTAACCAAAGTCTGCAAATTAAAGCTAATTGTTAAGAGATATATTTTATATCTGCACTGTGGACAGAAGACTGGAAGTAAGATAATTGAAAAATGCTCCATTATGGCTGATATGAACATGCATCTTAAATACTTTGAAGTTTAGAAAGTAAATTCCATTCAAAGACTGTTAGTTATTAGACTAAAACCCTGTGATATAGGATAGAAAAATAAAATGAAACTTTAACAGGTGAAATTTTATATATGTACAGTGTATAAAAAAATTAGAAGTTCTAAAACAGATCCTCATTCTATTTAGTCTATGCTGAACATTAACTTATGGCAAAATAATATGAAATATTTTGCTAGAAAATATAGGAAAAAAAAAAACCTTAAGTATACCTATGCACTTAAGTGATAATAACCCTTTCTAGAATTGCAATAAAGTATGCATATGCCTGAACAGATGTGAGGACCCACATTAAGTGCACATAGGATTTTATCCCTATAGATGTATTTTAAATAATTTTGTTGTATTTTGGACAGTGCATGAACATTGTATAGATTAAATAGGAAGGGAAAAATATGAGTCAAAAGTAGTTATGTAAAATGAAGGTAGCCTCTGATACATGTACAGGTGGAAGATTAATTAAGGGCTGTAAATAAAAATTGCTACAAGATTCCAAGACATTAACTTAATATTAATAGTATATATGAAAAAAAAATGAGTTATTTCTATCAGCGTATGAAATTAAGTACTCAGCTCCTGGGAAGAACTGTTGATAATCGAAGAGAAGGAATTGTGTAATCATATAAAATAAATATCTAACATATAGAGAAAACATGTGTAGACAATGAACCCATTTCTAAAATTACAGTGAGGTACATAAACACAGTTTAGCTTCTTATAAAAATAGCCATTAGAGATGAATACTCCTGGTATAGAAACCAGTGAGAAACTCTTCCCCATTATAAATCAAATCTGAATAGAATTTTTATGTCAAAAAAAATAACAATATGAAATAAAATATATGTTTAATGCAGTAGAAAAGTCCACAAGTCCTCGTAAAAATGAGCACATCAGTCATAAAAACAATGCTATGGAAAAGTCGCTAATGTCAATTAATACAGAGGCGAGATATGAACATGAGGGGTAAATGTCGAAACCCTCGCGAGACTTCCAAGGAAGTCCAAGTGAAGGTTGTCCTGCTATACTAGAGAAAATATTAAATCAGACCACATACCTGAAAAAGTCGAATAGTCATATAAATGAGTTCGTGAACAGAGGCAAAATCTGATGATACCTGTGCAAGTCAATACAACAAAATTTTCAACTATGTGCTACCAAAAAAAAATAAAAAAATTTAGAATGGAAACGACTTGATACACTTGCGAGGAAGGAGGGATAGTTACCTGAGTGGTACTGATACTAGCACTAAATAGATAAGAGTCCTGGTCAAATAAAATGACATGAATAGATGTAAAAGTGTTATGGATCGTGATTATGAGAAAAACGTATTCATAAAAATTCAAACCCGAGAGGAATTACCTCTGAGAATGGGCATTCATAGAAGTCCTTCATGAAGCCGAATTGCAAAACCTAACCTATCCATTACGATGGGAAGGTCGATTCAGGAAGAATCGAAATACTTCTCTTAACCACGTCAACAAGGAACAAGTTAAAGATCATATCAATGGACAAAACGAAATTCTACTACGCCCTCAAAACTTAAGGTATGCAAAACGAACGATTCAAATAAATTACACAAAGTACCCATAAGAGATTTCGAAATGAACTCTACAATAATACATATGCATCCGAATGCAAATTTTTGAAATGCTATTACCCTAGCAGGGTATGCGTACCAACAACATAAAACCAACTTACATTCAGAACGAAGAAAATTTATATAAAAATAGAAGGAAACCAAAGCTCAGCCTTCCAAGAGGAAATAATATACACACTTTATAATGATGGAATAAATAGCAGAGGTAAGTCTTACCGAGAGAGAGAGACGTAGTGAACATCTATGTTGTGGAAGAACTTGTAGAAGTTTGCATGGTCGACATAGGAACAAACCAGGAAAATAGAACTAGAGCTAAACACTTCTCTGTAGAGAATCAAATGAATACTTCACATGAGAAAGTGACACTTGAGTACCATGAGTCGGGACGAAACCCTCAAGCATCTCAACCCTACAGGTGGCACGCATCGAAACGCTATACAACAAATCGATAACTCATGGCCGAGAGTTCAAGACACGTCAAGGGGAGGCAAATGAGAATTAATAACAGAGATTTATTGCCATAAATGAGAAAGACGTAAACATGTACAATAACACAGAACCGTAAAATTTGTGGGTGGGAACCCTGCTAAAACGTCAAAATCATACAATACAGAGATACTACAAGTCAAAGTAGTTCGTTCACGAATGCCAAAGCGATCCATATGCGATCTTCTAACACGTCGAAAGGAATTTAAGGGGTGTAAATTATCATGGTTCATTATTTAAAAAAAAACTTAATATATATATGGTGTTATAAGACAAAGAGATAACGTGAGAAAACCATGAGGACCATTACAATTTATAAGTACGATGGTTATAAGGGCAAAACGAAATAATACCATATGGTTCTATACAATACTCATGTTATAAATATGCCATATATATATATATATATATATATATATATATATATATATATAAACAATTAGGTTGCCTCTTAATAATAATGATAAGGTGGAAGATCTATATTGGAAAAAAAATAATAACCATATGATTATGTGGAGTATTAGAAGAGAGCATTATATTCATTAAGATTGAGAGGTTATTAAAAATGAAAAAGGAAGAAGTTAATAAGAAAATTACCTTTGGGTGAAAGTACTATATATATATATATATATATATATATATATATATGAAAAAAAAAATTTGTGTGTTTTGGGAGACATTACACACAAGGGCAGAAAACACTGTCAACTTCTCCCAAAAAAAGGTTAAGAGAAAGTAGGTGTTGGTAAAGAACCAACATAAAGTCTTCAAATAGAAGCAACACCATTAACCAACAAACAAACAATGTGGGCTATCAAGTATGTAAATCTCAACTCAAACTTTGTATAACAACACTTTTGATGTTTTCTGAATACTATCACCATCACATTGATCAAACAAAAAATATGACAATTTTCAACAAAGAAACAAAAAAAATATATGTCACCGTATAACTACACCCCCTAAATCACAAATATAGAAGGAACGAGAACCAATAGTCTCCATTTTCAGTAAATCCCCCCCCTAAACAATTGAGGGAACAACAATAATCAACAATCAACAACTTGTGCAACATGAGGATATGAATTCTTCAACCATTGGTTCAATTGACGCCTTGAACATCCATCGACCCATCCACAAATGATCTTTATGTTGGGCACTAGTCCACGATGCATTCTCTCACATATTTTCTGTAATGATCTAAATGTTGGACTACAAATTGACCAATAATGTTGATGTTTGGGTAATTTATTTTGATGAGGACATGTAGATGGCTTGGTTTTTGCCTCTATATACTCAAAGTTGAGTGAAACAACACCTTCATTTAGAATGATATTTGCAACCATGTCATCCATGTGTCTATAAAAATGAATAGGAGAATTTTCTTCAAGCACCTCAAAGTTGGATTTAGGTGACGATGCAGGAACATGATCATATCCAAGACTTGATATTAATGTCTCCGTACAAGGTTAATAGGAACAAAAATTACTTGTCCATTCTTCCCAAGTCGTCCTCTATTGTATCCCATTTTTCTCAGCAATCAAGACACAATACCAGTAGTATGGTTTTCAAAACTAGGTGCAATAATAACATGTGATGATTCATCATTATTACCATTAGGATTCTGGAATTAAACCTCATCAATTGTGGAAGAAGTAGAGATTGGCACCTTAACATCCACTGTATACATCTCAAATTTCTAAATACACCTCACTTCTAATTTAAGTTCTTTCTTAGACTCTTGCATATTTTTAATGACCTCATACTTCTCAATCAATTGTTGAGACAATAGATCATAATCTTGCTTCAAAATTTTATATTGTTTCGCTAATGTTTCTTTTAAACAATAAATATGCATAATGTGTTAATTATTTTCTCTTCCAGTTCTTCTACGAATTTTTTTTTCTTGAGACTGAAAAATACTAAACTTCCTCCTCCAAGTCATGAAGGAGGTCAATATTCTCTTGAAATTAATTTTCAAGCATATATAAATATGTCCCCATTGTTGAATATAGATGGTCAACCTTTTATATTTTCTCATGGAAGTTTGCAACCTATTCCTAAGAGTTTCATTCTCTACTTGAAAAAGGCCTACCACTAATTTAAATTGAATGACCTCTTGATGAAGTTCATCTGATGCCTTCTTCTCACGATGCTCCTGCCATATTTTACCCATGTTGAAAACATGAAGTTGTTAAATGTGTTTCCATTAGCCACAAAAGAAAAGAAGAATGACTTCTAGAAACGTTTTGTAATGTGGACAAGAAAAAAATGCAAGACTATGCTTCACCCAAAAAGAATATCAAACACATATTTTCATAGGATTTTACCATTATCTTTTAAATCCTCAAAAATTTAGAAACCCTTCATGAAATTTTTTTTTTAATCACACTTAATGTGTTTCTATCACAGGGACTTCACTCAATGAACCTTTGACCTATTGCGTGCATTCATGGCATATTAAACAATACCCTTAATTTGACTACATATTGGAAAACACCCCTAAAAATCACATTATTTAACCCCCTACCAATACAAACCCAATACACCATCCTAATTCAGAAAACCCCTACTTCCACTAAATATTGTAGGTATCCATTTTTTCCTTAACATTTTTTATAACCCTTTATATTTTTTCATTAACTTTGAGATCCATTTTGTATACATGCCAATATAAAAACCCTTTAGCCCCTATATATCCCCCAATATATTATGTCATTTTTTCCTCAATATATATCCCCCAATATGAACCCACATGGTATGGTACTACTCCCCCAATGAAGCCCATGTGGTTTCTATCGGGCATGACAGACGTGAAAAGAGAGGTAAACACAATCCAATGATAATCCCCACCCATCTTCCTCTTTCATATTTGATACCAATATCGACTATATTAGTCTAGAAAATTTGTAAGCTATGTCTTTCCTTCCTATATCCAGTCCCTTAAAGGTTGGGGTAGTGAAAATGTGGTGCATATTCAATCTTTCCATTGAATTCTTTTTGTTAAAGACAATCAACAAGAATGAATATATGAGGCCTAACAAGTCTGATTTCCTATGAATTATCTATATGTGCTTCTCCAACCGTTGAAATTCCTTCTCATAGAGAAAAAATAACCAAACTTGTGTCCTGAGGCCACACAATTCTGAGCCTAACCTTGACACCAATCTATGGATGTGCAATAACCAGATATGAAAAAATGGCTCGCCGATCAGATCAAGATCACAACATTAGATCCCCCATCAAAGTAATCAGAAAATTATTTTCTTCTAGGAATTTGTAGTGTTTATGGTTAAAATGAGTCAGTTGAACATGCTAACCAAATCCAAAAGGGAGATTACGATTAGGTGAAATCAAGTTCCATCATAGAGACCATGGTTGTGTGGGATGTGGGCTGGAAATGCAAGAGATCATTTAGCAATTTGTATGGGATTAATTGTCACCATTATGGAAATAATGAGATTAAGGAGAAAGATTTAATCCAGGAGCTTGAATAAAGGGATGTTGCATCATGATAATAAGTATGGATGGCTCCAATAAATTGTATCCGATCAATGAAAGACAAATGAATATCTATAGGTAAATTCAAGAAAATTTAGATCTGAATGCCACAAATTGAACAATAACCATTACAAAAATAATTAAAATGGAATCAAATTAATCCAACCAGCCTCCCAGGATGTCGCAATTTCGATCTGATTATTGTTCCTTGGCTTGGATGTGTTCTCCCCTTTTCATTTGTAACATAGGCCCCTAGGAAAATTTTAGCACTAAACTTCCTAGCCCCTGCATTTTATACAAGCATCACAACAAAATTCTTCATGATCCATGGAGCATAATACTCAATATCGTTCAGTCAAATTAATATCTTTGTCCTAATCGCTCCATTCTCCTATCAAAATTTTGTAGGAAAAGTAGAGAAGTGATTTAAATTTCGTGTCACCTAGAGGAATGGTTTCTCTGAGGCCATAAATTATCTTAAAAAAACAACCTTAATTCCTAACTGAGAGAGTTCTCCCTATCATGGATTTTATCATAACAAAGGAGCCCACCACAAATAGATTAGCTAGTTTTTGAAGCAGTCACTACACCTATAGATGCTTGATCACCAAAAAAGTAAAGATCAATCCTCTGCAGAGCTGATGCTGAATAATCAAATTATCATAAAAAATAAACTAAAAAATAATTGAGCAAGGACAAAATCACCTGTTCTCATACCGTGTAAGATTATTATATTACTCATAATGTTATGTTAATGTACATAGAAATCCTCCAATATATAGAAATGGAGGAGGCCCAATGTCAGTTAAGGATAACTATGAGCACTAGACAAATGAAAATACCTATGTAAGATTACAACTCACCATACTTAGCGCATAGGGAAATGAAACGTTGGAAAAGAAAAACTCCGACGCTAGGATGAGGTGCATCAATATACAATCATCATAATTTCACCATTTCAAATTCCAAAACCACTCACTTAAGTTATTTATTATAATTTTTTATTATTATAGACATAGTTATTTTAATTATCATATGCATTACTTATTGTAAAGTTTCAAGAAATCCCTACTATAATATTTCTATGACTCCAAGTGGGGCATATATGGGGTTAAATGTATATAATATCACCCTGAAGATGAGTGCATATGGGGCTAGTTTTACAAGTAATGTGTAAATATATATGCAGTAGAGTGTCCCTAACAATGAAAGGTCCACACATTTAATATGTGTATAGGTATATACATAGATTATGGAATCTTTACTGAGGAAAATTTATTTAGATGTAGGAATTAATTGGGTTGTCTATAGTTTCTTCTATTCTTTGAGGAACTATTGTATACCTTATCTCTATTATTTATATTGATGTTGTGTTCCATGCTCACATCATTGTACATAGTGTGTCCTTATATTTTTTATGATATTTGGAGTATCTGGTTCATAGAATTTCGTATCATATCATATGATGATACGATTTTTCTATTTCAACGAAGTCAGCATTGCAATTTATGTACAAATTTTTTAATAGAAGTATTAGATAGAAAAAACGTTTAGTAGGATGTGTCAAAATATCAACAGTGTATGTGATCAATATGGTTAGAGCATCATTCATCACTCATGTATATTTGATGTTCTTTTATGGAATCTACCCTCAAATAAGTGTGTATGCACACGGCTACCAAATTACTAAACCCACGTATACTCATAAAATATGAAAAAAAATAATATCCTATTTTTCAGGTGGGGTTTACAGGTTTCACCAAATTCCCACCTACAGGAGCCCATGTCCTAACCAAATTATCCAATTTCAGCTGGTATTTATACACCTCATGGGTAGGCCTAATCAAAACAAGAGATAGGATATCGACATTATAGCCATTTTGATCCCTAAATCAAGTCTGATTTTTCCATGTGCCTCACGCACTTCCAGGTTATAGGAAACCCTTGTTTCCTTGCATATTTTCTCATTCATCCTTATATTGAATCCTTTTGTACTTGCTAGAGAAGTGGTCTTTGAGGCTTAGGTTGGATGGATCTAGATGAACGTTTTGTCAGTGTCATGGATTGGATCAGGTAGTACCTTTCCACTATTATTTGTTGTTATCAATAAGGAAGCTTTGTCTCATTTTCGATATGTTATGGTCTTGTGATTCATGGTCATGGTTTATATGTTTATATGTAATAATCTAACACATATATTATGTATGCACATTCAATTACTTGTTATGTATATGCTTCTCTGAATTGAATTGCAGGCAAGCTCGTTCTATAGGTAGGAGAGGGTTTGGACCCTACAGGATTGACATCAAACGTAGGAACTTTGAGTACTCCTATAAACACAAATTTATTAGTTCACATGTTTGGCACGCTTGTATGAGTTCTTATGATTTATTATCTTCTTTCACTCTGTTGAAGTTGTCAACCCTTACCTTAGGGAACTTTTCCCGCTAAAATATATTTCATCCTACGGTTCATTCTTTAGAGATATACCTTCTAAAATGTAGGGTTTCTGATTGATCCTAAAATCCATTGTAAAAATTCATTTTGGTAGGTTCAACATAAAAAATTTCTCAATTTTAGACTCTGAAATTCTTAAGGGTCTAAAAAGACATACTAAAGTATCTTAGGTAAAAATTTCAAAAACATATTTGAAAAATTGGACATGAAACACATTGTACAAGTTTTCTCTTTTGAAATAGCCAAAATTTAGCAAGATTTGGGAAAGTTACTATAACATTCATTTAGTACATAAAATTTTGGCTATTAATATGGAATTGTATAATAAAAATATGATAGTACTACAAGCCAAAATTATAGATATCAACCATGAAAAAGTTTGGCCAGAAAGAGATACATTAGAAGATGATATACAAAAAGTATGTTAACTTAAAAATATCATGAATTTTGATATCGATTTCCATTTGAAGTGACTAACAATTCGATGAAAAGGAAAACGTTGAATAATATACTTGGTAGTGGATCATAACTATTTGGGATCATTATTTTTACTATATTAAAGTTGTATGATGTCATTTTGGATTACATCTCTATAAGAATCAACGTAAATGCCTAAATTTAATGGAGATAAAGGGATGAAGTGAATCTTAAGGAATGGTTGAATATGGTGAAGAAATATGGTATGAATCCTTTTGGGATAAATTTTATCACCTTTTAGTGGAGCTTCTAAAAGGTTGAAAATATTTGATGATAACACTTATATTATGCTACATGTGGAAAAAAACTCAATAAATGGATTAGTGATATAAAAATGGAAAATGTATAAAATTAAATATTAATTAAAATAAGGAAGAGAATATATTAATAATTTTTGTGATGAGTTATCTAAGAGAAGAGACTTTAATAAAATCCTCATTAAGGATATTCATAGATTGGAATTAGAAAATAAGAACAAAGGGTACTGAGAAAAGGTTAAGCCAAGGGAAAATAAACATGAAGGTATATATATATATATATATATATATATATATAGACACACACACACACACAGAGCAAAAGGACATGAATTTAAAATTTCCAAGAAGGTTGAGGAATCCATAATAATAAATGAGGTAAATCATAAATGCTATCCAAAATCGAAAAATGATGATAGAATTTCATAGATAGGGCCACTTTACATCCTCAAAATGAGAAAGAGGACAATATTCAAGAAGATATCTAGAATATACATGAAAATTTTGAATTTCATATAGAGGGTCTACATGAAAACTATGATGGTATTATCTCCAAGGCTAGAGTAATAAAAAACCAGGTAAAGAGAATGGAGGATGTCAATATCTTTGGAAAAAAAAAAATTTGAAATGGGTGTGCATGTTGGGTGCATACCAATTTGGTTTATTTTTGGGAAAAAGACTCTACAGCTCAAGGAGCAGAATCTGCGGTACCACGAAGATAAATCTATCACGAGGTGTTTAGGGGCTTCGAGGTGGGTCGAAGCCCCTCAGTTTGTAACCGGTTTCACGCTTTAGCTTTTTACTTTATCTGCCCCTGAGAAGCTATAATTTGAATATCAGGTCCAGATTGTTGAGTTGCAAATGAGGCTGCAGCCAGCCATGCCACCCGAGGTCAGAGAGAAGAGGGAAGTGAACCTCAAAACTGCACTGGAAGGTATCTCCACCATAGTAAAGGACTGTGATAAACTTTTATATGATATAATGGAGATTTGGACCTTGCTATAGGAGGATCCAAACATTCAGCAGATTATGGAAGAGGCATAGGCAATGCAGAAGTAGTTCGATGAGATTCAGGCAATTGTGGGGACCTTAAAACCTGCATAGTGGCTCACTTGAATCACAGAAGGCAAGAATATTAAGAGCCAGATCGAGGATGTTTGAAGGAAAGAGCATTTGATCACAATGAGGAATTATTCGTGGAAGAATGAGGCCATGAAAATCTCACATACAATCGATGGAAAGCTTAAGGAGATGCACAAGTGGCAGAAAGACATCTTGCAGATGACATTCAGGCCGACCACAAATATGTTGCTCAAGGAAGTGCACTAGGAAGAAAAATATATTGCAAAGATGCTTCAGCACTCTAACAGGGCCTATGATAGCATAGCAGCAAAGGTTCAAGGTGTACCAACTGAGTGACTCTAGACGAGTCACATGTGAGTGTTGGGGGGCTATTGGGCACTGCCCAACTTGGACTATTTTTGGGAAATATAATCAGCAACTTAAGGAGCAGAGTGCACGATACCACAAAGATAAATCTACCACATGGTGTTTAGGGGCTTAAGGGTGGGTTGAAGCCCCTCATTTTGTAACGGGTTTCTGACCTTAGCTAGTTATTTTTTCCGCCCATGGTATGTGGACCATGGCTTTGTATGATGTAAAGCTATATAAAGGAATGTATCGCTTTGTTGAAGTGATATATAGAGATATATGTTGTAATAGTTGATGAGAACAAGCACTTGATATATATATTTTTAGTCTATTTTTCGTCTTAGGAAGAATGCACAACTGTGTGTGTGAAGGCCTTGAAGGGTCTATAGCTTGGTGCACATACCACCTACAGCTATGTGCATAGGTTAGAGAATTAAATATAATAAAGAGACTTATCATAATAAAAAAATCATTTTTGGAAAAAATATTTTTTTTCTTCATGTGGTGTGTTTTCTTTCTATCTATTTATTCGAAGTTATCGTTATAATGCAATTTATCTTATGTTGTAATGTGTTTAAGTTTATCTAAATAATGTGAAGTGATTAAGTAAGATATATCCCCGGGGTAGTTGCTTGTATGATATAATATTGGTTAATTATAGAAAATCAAAGTAAATCCACCTTGTGCATTCGCTCAAGGCTACAGAAGCCTAGTTCAGCAACCACCCATAGCCACCTGGGGTGAGACTTCGATATGCTTGCAGGTTTTTAGCAAAAGGGCTGGTGTATGGTGTTTTGTTGGTGTGAAGTACAAGTCGAACTTGGGACATTTCCAACCGAGACAACAATGCACAGTGAAGGAAAAAACCAAATGTGAAACCATAATAACACCCTCATTAGTAAGAAAAAATTCAAAGATGAGAAGATTGATATCATCATTATCAAGGAAGAATATTGAATACTCATCAATATTCATGAACCAAGGAATCACAAATCCAATACTCAATATAATATTATGAAATACTGACAACTACATCAAATTATAGAAGTCACAAAAACAATACATGGAATTAAAGGAAATAAAATTACCTAACAACTGGTTATTATGAAACCCACTTATAAAATAGAAGAGAAGAGAGATCAACGACCTAGAAATCAGCCACTTCAAGAGGGAAATCTCCTTTACATTACATAAATGAAAAATTATTGGATGATACAAATAAAAAACCTCCTTTCTATATATAGGAGTCCATGGGATCACAATATAATCCTAGCTGACCTAACAATAATAATGTAAGGGCACAATAATAACAATAGTGGTCTTTTATGGGGCACAATAATAACAATATAGAGACTACAGGGGTAAAACAATAACAATAAGTGGGCTACACTAACAATGATAAGGGACTACACAAGTAATATAAGGACCTAACATGCTCCTCTCCTTCAAAAAAGTGTTGTCCTCAACACTTGAGTACTTTTGGATGCTTCTATAAAAAATTATCATCCTCCAATGTGGAATATTTAGTGGGTAAGTTCTTCCACTTGATGAGATACTTTGAAATTGATCAATTCCATAACTGTCGAGTTCTTGTTTCTGTGATTGTTTCAGGTTCTAGTATTATTTTTCCTTTCTCATCAAGTTCTGTAAATATTGTTTGAATTGGAATTTTGTCACCTATAACCTTCTTTAAGCATGAGTCATGGAAAACTGGGTGCACTTGGGAAGATGCAGGAAGCTCCAATTTGTATGTCATAGTACCAATATTTTGAAACACCTTGTAAGGACCATAGTACTTTGCCGAAAATTTATTATCCTTCTTAGCTGAATTGAGGGAGATTTGCTTGTATGGATGTAGCCGTAAAAATTCCCATTCACCTACATCAAAAATTCTCTCGTTATTATTTTGATATGGTTGTTGTTTCATTCGATTATGTGCCAAATTTAGGTTATCCTTTAAGAGTTGAAGAACTTGTTGTTGATACTCGATGTGATCTTCCACTACTTGAACCTTTGAATTTTCTCTTAAATATAATGTGATGGATGGTGGATTATTTCCATAAAGTTCCATAAATGGGGTCATTTTTGCTCCAGTGTGCAAGGAAGTGTTATACCACCATTCAAACATAGGTAACCACTTCACCCATTGTGTTTTTTTATTAGATACAAAGCAACGAAGGTATCCTTGCAAAATTTTTTTCACTATCTCATTTTTCTCATCAGATTGAGGATAATAAGATGAGCTATGACCTAGTTGAGTACCCAAACAAGAAAATAATTTCGTCCAAAAATTTCCAGTGATAACGGGATCTCTATCAATTACAATAATCTTTGGGTTTCCATGTATCTTTTGAATTGTTTCCATAAATGTAGTAGCAACTGTACTCGTTTTCAATGGATGTGATAATGCACAAAAGTGTGCATACATGGTAATTCTATCAACTACCACCATGATAACACTCTTTCCTTCAGACTTAGGCAAAATTATTATAAAATCCATTGAAAAATCCTCCCAACATTGACTTGGAATGGATAAAGGTTGTAGCAGACCCGGGGTCTTAATAGTCTCAACTTTATTTTTATCGCAAACCAAACATTTTGCCACAAAATTTTGAATATAATATTTAAGGTCATCCCAAAAAATATTTCTTCACCTTGTGGTAAGTTTTTAAAAATATCGACTATCCTCCTCAGGGAGAGATGTGGACTTCCAAAAGAATCTTTTGTTTTAGTTGGGAATTCTTACAAAGATATAAGTGATCTTTGTACCATAAGGAACCATTTTTCCAACTAAATGTATCAGATGTACTAGGATCTTATTGAAACTTCTGAATGGGTGTCCACACTTCTTCGTCATTCTTCCATTCCTCCCTTGCTTTGGTTATCCAATCTGGTTGGATAATAGAAATGGCACAAATAAATGATTCCAAATCCTCAACCTTTCTCGAGAGTGCATCTGCAACAACATTTAGCTTCCCTTTTGTGTAGATGATTTAAAAGTAATAACCCAAAATATTTGTGACCCATTTTTGCTGCTCTTCTGAAGATATTCTTTGTTCCGAAAAGAATTTAAGACTATCATGATATTTTTTTACCTTGAATTGTCTTCCCATTAGGTAAGTCACCATTTCTTTAGTGCATGTAGTATTGCCAACATTTCCTTCTTATAAATACCTTTTTGTAAATAATTTCCTTTGATTGGACGATTTTCAAAAGAAATGGGTCTTCCTTCTTGCATTGAAATGGCACCAATTCCATTTCCTAAGGCATCACATTCTACAATAAATATTTTTGTGAAGTTTTGTGTAGCTAAGACTGGTGCTTGGCATGTTGCCTCTTTAAGATGTTCAAAGGCCTTATATGCTTCAGGAGTCCATGAAAATGCATCTTTATTCAATAATGTTGTTATAGGTGCTACTATTCTCCCATAATTCTTAACAAACTTGCGATAATACCCTTTTAACCCAAGAAATCCTCGCACCTGCTTTATAGTTGTGGGGACTTTCCATTCCTTAATGGATCTAATTTTGTTAGGGTCTACATTAACACCTTACAGAGATACAATATAACCCAGATATTCCACCCCTTGTACTCCAAAGAAACATTTGGAAGTTTTTTCGTATAATTGTTTCTCCTCCAATAGTTTGAGCACCCTATCAACATGTTGTTTATGGTCCTTCCAATACTTGTTGTGGATTAGTATATCATCAAAAGATACTAACACAAATTTTCTAAGGAAGGGTCTAAAAAAGGAATCCATCAACCCTTGAAATGTAGAAGGTGCAATGGTAAGGCCAAAAGGCATGACCAAAAATTCGTAATGACCCTCATGAGTTCTTAATTTTGTTTTCGGAATGTCTTCAGTATTCATTCTAATTTGATGATATCCTAAACAGAGATCCAGCTTGGTGAAATAAACTGCTCCATGTAATTCATCAAATAATTCATCAATCACGCAAATGGGAAATTTATCTTTAATAGTTAGCTTATTAAGCTCCACATAATCTAGAAACATGTGCCATGATCCATCCTTCTTGTGCAGCAATGCTACTAGAGTAGAGAAAGAATGTTGACTAGGTTTAATTATACGAGCCTCTAGAATTTCTGCAATCATACATTCAGTTTCGCTCTTTTGGACATAAGGATATCTATAAGGCCTGATGTTTGGAGGAACACATCCTGGAATCAAATGAATAGCATGATCATGATCATGAATCCAAAAAAATGATATATAATATAATGCATTTTGAAAACCCCTCAATACTTAAATACGAAAGAGTAAAGGGAGATATTATTGAATGGTTCATGAGGGACATTACTTGCAAAGGTTTTGCAAATGGGGTAGCAAGCTAAGTGGTCTTGATTGGTGGGGTAAAAATCCACAGTTAAGCGCGCTTGAGCTAGACGTGATATAGGATAGGTGACCTCCCCAGAAGTCCTAGTTCACAGGTGTAAGCACCAGAAGTGATTATTGATGCTATGTGATTTGTTTCACTAGTTAAATCCCACTACCCCACCCCTATGAACATAACCAAATGAAATGAGTGCTAAGTGGATTATTCGAAAATCATGAGAAATTAGTTAGTTACAACTACCTCTCATGGAAATGGTTATAGATGAATGACTTACTTAATGCATTTGAATCCCAAAAAATGATATCTAATATAATGCACTATGAAAACCCCTCAATACTTAAATACAAAAGAGTAGAGGGAGATCTACTTCAATGGTTCATGAGGCACAATACTTGCTAAGGTTTTGAAAATGGGGTAGCAAGCCAAGTGGGCTTGATTGTGGGAAAAAACTCCACAATTAAGCATGCTTAAGCTAGAGGCGATCTGGGATGGGTGACCTCCCAGGAAGTCCTAGTTACCAGGTGCAAGCCCTAGAAGTAATCATTCACACTAAGTGATTCATTTCACTAGTTTCAATCCCACTTCTTCACGCATGTGAGCATCACCCAATGTAATGAGTGCTAAGTGGGTTATTCAAAAATCATGAGAAATTAGTCAGTTACGACTACCTCTCATGGAAATGGTCATCGATGAATGACTTACTTAACGTATTTGAATGCCAAAAAATGATATCTAATATAGTGCACTATGAAAACCCCTCAATACTTAAATAAAAAAGAGTAAAGGGAGCTCTAATTGAATGGTTCATGAGGCACAATAATTTCTAAGGTTTTGAAAATGGGGTAGCAAGATAAGGGGGTTTGATTGTGGGGAAAAACTCCACAGTTAAGAACGCTTTAGCTAGAGACGATCTGGGATGGGTGACCTCCCAGGAAGTCCTAGTTACTAGGTGCAAACCCCAGAAATGATGATTGATGTTATGTGATTAATTTTACTAGTTTCAATCCCCCTTTGTCACCCCTGTGAGCATCACCCAATGTAATTAGTGCTAAATCGATTATTCAAAAATCATGAGAAATTAGTCAGTTATGACTACCTCTCATGGAAATGGTCATAGATGAATCACTTACTTAACGCAGTTTAATCCCAAAAAATTATATCTAATATAATGCGCTCTGAAAGCCCCTAAATACTTAAATACAAAAGAGTAAAGGGAGCTCTACTTGAATGGTTCATGAGGCACAATACTTTCTAAGGTTTTGAAAATGGGGTAGCAAGCTAAGTGGGCTTGATTGTCGAGAAAAACTCCACAGTTAAGTGCACTTGAGCTAGAGGCAATCTGGGATGGGTGACCTCTTGGGAAGTCTTGGTTACCGAGAGTTGAAAATAATTAATATTATTTTGTATTAATGGATAAATGGTTACATTGTTGTGACGTAGCTCCTTAAGTTAGGATTAGCACCTAGGACATAGGAGTTTGTTTACAACTTCCTACTCCTTTGTGATTGACTTATAGTTGTATCATTTGATTAATGAATATAGATTGTACTCTCCATTTTGTGTGAAGTCTCCAAGTGCAATACTCACCTGAGAGCTGCTCTTTCTATTCAATTCAGTTTTTATCTTGGTATCAGAGCTTAGACCAGGTAAGCCCGATTTCCTTTAGAGCCCTAAGTGGTTGCAGAGCCCTCACCACGATAGAGCCTTCACGGCTACATAGCCTTTGTGGCTACACTACACACAGGAGCTTAAGTAGTCACAGAGGAGTAGGTGGACTGCAGCAAACACCTCACTCACAGGGTCTTAGATTTTTTTTTCCTAAGCAAAAATAGGTCAGCACTTTTTCCATCCTGACAATCGTGTTGATAGGCGTGATCAACATAATTGTTAGGGCTGTACCTGTGCTAATTTCGTGTCACTTATAGTGATTTCAATTCAGCGCGGATTTTGGGTTCATAAAGGCGATGACCTCCTTTTTGGTGGTTCTACACATGGGATTTTTCCGTTTGTGGTGGATTTGAGTCGCAGACACATTTTTTGGCGGTTCTACACATGGGGTTTTCCTGTTTGTGGTGGATATGAGTCGCAGACACATTTTTTGGTAGTTCTGCACATGGAATATTCCTTTTTTTGGTGGATTTAAGTCGCAGACACAACAACTCTTCAGATCGGTTGTGGATCTGAGTTGCAATCACAGAGATCGTGCCAGATCAGTGGAAGATCTGTGATTACGTTCTGGTATGTATTGAGTTTTTTTTTTTTAAAGTGTAGCTTGTAATTATTCAATTGGTTAGAAATAATCGGAGGATTAGCAATCTGATCCGTCCAATATGAATAACTTTATAGACACATATCTCAATGAGTCTAGGAAACTCGATGGGTCCAATTAGACCAATTGGAAATTTAGGCTACAGACACTTCTTGAGTGAGCGAGTGTGTGATCAATTGTCATCAGTGATGAGTAGAAATCGACTGTTGTAATAGGGACAACCACACTTATATAAGACTATGATAAAAGGGAGAACAAGGAAAAATTCTTGCTGAAGATATCTGTGAAAGACAATATTATCCCACACATCAAAGATGGAAAATTGTCCACTAAGATCTAGACGATGCTCAAGAACTTATACCAGACACAAAACAAAAATTGTATCTTGTCCTTCAAAGGAAAGTTATTTTTAATGAGGATGGAGGAGAATGAATCTGCTACTGGATTCATTGAAAGGGTTAAATATCTAAAGGAAAGATTGGGTGACTTCGGGGAGAAGGTGTCCGATTTCGATCTAGTCACAATGACGTTGAACGAAATGAAGGATGAATATCAGATGTTCATCACAGGTTTGGTAGCATGAGATAAAGCCCTTGCATTTGAATAATTGATAGGAATTTTATTACAAGAAGAAGAGTGACGACATAATTTGATACCTCAGAGTGTTGATATTGTGCTGATGGCGAAGAAAAAGTCATACAAAGGGAAATAGCCATAGTAGCAATAGAAAGGCGAAAGAACTTTTCAAAAGAGACCATTTAGAGGTATGTCTGCAAACAAATTTTTAGGCATTAAATTATTTTATTGTGGGAAAAATGGTCATCAAGCTAATTTCTGCTTTAAGAGGCAGATAGATGAGGCTAGGAATAATCAGGGTAAGCACAGAAGATATTTTGTTGATGAAGGTTACAGTCATGATCTTCAACTTTTTATAGCTGATTGTGCTCTTTCAACTTTTGAGGAGGATGAGAACGATATATGGTATGTTTATTCTGGTGCATCCTCACATATGACAGGTAAGAGAAATTGGTTCTAGTTTTTTGAAGAAACCTCTTCTGGATCTAAAATTTATCTAGGAGATGACATAAGCTATGAGATCAAAGGGTATGGTGATATTCCGGTAATGTTTCCTAGCGGTAACATCAGACATATTAATAATGTGATGTATGTGCCCGGGATTAAGAAGAACCTAATCTCTATATCAATGACAAATGATCAGCACCTGCAAATTGAATTCTTCAAGACATATTGTGTCATAAAGGATAGGAAGATGGAACTATTTGCATCAAGAGTGTGTGTGGGGATCCTGTACAGATTGAATGTCAAGAGCATGCCACACAAAGCTCTAGTTTCAATGGTATTGACAGCCGAAAATCTTTGGCATCAGAGATTTGGTCACCTTAACTTACAAGACCTCATGCTACTTCAAAGAAAATGTATGGTCGATGGAATCCCTATTTTTCACAGTGTTCAATTAGATTGTGATGGATGTGCATTAGGGAAAATGCATAGAGAAGAATTTCCTTTGCATGATGATAGGAAGGAAAGAGATATTCTAGAGCTGGTGCATACATACATATGCAAACCCATGAAGACTAGGTCACTAGGTGGTGCATATTATTTTCTATTGTTTACTGATGACTGCACTAGATTCTCTTCGATATATTTTTTAAGTAAAAAGAGTCTGAATTTTCAATGTTTTAAATAATTTAAGACTCTGGTGGAGAAGAAAATAGGGAAATTCATAAAAAATCTCTGCTACAATCAAGGGGGTGAATATAGGTCGGGTGAGTTCATGAATTTTTGCAGATATCATGGGACTGTTCAACAGTTCACAGTGCCACACACTCTGAAACAAAATGGAGTTGCATAACAAAAGAACAGAACCCTAGTGGAGTGCGCATGAAGTATGCTCCAAGGTAAGGGTCTATCAAATGGTTTTATGGGTGAAGCTATCAACACTGTTGTTTATTTAAAGAATATGATTCCTACTAGATTTCTTAACTTTAAGACTCTGTTTGAAGCATTTTATGGATTTAAACCAGTAGTGAGTCATCTAAGAGTTTTTGGGTCAAAAGCCTTTGACCATATACCCAAGGAGGATAGAAAGAATTTAGATCCTGTTGAAGCCTTGAAAATCGCTGCTACAACATTGTGGGATAACCACCCGGTCCGGACCTTAATATAGCTCCTTTTCTCTTTATGATAGTGGCTCCGACTGGTTTAACCAGGTCTAGTTACCTTTTTCCTGTCTCTATTGGTTTAAAATGTATCTTTAACCACCAATAGACAGGGATATCAGATCACTTCTTCTTGTTGATGAAGCAAGAGAATGACCCTTAAGCTGATTTGGGTTCAACCAAACCACAACTAAGATTATTCCTCTTTGAGAAGAGGTCTTAAAAGAATGTGGAAATTAATCTAAATGCAAACTTATTCTATAATGAAAGCAAAAGAAACTAATCTAAATCCTATCTCAATTAGGTAGATGAAAATCTAACCCAATTAAGAGCAAAATAATTAAATAATGAGGATTAAAATATGTCTGGATTTTAATTAATGTCAAACCAATGAAGAAATTCAATTAGCTCACATTTTTAAATACCAAAACACATTATATTGAGACCATTGGACTGAAATAATAAATCAACAACACTCTGGAAGAAATTCACGAAAATGATATTGATTGACAAATCAGTCAAGCCAATAATTAAACAATAATATGTTGAAGAAATTCACAACACATTATTATTTAATAAATCAGTTTTATAAGACAGATTGCTAAGTAATGGTTACTCAGAAATCAAAGTGTAATTCATAAGAGGAGAGATACACAACAATTTGAGATAAATTATCCATATCAACAGAAATGCCAAAACATGAATAAAATGAAACAACAACAATTTTATTAACATAAAAATGAAAAATCGGTATTTGACATCTGCCATGCCAAAAATACCAATTAATTGAATCTACTTCTCTAATCCTGGTCTCTAATAGTACTTTAAATTACTTGAGTTTCTTCTTCCAAGACTAGAGCTGCAGAAATGCAAAATTTACCCATCATGCATAGTTCAAGACATAAATAAAAACCCTCAATAATGTTTAGATATAAAATTTTCTCTCCTCCCCATCTACAACTCTAAATTCCTATTACAGAAATGCTTTTAGAAGTCTGGAATTGTAGAGGAGAGGAGCCACTATCATAAACGGAAAAGGAGTTGTATTAAGGTCCGGATCGGGTGGTTATCCCCTAATGTTGAGTAGCGATTTTTGAGGCTTTAACATTTTTGGCGCTAGAAGGAGGGCCTGAAACTTGTTGTCTATTCGAGTTTTTTCAATTCTAACATCTCATTTTGATTACGATGGCTCCTCTTAAACTTCCAATTTGGAGTTGTATACATGGACGTGCATCTTCCAATACTCCACCTGAAGTGGTAAGACTCTTGTCTCACGTAAAATTTAATGGTAAGAAAAATTCTTCTGCTTTTAATCATGTCTTTCAATTTATTCAAAATGTTTCAAATTATGATTTTCAAGGAATTGATGAAGGCATTTTATGTAGAATTTTTACTCTCACATTTGTGGCAAAATCTAGAAACTGGTGTAGAACTCTTCCGGTTGCCTCAATTCAAAGATGGGATCAATTTTTTATAGTTTCCATTTGTAAATTTGACGGATACGATTATGAATAGGTATGTGATGAAATTGAATATCTACGAAGATTTGAAAATGAATCTATTAGAGATTTTAATATTCGATTTCATTTGAATTTTTTAAGATTTAAATTTGGAGATAAACCTATGGAAGAAGAATCACTAGATTGGTTTAAATATATTTTCTCTCTTCCTAAAATTCCCAATCCATGTGAAATTAGTTCAAGCTTTGTCCCATCCCCTTCTAACATAAATGAGAATTCCAATGTCGATGTACAAACAAATTATGATGAAGTGGCCTCACAAGCTTGAAAAATATTTCTATTCAAATGCAAGAAATCAATAGCGTCAATTTTGGAGAAAGAGATGCTTTGGAATCTTAAAATTCCTCTACATTAAATTCAAAAAATCAGATCACAAATCAACACGTGCAAGTAGCAATCAAAATGAATAATAAAACACAAGTTGTTGTACAAATTTCTGAATTTTTTCATGATAAGAAAATGCCACATTCAGAAAATCAAAGCACAATTCTTCAAGAAAGCATGGATACACAAATGAATGATCTAGAATCTGAAATTTATAGTAAGCATGATGTACGAGAGTTCTCAAACAGAGAAAATTTTGAATTCATTTTTTCTGATTCTCATTTTTCTCTTTATCCTGATATTTTTAATGTTGATAATTTCTCCCCTTGGTATTAATGATATTTCAGAAAATAAAGAGGATGATCTAAATGAATTACCAATAAGTTATTATCAAGATAGAGAAACAATTATTGATCATTATTTTACCATTAATTAACATAAAAAATTTATTCCTCCTTGTTTTGATATATTGGACGAGATCGAAGGGAATTCTAAAAAATATTGTGAAGTCATTTATGATAATTACTTTGATATCAAGGATGTTGATTTCTATTCTTCTCAAGAGAATCCTCATGATAAAATTCAAATAACATCTGTGAATGAGGAACATTTCAATTTAGAAATTATTCCAACCAATCATCATTCTAGAGCAACAAATTATCTTCATGATTTCACCATTCAAAAAAAATTCCAATTTATGATTCATATCATGATCAAACTCCCATTCCTGCTCATAATCATAATCCTCTTTCTAATTCACAGGTTGGAATTGGAATTTTCTCAAATCCCATTATTCTCGCCAATCCTTGTGAAAAAAGAAATTATTTCAAAACAATCCCAATTGTGCTGTAACATTAGTTGTATTAATAGTGATTTCATTTTATTTTTTCTTTCATACTTATTTTGTTCAAATTTACATTCATTTTCTGATTTTATTTTTCAATTTTTTGGCACTTTATGTTGGCATATTGAGCACTTTTATAGTGAACACGATGTATTTCCCTATTGGGAAATTGAAGTTTCATATTATAATCATAAACATCAAAAGATTCTATCTTCCCAAAGGCAGTGTCAACAAGAGAATCTATTTTTACATCTTGGCCAACAATCTAATCCAATTGATAATTTTCAATCTTATCTGACCCATTTCCATCCATTTTTCATTAACTCATTTGAAAATTGCTTGGAAAGATTTTCTTCATGGAAAATTGTTAATAGTTTAACACTTACACATAACACTAACAATGTTTTTCAGGCTTTTGAATTTAAAAGCTCATATCCACAATCTGGCCTGTCATCTCCTCTTTTAAAAATTTTCCAATCATTAATGGAAACCCATCCATATTTTTATGATCCAATTGGAATTTAGTTGGAAAAGACATTTCAAAAGAAGGATATTGTAAATAAGTTGTTAACAGTAATTGTAAATTCTACTTACAGATTTATTTTTTTTAGATTTGTGTTTCTGTTACTAACATTTGAATTGTACATATATGCAGGAATTAAAATAAGAGGATGGTTACACTGGAAATATGACTATACCTAGTCATTTTCATGTATATGGTTAGAATAGAAGTAGAATTAATTTAGTTTGTTTTTTTATGTAGTTAATTTATTCTTAATAGTTCTGCAGATAAAAATCAAATGAGCAATCATCCCTTCTCATATCATATACATTTTCAAAGAAATATTGGCCTCTTATCAGAAAAATTCTAATTCTTGCCTCCCATTTCTTAAATCAAAATTTATTTCAGAAATATCTCTAATCTACCTATTTTGAATAACATCTTGACTAAATTCAATTGAAGTTGCACTTGGCATCAATCACCTTAAACCCACTTTTCTCTATTTTGAAATTTCCTTATATGATTCTCTTCTGAAATTTATTTGTTAAAGGTTTTTGAGAATATAAAGCTCATGATCTCATTATCCCATGAAATGTATGACTGTCTATTATAAGCTTAATTCCAATTTAATCATCATTATTCAGTCTAACATTTTGCTGTAATCACATGAAGTTCATATTATATTCTTCAAAATTTGTTAAAATGACTTTAACGGTGTCCATTTTGCTGTGTGCACACATTTAAATCTGTGCTGATATTTTTCTATAATTAGTGGCTTTATCCCATTCTGATCGTTAGTTTATTATCTCATGCTGCAATATGCATCATATTTATTTGCTAAAAGCATTATTTAATAGTCACTATAATAATACAGATTTTTCTCAAGTTAATTCGGAATGAGCAGAGGAAATAAACTGTTGTTGCAATTCAAAGGGAAGCCTATTTTCACATTTATTTCTGGTGAATTTATGAGTTTCAGATTTCCTGAACATGAATAAAATTTTTTTATTTAGGTTGACTGCACACTCTGATTTAGAATAAATAAGAGATGAGTTTGAACAAAGTTAGAATTTTGATAAATCAAAGGAAGAATTGGAAGATTCATAAGGTAAAATTCACAAACAAATTCCTTCGAGGTACGCATTTACAAGTTCATTTTCATCTATTATTAGTTTCTCTTTTCCTTAGTTTATTTTTTATTCTTATTCTATTTTATTTGCAGGTTTTCACTTGTTTTCAAAACTTGAAGTAAGCAGCAAACCCATTTCAAATTTGCAAACAAATTCAGGGAAATTTTATTTTGTGATTCATTAGAATTTGAAGCATTCTTTAAATTTTCTTTCATTCATTCATTTAGAAAACCCAATTGAAATTTAAAACAATATCGCAAGATTCATATTAGAAATGTTTCAATTTGATTTTCATATTTTTTGATGCGAGACATTCGATGTGTTACCTCATACAATCCTTTACCAAATCACATATCGCATTGGAATAAATTTAAAAGTTCATTTTTCATCGCAAAAGTTCCAATGCAATAGATCAAGTCACAAACGCACATATCGCACTAGGCATAAGGTTAATTCTTCCATTCAAAAAAATCTGATCTGATAAAAACTTGATCGCAATCGTGAATTGGTAAAGTCATATCACAATTGGTTCATATGAAAATTGGTTAAAAGGTCAACTTTCAAAAATTTCCGATGAAATGAAGTCTAATTGCGAATGCATTTCAGCAGAGTCCTATCACAGTTGATTCCTTCATTTCAAAAGTTCCAATATGATGAACCCAATCGGCAATCACAAATCGGAGAGACCTCATTTTGATATATCTATTTGCAAAAACTCCGATGCGATAAACTTCTAATCACAATCGCAAATTATTAAATTAGTCAAGGATTAATTTTAAAAGACCTCCGATGCGATAAGTTCAATCGCAAATCGCAAATTGGGAGGAAAATTGAACCCATCCTTGTGCGCTCATTTTAAAAGTTGCAATGTGATAACTCATCACCAATTTCTTATCGCTACTGATTTTTATTAATCGTCGATTGCTCATCGCTCATCGATTTTTACTAATCGCCGATTTTTCATTGCTTTTCACTCTTCGTTCATCACTGATTATTATATCCATCCCATTGCCGATATCGCAATCACTTCATTGTATTTTTATTCATGTTCATGTCATTATTCCAAATCTGCGATGCGCAAATCGCGAGATGTGGTGTGCGATGTGCAATTTACAACATGACTGTCCCCGATTCTAAATATAACATTTGATTAATGGTATGATCACTCCATTTGCATCGCATATATTTTCATCGCATGTTTTCATACCACATATTTGCCATTGCAATTTCCGAGGCGATAAACTCCAACACATTCCTCTACATGAAATATGAATCATCTGATAAGGTATTGTGTTAATTTAAAGCAATATTGGGTAACTACTATGATACTAAAGCAATTGACGGCAAATTTGCAACATATTCAAATCATTTCGATTTCTCATATATTTCAGTTTTAAAAAATTCCATAATTAAATATGAAATTCAAGACCTTTCTATTTTAAATTTCATTATCTTAAATTTGGTCTGAACTCTAAACAATTTATAAAAATCATGGAATTTGTATTAAACTTATAATATTTTTAGAACATTCATCACTGCAAATTCTTAATCTCATTTCTAATGCATTTGTTTTATTTTCAATTACCTTGAACACAAAGCATTCTATTTTTTACATTTTACTGCTTGCTTTAGTTTAGATAAATATTGATTTTGGGTTATGGGATTTTGGTTAGTTTTCCTTCTTCATATTTTTAAATGTCAACTAAAAACAGAAGTTAGCTAGTATTGTAGAAATTAATACCTTCAGGTAAAATCAAATACAATTATCCAATGGTAAGATTCATGTGCCCACTTTCATTAATTTTCATTTCATTACTTTAGTTTTTTTTTTTTTTTAATATTATGTTGATATAAAATTATGTTTTGTAGCTCTTCATAAAAGCTTTCAATCATCTGCGAGATCATATTTTGAAAGCATTTTATTTTCAAGAAGCAACGATAATCTTCATTGCAACAGCTACACTAGGAAGTTTTTGAACCTTTAATTTGTTTCTTTAAAGAATTCATTTTATTACAAAATGATTAAGATAATGCTTTGAAACAAAAAGATTGACATCAGAAAGAAATTTTTTCATTGTGGCTGAATTTTATGATCACTGCTATCTATAGCCTAAAACACTTATAACCCTACAAGGTATAAGTTTTATGAATCTCGACATAAGAAGGAATGATTACATGATTATCTTATTTTACCTCATTTTGTTGAGACATTGGTATAAACCTTCTTGTTAAAGTTTGTATTTCAAAAACTTGGATTTTCCTTTCCACCTTTAAATTTCTTCATTTTTATTTTGGTTTGCTGATTTATTTTCTCACTTTAGCTTAAGAATTCTTTCCCTTTGGTTTTCAGTTTTTATTTTGGTGACTTTGCCATAATTTATATGGAAGGCCTTCTTGTTACTTAACAATGGTTGGCATACAAAGGAAAAATTGTTAATAGTCTCCTATTAGCTTTTTCTTAAATCTCTTAACAATTTTTTTTTTCTTATTATAAAGGTAGGCATAGTTAAAGAAGAGATTACAAAAATAAGAAAAGTTGACGAAGTATCATGAAATCTGAGAAATTTGTTTTTCATCAAAATTGTAATTATTTTGAGATTTCAATACTTTATTGAGATCTTTCAAAGTTCTATTATCAGTCAAGAAAAGTTATTTTTAACGAAGTAAAGACACTTTACAGCAAAGCATTTTTAACTCTGAAATTGTCATTCTGAACTCTTAAGGAGTTAATGGTTCTCCCTATTTAAAAGAGTTTTATTTTTCTAGAGTGTAATCCAAAAATATATTTAAAACTTAAAAGATAAGAGGTCTCATCGCGAGCCTTCTTACCATGATCATCGGGGAAAAATAGGCTGATATTACCGACATTGGTAAACAAACCAGGGTAATGGCTTATGATTGCAAACAATTGTAAGACAAGGGGTATCATCGCGAGCCAGCTTGTTCAGTCCAATTATAACCAGTGAATGGCATTGCCACCTATCTAGCTACCAAACGAGGACAATGGCTTTTAAGAATTAAAAATAAATAAATAAATAAATAAAATAAAATAAAATAAACATATATAAATGGATTTATCTCTACGTCAATAATTCTTAAATAGATGGGATTCTGAATCATTGATGATTAAAAGGTAACCCTGTCGAGACTATAGATGTTTGCTAGCAGCAGTGGCTCTACCTGTGACAAATGAGTACATTTTAAAAGCTAAACAGTAACGTGACCCCTGCTTTATCTTTACAACTAATTAAAGATTGATATAGAGTAATGAAATATTTTAATTTATGAGGAATTTCAAAAAAAAAAGAATTACAATTAAATGATTATTGCTTTTATTTAGATTAATGAACTGAGTCAAGCATTCCAAAAAATATTTTTCTCTTCTTTAATTATTTTTACTTTAATTTTGATAAAATTTCATTTATAGCAAACAGAGATAATTGTTTATTCTAGTGAATCGTCAATTGTTGTACGGTACAACAACCCCCCATTTTTAACTTGTTCACATCAAATAATGGGGACCCTTTCTATAAATTTTTTGGCTAAACACCTTCTAGGATTTTTATTAAGAAAATTATCTTACGATTTTGTTAGTTTTTCATTTTCTTTAAATTCTTGTTTTGATCGCTTGGTTGAAATCGACTTTTTTATAAGTTTCCTATTGACGCTTGTTTTGTCTCATTTGGTCAACCAGCTTGTAAATAGCACTCCTTTGAAGTCTAATGATTTATATCGTCTGGGATAAAAAATGCATAATTTTTAATTAAATTAGTTCAATAATGCATTTAGTTTAAATATTAACCCGTAGTTAGTCATTATTAACATTTTTCATTTTTTTTTCAAACAACCAAATTATAAAACATCGGGATTTCAGTTATTTATTCTAATTTTTCATTACTAATCTCAAAAAATTTAAAATGACAAAGTGGTTGTAATTTGGATAGGTGAATCATAATCTTAGATAAATTCATCATTAAAATGAAACTAAAATAAAAAACTAATTTTTAATGTTAAGTTTTAAATTAATTAAATTAATTATTATCTAATTAATTAATTAAATTAAATTTAATATAATATAAAAATTAAAAAAATAATAATAAAAAAATTAAAAAATTAAAATTAAAATTCATCGCATCGGAGGTTTTACATTACAAACCCTGGCGAACTCATTTTATGCGATGCGATTGAGTTTTTCCGATGCGATGAGTTGCATTTATTTCATGTAATGCGATGATTTAAGAAGTCCGATGCGATGATTTAAGTTAAGAGTTCCGATGCGATGATTTAAGTCAAAACACATGTGGTATATTTTTTAATCGCATCGGAGGTGTTTTAAATGACAGTTTTTAAAATAAAACTTCGATCCCCCGATAAGCCGATTGAAATTCACATGTATGGAGTGGTAAGGTAAGTAGTGGAGGGGTGTTAGTGTAGCATTAAGTTAATAAATGAAGTGTTAGCACTATTTTAGTTAAAAGATACAGATACGTTAGTGTAGGAGTGTTAGTATAGATAGGTTAGTTTAATGTTAGTGGATTGTTAATATAAGTTAGTTTAATTTTAGATTAAATATTAAAAATTTAAATAATTAATTTTAAATATTAATTAAATTAATTAATATGTAGAATATAATTAATTTAATTAGATTAATTATTAATTAGATTAATTTGTTTATGAATAGTTAATTATATTAATTAGTTAGAATAATATTAATTTAAATAATTAGTTTAATTTATGATTAACAATTAAATTAGGATTAACTATTAAAGAATTAGAATCTAATTTAGGATTAGATTTTTAATTAAAATCTGATTTTTTTAGCCCCATAACTAAATTTCCAGATTTATTTCAGATTTGACTTATCAACTTTAGAGGCTCATAGATTGAGTTTTACTTGGCCAAATGAGGCCCAGGATGGCTCATTGGAAAGAGAAAGTCAAGGAGAACATTTCTAAGGAGGTTTCACTAACAGATTTGGTCATTTATTGGGTCAAAAATTAGGCAGAAGATCAAGCTCTGAAATTCTAAAATAAAATCAAATTTTTGAGTTTTTTTTTTCTTCATTTTCATTTTCCCAGCCTCCTCTAATTGCATATTCACTCATCAATGATATCCTTGGAAAATTAAACCATTCCAGGCATAAATAAAGAGCTTATATTTTATTTTTAATTATTTATTCAAATAGAATTTGATTGGATTTGTTTTAATGCCAAAATGATATTTTGATTTTATTGTTGCATCTTAATTCATTTTGGTTTCTTTTTGCAGGAAAAACAATAGAAGGGATATAGAGAAAAAGATCTCAATCAATGAGAAGACTCTAGCAATTAAAGATTGGAATTTTCTAGCAATTAAAATTGGATTGGGCAGATTTTTCTTCGACAAACTCTCTTCTAAAAATACTTTTGGAAGGATTATAAATTTCAGATTGCAAAATGTAAAAAGGGCTCCTCTCCTCTGCAATTCCAGACTTCTAAAAGCATTTTTTAAAAAGGAATTTAGAGTTGTAGATGGGGAGGAGAGAAAATTTCAGATCTGAGCATTATTGAGGGTTTTTCTTTATGTCTTTAACTATGCATGATGGGCAGAGTTTGCATTTTTGTAGCTCTAGTCTTGAAAGAAGAAATTCAAGTAATGTAAAGTAATGTTAGAGACCAGGATCAGAGAAGCAGATTCAATTAACTGGTATTTTTGGCATTTATGCATAAAATACCAGTTTCATTTTTATGTTAATAATTTTTTTTTTTCATTTTATTCATGTTTTGGCATTTCTGTTGATATGGATAATTTGTCTCAAATTGTTGTGTATCTATGCTCTTATGAATTACACTCTGATTTCTGAGTAACCATTACTTAGCAATCTGTCTTATAAAATTGATTTATTAAATAATAATGTGTTGTGAATTTCTTTCACATATTATTGTTTAATTATTGGCTTGACTGATTTGTCAATCAATATCATTTTTGTGAATTTCTTCTGGAGTGTTGTTGATTTATTATTTCAGTCCAATGTTCTCAATAGAATGTGTTTTGGTATTTAAAAATGTGAGCTAATTGAATTTCTTCGTTGGTTTGACAGTAATTAAAATCCAGACATATTTTAATCCTCATTATTTAATTATTTTTCTCTTAGTTGGGTTAGATTTTCATCTACCTAATTGAGATAGGATTTATATTTGTTTCTTTTGCTTGCATTATAGAATAATTTTGCATTTAGATTAATTTCTACATTCTTTTAAGACCTCTTCTCAAAGACGCAAAATCTTAGTTGTGGTTTGGCTGAACCCAAATCAGCTTAAGGGTCATTCTCTTGCTTGATCAAAAAGAAGAAGTGATCCAATATCCCTGTCTATTGGTGATTAAAGATACATTTTAAACCAATAGCGATAGGGAAAAGGTGACTGGACCTAGTTAAACTAGTTGGAGCCACTATTATAAACAGAAAAGGAGTTGTATTAAGGTTCGAACTGAGTGGTTATCCCCCAATGTTGTAGCAACGATTTTCGAGGCTTCAACAGATCCTAAGGCCATGAAATGTATCTTTGTAGGATATTTCACTGAGTTTAAAGCCTAAAAGATGTTTAATCCTGCGACTCATAAAATATTTGCAAGTCGAGATGTTATATTTAATGAGCAGGTTGAGGAAGGAAAGGAAGACAATCATAAAGAATGGCACACTCCATTATTGATGGAAGAAAGCAGCGAGGATAAGATATGAAGCATACAGGTTTGAAGTGAGTCCTCTACCGAGAAGATTAGGTAGGCAGACTCAATTACCAGCCAGATTGAAAGGCTATGCTTTAATGTCAAACGTTTTAAATGTTATAGAGCCCATAAACTATAAATAAGAAAGTCAATGTGATGAATGGAGGGTTGCAATGAATGAATAAATAAAATCAATTATTAGAAACCATACTTAGGATCTAGTAGAACTGTCTGATGTAAGAACACCCATAGGTTTTAAGTGGCTTTATAAACCTAAAATTAATGCAGATGGAAATATAGAAAATTTTAAAGCTAGACTGGTAGAAAAGGTTTATTCACACCAAGAGGGAATAGACTTTGAAGAAACCTTTTCTCTTGTAGCCAAATTGAATACCATTAGAATGTTAATTTCATTAGCAACAAAGTATCAATGGAAGCTACACTAGCTAGATGTTAAGTCTACATTTCTAAATGGTGATTTAAAGGAATACATTTATTTAGTTCAACCTGAAGGGTTTGTCAAAGAAGGGTAGGATCATCTAGTTTGTAGGTTGAAAAAGGCACTATATGGTTTAAAACAAGCATCCAGGTCTTGGTACAAGAATATTTATTCATTCTTCTTATAGCATGGTTTTCATAGGAGCATGAATGATCTAAATTTGTATACCATGTAGAATAACCAGAGGTAGATTATTTTTATTTCTTTGTATGTGGGTGATATGATTATAACAGGTAAGGCAGATGCTTTGATCAAAGAAATCAAATTGCAGATGTCGCAATTTTTTGAAATGGATGATCACAAAAGTCTACATTATTTCTTGGGTCTGGAAGTATGGAGAGACTCTCGAAATACTTTTCTTACTGAAGGGAAGTATGTGAGAGGTCTGATCACAAGGTTTAGGATGGAGCAGCATAAGACATCAACAACACCTTTGTAGTAGAATTTGAAGTTATGCAGTGATGATGGGTCTAAGGATATGGATGCCACTTTGTATAGACAACTAGTTGGTAGTATGATATATCTAACTACAACTAGACTGTACCTTAGCATAATCTGTTAGTGTGCTAAGCCAGTTCATGTCTAATGCACTTGAAAGTCATTATATGGTAGTAAAAAGTGTATTGAGGTATCTTTGTGGTACTAGTGAGTATGGTATTTTATACACTGAAACATCTGATGTTATTTTAGCAGGTATTTCAGACTCATATTGGGTAGGTGATCTGGATGACTGAAGGTCCATTACAGGTTATGAATTTAGTATTGGATCTAGGGTCATAGCTTAGAGCAGTAAAAATCAGAGTACTGTGGCATAATCTTCAACTGAAGCTGAGTACCAAGCATTTTGTGTAGCTACATGTGAAGCTATCTAGTTGAGAAGGCTTCTCCATGATGTAGGAGAAAAAAGAAGAAGAAGAAACCATCATAAAATGTGACAACCATAGTACCATCAAGTTATCATACAATCCAGTAGTTCACAAGAATACAAAACACATAGATACTCACTTTCACTTTGTTCGAGAAAAAATCTTGTCAAAAGAAATATTTATTGAATACTGTAAAACTTGTGACAATATCGCAGACATTTTTACTAAGCCTCTTGGGAAAATTAAGTTTCAATTTTTTAGAGCGATGTAAGGAATTCAAGACAATCCTTTCTCCGTTAAGGAGGAGAGTTGAAAATAATTAATATTATTTTGTGTTAATGGGGAAATGGTTACATTGTTTTAACGCAGCTCCTTAAGTTAGGATTATTTCCTAGGATATAGGATTTTGTTTACAAATTCCTACTCCTTTGTGATTTATTTATAGTTGTATCATTTGATTAATGAATGTAGAGTGTACTCTCCATTTTGTGTGCAGCCTCCAGGTACAGTACTCACCTCTGAGAGCTACCCTTTCTATTCAATTCAGTTTTTATCTCTGGGTGCAAGCCCCAAAAGTGATGATTGACACTATGTCATTCATTACACTAGTTTCAATCCCACTTCTTCACCCCTATGAGCATCACCCGATGCAATGAGTGCTAATTTGATTATTCAAAAATCATGAGAAACTATTCAATTACAACTACCTCTTATGGAAATTTTCATAGATGAATGACTTACTTAAAACAATTGAATTCCAAAAAATGATATCTACTATTTGGATTTTGAATTTTAAGAATGATTTTTTTATTATTAGAATAATAAGTACTTAGATCAAACTTATACTTATGTGACACATAGGAATTATTTTACATTATTTAAAATAATATTTTAAAAGAATGTGTGCATTTTATTTGTGATTTTTTTATGAAAATAAATTATTTTAAAAATGAATAATAATAGTATTTTGAATTCTAGGAATAATTGTTTTTAATTAGAAAAATGGATAATTTGGTTAATCTCATACTTATATCACACCTATTAATTATTTTAAATTATTAAAAGTATTATTTTATCAAAATATATGGTGTATAATAGAAATGTTGTAATTTCATGTTTAACATTTTGAATATGTCAAATTACACAAAAATAAAAATAAAAGTAAATTAAATAAAAAGATTGACATAATGTAATGAACATTTTAACTAGGTGAAAATACAATAATTTTTTAAAATATGTGAAATTATTTCACACGACATGATTTATCTTGAGCAATAATGATTAACTTTCATAATTCTCATTTCTTAAATAACACTAAATTTACCTTTAATTACTTAGTTATAATAGTTTGTAACTACATAACAGTTTATAACTACATCCATACTCTTTCAAATTTTTTTTGTTAAAAAATCTTAAGTATTTTTTACTTTATAATCACAAACAAATTTCATATTATATGATGTCAAACTTACTCAACTTTTTATTCTGAAATTTTAAGAAAAAAATTTCACTACATAATTTTAGCGTCTATAATTTTTTTATTTTTTAATTCAAACAAAACTTACAGAAGAAAAAACCCACTCAATCCTTACTGTAGATTATAGTTTTACAAAATTGACACCATGTGATTAACAATAGAGTAAGTTGAGATAACCTTAAGGGGTTATTTTACAAGTTTTATAATAACCTTTCCCTCCATCCAATATATATTGAAGAGTGCTCTCAAGAGAGAGTGTATTATCAAAGAAAATTGCTAGGGATTTCACAAGGTATTAGTTTGTAACCTAATCCACAATCAAAGTAAATGGCTAGGGATGTCACAATTTTTCATTCACATAATGATTTATCACGTTCTCATTTGAAATGGATCCTATTAGATGCATGGTGAGTTTTTTTTTTTTTTAATATTTGAGTCTAGATGTGCAGAGAATGAATCTATCTCAAGTCCCAAACAAGACTCTCATATCCCAAACATGATTCTTCTTTGTCTTCTTATTCTAGCTTGGACCTTGACACTCCTCTCCTCTAAAACAAGATTTTTCTTTGTCTTTTTATTTTAGCTTGCACCTTGACACTCCTCTCCTCCTCCCTTCACAAATTTAAACTATGAGGCACAAGGTAGTTGTTTCATATAGGAACATTTAGATATGATAGTAAAAATGTGATACTCTATTGTAATTTTATCTACAAATGTGATGGCAAGCTTGCTCTAAATTTTAACAATTTCATGGTTAATGTAGTATAAGCTACATGAAAATTTACAGTCTTGTATACAAGATCAGGAAAGCTATGCCCAATATCCAACATCATAGAGTAAGACATGTTCACCAATTCAACAATTGCTTCCATATCTCTCTCAGTGCTAGAGTTTTTTTCTCAGTAAACATGTTTTTACTACTCTTGAACTGATAAAAGCCATCATTGTTTCATATAGGAGCATTTAGTTCTGATAAGAAAATTTTGATAATGTCTATTATCCCTTTTTAGTTTTTTGATGGTTCAATTAAGATTAACATTTGTTTGTTGTCATGAAGAGTTTTTTTATTTTTCATGTCAATTAGTTCCTTTTATAACTCTAGGAGGTTCTTAATATTTCCTTTGTTTTTAATAAATGGAACTCAATTATATATTTAAAAAGATGATTAGGTAAGATAATTTTAGGATTATAATTGTTTTTTCCAAGTTGACAATGCTAATGTTTATTTACCTAAACCTGGCTCGCGTGTTCAATACCTCCCAATGGGGTTTGAAGATAATAGGTAATGAAAATTCAACGACATATAAAACAAATAATTGATACATGAAAATAAATAAATAAATAAAAATAAAAAAATAAAAAATCACTTCTATATATTATAGGAGTTCTCACTTGAGTAATCTTTAAATTTGGCATTCAATTCTTTATTGATAGAGTTGTTTTACTTAGTAGGGATTACAATAATTTTGTAATCAAATAATAGGAGAAAACATACTCACAATATAATTTATTTGAATAAATAGATGTGTGTAAAATAGTTTAATAAGAAACTAGATCTGTAATTATAAAATATAAAAATATAACTTAAAATTGTGAAATTACTTTGTATTTTTTGTTTCTTATGTATATAGAGAAAGAATAAACCAAGTTTGAAGTTAAGAAAATAGACCATAACATAAAGAACAATATCTCCTTCTAAAAATGTCTCCATATTAAAATGGCATCCACTTTCTTGTATACCAAGACTACTGTTATTCATATACAATATACAATTTCTGAGAAGCATGCAATTAACGATTGGATATGTAGATGAACTTGGAGTAAACTCTATTTCTGTTAATAAAAATTCTCTTTATTTACATCTATGCTAAATAGAATGTACTTGAATGTATTTAAAATATCTTATTTAAGTTACATGCTCATTTCGTGTTTGTTTCAGAGGATTATTAATCACCAAAGGATTTTCACCCCCAATTTCCTATTTCAATATCTATAACAATTTTTTTATATATGTGAATAGATTATGTTGGTTTATATATATGTGAATTGATTATGTTGGTTTATATATATGTTTTCACCCACAATTGCCTATTTCAATATCTATAACAAAATTTTCTAGTTGATAACTCTTATCATAAATATCTTTGAAACCTCCACGACTTGCTTCCATGGAAGCAAAAATTTAATTTCCTTTCATTCCTTCACAATGGCTCCTTCTTTGCAACAACTTATTTCTTCTAAGCTACACTTTCCTATGTTGTTGCCTTACGGAATTTCTTTTGCAACATGTAATGCAATTGCTAATTATATATATATTTTTAATAAAAAATAATATATATATATATATATATATTATTATTATTATTATTTTGATATAATAAAATTTTCCAAATTTATAATTCAAAAGATCTTCACCTTTTTAATACTTAATGTATATATCTTCGATTCTCAACTCATATTCAAAAGTCGATGCTAAAATTCAAACCTCAATCATTAATCGAAGGACATTTATTTTACATACCAAATCATTACTCGATGCACTTCATCAAGCTTTTTCTCTAGCTAACCTAATCATTAGGATTATTAAGATTAATAGCCACTATAAGAGAGCAATACACTTGTAGAAATCATACTAACATGAACATAGAAACAACCTATTAAATAATGTTAAAGCATGCAATTCATATTATCAAGAAGGTTGAAGGTAAGATTTTGAGTGGCTCAGTACACAAATCATTTCTTGAACACATTTCTTTAAACAATGTGGCCCTTGGACAAAGTATGGAATATTATGGAACTCAACAGGCGAATGATGTGCTCCAGTGACACTTCAGTTCCCCGACAGGACCAAGACAGAAAGGTTACTGCTCCTCCTGACCCTTGGCTCCTGCCCGGCCTTCGAAAGCCAATGTCATTTGAGACGCGAAAAATCGATTAACTGAATTTGCACGATCCGGGGGATAGCGCAATAGAGTCCATCCATTGCCATGACCCAGCACCCATAAATGAGAAAACACATTCGTCATCAGAAAGTAGCAGGCCCCTAGTTTCCACAGCAGAATAATGCATGTTTATCCCGAATGAATATATGTTCGGGCTCCATTAACGGCCCAATGATTTCAGATTGAACACCATCTCGACCTGGCCGGATATTAATATATAAATATCGGCAATGTTTGTTAAACAAAATTAGGTCTGGAGGGCACTGCAATCGCAATTCTGTAATGTCAATAAGATCGAATTTTTTCGTGGGCAGTAACTGCACCACCCAACCAGTAGGGAGGACGCCTCTCACCTCCGCTCCGTTGGGAGGAGTGGGCGCCATGCTCGCTCTCATAGCCTTTGCTCTGATTACTCTGGCATGCTCCTGCTTCAAGCAGTGCAGAAATGGCTGCTCTGAAGAAGAAATTAATAACAGTTCATTAGAGCATGGCCATGGAGGAAAGAGCGAGATTCCGAAGAATATGGCAGAACTTTCAGATACTAAGAACGAAAGAGTGATTGTGATCATGGCCGGGGATGAGAAACCGACTGCTATTGCTCAGGCAACATCTGCGGGTGTTCGAGTGCTAAGGTCACCATAGATTGCAAAAGGCTTCTCAATCTTGTTTCTGTAATATACATCAGTGAAATTAGTAGGTGAGAAATATTATGATTTAGATGATAAGTTCATGTAGATTTTGGAAATATTTACAAATTTAATGTACAAAAGAAAAGTTAATTGAATTAATTGTTTGCTGTTAAAATTTCGAAATATGTGATGGATTTTCAAATTTCATCCGCTAATCTTGATGTACAGTATTTCACGGCTATATTAGTGGCTATCAGACAATCTCCAGTATGGGAGGTTCTGAAGCTCTAGTGCTTGGATGAGTGTTACATATGGATACCTGGATATTGAGAGCATCTGAAACTTTAGTGCTGGGATGAGTATTACATATGGATATCTGGATATGGAGAGTTATAAGGTATATTTTATAAATAAAGAAAATGACAATGAGTTTGTCTTCATGAGAATTTTAGGAGAATTTGTAAGTTGGAAAAGATCATGATTATTACATTAAAAGTATAACTATTTCTATATATATATATATATATAAAGTGTATTTTACTCTATATATATAATATAGAAACTATGTAATGTATTTTTATTATGAGTATTTCTTTATGATTTAATTTGATAATTATTTATTATTATTATTATTATTTTATTTTATTTTATATAGTTTTTTTTTTATATTATAATTTTAAGTATTAAAATAATAAAAATATAAAATTGCATTAAATAAGTATTAATATTAAATAATAAAAAGTATTAATATTAGAAAGTATTCAAATATAATTAAATTAAAATATAATAGAATTAAAATTAAAAAATAATAAAATATGACAAATTTTATTCAGTTTTTTATTCTAATCAAACTAGCCGTTTTTCTAACGGCTACTCGCTGGTTGGAAACACGTAGACAAAAATTTCTTAGATGTGATTTTCAAAGAAAATTCTTGTACACTTTTTATGGATCATAGAAGCCAAATTCCTAATAATTTTCTCAATTACAAAACAAACTTTTGTTACAAAAATTTATATATTAAATAAAAATAATAATTAATTACAAAATTTCTTTTAACCTTTTTGAACCAACCAAACTAAATAATTTTCCTTAGTCCTACATTAACCACCATCATCATCATCATTAAAATTATAAATGTAATTTTTCAATTTTTTATATTATCATATAATCTTCCAAAATATTTAAATTATATTTGATGTTTATCATCTCCTACCTAGGCCATCCTATGAATATCTTTAAGTAAAATTATGTATAAATAGAATATATATAATATAGCAAATGATTTGATTGGTCAAAATATTGTAGGATATAACAAATGAATTGATTGAATGAAATATTCATTCTAGTAAGGACTGAAAAGAGAAATAGTTCGGTGGTTTTTAATTGTTATTCTTGATATATGTGTGGGCGGAAAAATTATTAAAATTATAGTGTTTGAAAGGTGTTTTTAATTTAAGATTATGATAACATATAGTGGGTTGAAAATTTTAATATTTGAGAAGTTAAAAGAATGGTTTAAATTTAAATTTTGTTTTGTTAATATCATTGATTTGTATTTTGTTAATTATATTTTTGATAATATTAATTTTTTATTTAAAATTTTTAAGAATAACAAAATTCTTAATTGATAAAATTTAGATTAAAATTATTAATAAATAATATTTCTAAATTAAAATTAACCATTTGTAAATCGTGAATTTATTGATTACAAGTCATACTAAAAAAAAATTACAGAAAAAGTAACCTCCAAAGAAACTAAACTCCAGGCAAATACCTTCTCAAGACTGGAATGCAATTTCACGGAATAATCATTTGAGTGAACAAAATATAATGTTTGTAATATATCTGCCCTCAGCTCGTTGGTTGGGATGATTAATTCTTATTCTCCAATTGGATTTTAGGTCCATGAATGACATGACGTGAATAAATCTTATAATTATTTTATTTTTAAGAAAATAATTTTTTTTTTTAAATACTTAGAAATATTGACTAAATTTTAATGATGTAATTAATTTTAAAGATTTTCTATTTACATTATGAATCACAAAAGTCTTAGATCTAACATATATTTTATTGCAACTTGAATATTGGAAATTTTTTGAACATAGAATGCCAAAAGTAATATAAAAAGATAATTTAGAAGTGAATTGAAAAAAATTATCAAAATCCATGGAAAAAATACAAAGTAAACAAAGTGGATGTGGGTGATGTAGAGATACATGACAATGAAATGAATTCATCCACAACATGATTGAAAAAGAAATAATTTATATTGATATAATTGGTGGATCAAGAATTTTTTAAACTTGATTTATTTAATTTTTGTGTGTGTCTTTGTGGGGATTATAATTTAATTAAGAATAATATTATATGTGGATTATAATCCAATTAAAATAAGATTATATATGGATTATAATATAATTAAGAATAAGATTTTATAAATTTAAGTAATTTTTTTTTTGTAACATTCCTATAGTTAAATACTATAAAAAGAAAATATTGTCGTAAAAATCATAAAATTGGAAAATAATGATATTTGTCTTAATTGGTCATGAGGCACGAATTCTTTGGAGATTTTAAACGATTTAACTTCCAATTTGAATTTACTTATTAAATGGGAATATATTATTGGTGGAAAGATAAAAATAGAAAACGGAATCATTCCAACGGAAATGGTTGAACTGTTCTGCAATGCGTAGCTTACAAAATCTTGGAAAGAGGCCGTTCAAGAAAATGTCCTTGGATATTCTGGCTGGGGACAGAGTTATGGGTAGGCTATGTTCATTTGAAAACCCAAGATTCAAATAGGTTTGGTACGGGCTTTTGAAGTAGAATATGGGATATCTTGATGGTGGAAAATGGTCTCACTATTACAGTAGTGTTAACGGTTGACACTGCTATGGGCTTTTGGAGCATTTCATGTTAATGGTGGACAATGTCATTGGCTTCCGGCGCTACATTTAACAAGGAGAAGTTTGAGTCATTAGAAAGGAGTCAGCTGTCAGCTGCATTTAACAAAGAGAAGCTCGAGTCTCTGGAGAGGATGGGTTTTCAGAAATATAAGTAAACAATCATTATTACAAAATATGAAATGTTTTTATTCATTAGTGTTTGAATGAATATGTGTTTATTTTTTTATAATTTGATGTAAAGAAAATAGTAGCTAATTGCATCAGCTTCTTTGAAATGATTAAGTGTTTATTTTTCCAAACAGAAATGGTTATTTTATTTGAAAAACATAATAAAATAAAAACATATTAGATGCAAGGAAAACAATAGTTAATTGCATTAATTTTCTTGAAATAATTAAATGTTTATTTCTACATACTTAAAAGAGGTTTTACATGAAAACCTTACACAAAAACACATATGTCTTGAAAAAGCATATTAGTTTATTTGAGAAAGATTCTTTTGGGAAAGTCATGTTTCATATAAGTTATATGTTGGAGAAGAACATATAGTTGTATGCAAGTGTAATTGTTGTTATGACAATTCTTTTTGGAAATATTATTTTTGGATGCAAGGATAATAGCTATAATGTTAGCTTCTATCGAAAAGGTTATGGTTTCATGTTAGCATAGTAGCTGTTATGGGAAAGTTTGTGTATTCACATTGTGTATTTTTATGCAAGAATGATACTTGTATCCTTAATTCCTTGAGAAATGGGTATATGTTTAATTATATTGGCATGCATGAAAAATAACTATCATTCTTTAACTTCATGAAGAGAAATAAGTTATTGTCATGCTAGAAAATTTAACTGTTATGTATGATATCACTTCAAAGGAAATGAGTTAAGTGCATGCACAAAAATAACTACTACATTTGATATTTCTTGAAAAGAAACATCATATTTGCGTTCATAAGATAAAAAGAATAATATGGTGTGAAATATTCTTGAAAGAGAAAATATAAGTTGGCATGCAAGAAAATAAGATACTATTAAGGATATTTTTATATATAAGCATGGTATTAGCCATGTAAAAAGATAAATTAGTGGTGTTAATTATTTGGAAATAAAACATATCAATTCTTGTGCATTAAACACTGACAACTAGAATTATTTTTTTGGAAAGAATATACAGTTGTGTGTGGGAAATGATAGCATGTTTAGTTAGCCTACATTGGGAAATATTATTTGGGAAAGAAGATGGATTACATGCATAAACCCATATTAATGTGTTTTTTTTCTTGGAATATATATGAGGGTAATGTTTATATAATATTTGGAAAAGAATACATGTATTTACTTACCTAAGTTTTATGGAAAAAGGAAACATGTTTTATATGCTTTATTATGCTAAGATTCCCTTGAAAAGGAAACTTGTGTTTGCACGCTTGATGGTGTTAAGAATTCCATTGGGAAAATTCTTTTGGAAACTATATGCAATTTGTATGCATAGGAATAACATTTTTTGTGTTAGATTTCTTTACGTGAACCAAAAATAATAGCTTAAGGATTATTTATTTGGTTTAAAATTATGTAAGTCACATGCATGAAGATATGATTTTTTATCTGATGTTTATTTTCTGCAGAGATATGATTTTTTATCTAATGTTTATTTTATGCAAAGATATGATTTTTGTCTCCAATAATATCTCCAAAGTTAGCTAAAGCTTCTCAACAATATGTCTTTAATAAGCTTCATTAAGCCTCAAATTCTACACCAACTAATTCTTCTAAGGATTCTTCAATGGACCTTAACATTTTTGCTTCAAGGCCGCTTCAATATGTCTCCAAGGATACCCTAAAAGATTCTTCAAAAAAGTCTTACAAATTGTCCAAAAATTCACTTCAAGATTCCTTCAATGTACCTTTAAATATTTCCCCAAAACAGTCCTCGAAACTTACCTTCAAAGATTGTTCTAGGGTGACTTTAAATACTTAGAATATGTTCTTAAAATATTCTTCAAAATTACCTTCAAGTTTACTCCATGGCATACAAGAGAGCCTGCTATAAAAATATGTCTTCAAGATGCTCCAAAGGCAACCTTCAGGTCCAAAATGCTCCAATATTGCTTCAACCAATTTATGTAACTAATGATTTTGGGAATAATCCAAAAGGTCTCCAATCACTGCAAAGTAGTTTTAGAAAATTCTTGAAAGGCCCAATTCTATTCAAAAACTTTTCCATGGTTCCACTTTCGGTCAGGCCCTTCCCCTAAGATCATCTGAGCTTCTTTAGAGGTATGTTTACACAGATATGAATTTTTTACTAGGCTGCAATCCAAAACAAAGGTCTGAGTTCTAAATAGTTTGAGTTGTAGAGATGAATTAGGTTTCTCACAGTGATGAACCGAGCTTCCTTAGAAGTATGTTCACACAAGTCTGAGGCTAAGGTCATAGGTTTGAGATCCTTTTTTAATGGTGATCTGGCCCTCAAAAATTTCAGCTATACTCTTTCCACATATATGAATTTTTTACTAGGCTGCAATCCAAAAAAAAGCTCTGATTTCTAAATAGCCTGAGTTGTAGAGATGAATTAGGTTTTTCACAGTGATGAACCGAGATTTTGATCCTTCAATCCAAGATTTGTATTAAGCCGTTACCAGTTCTTTCCTCAAGTCGTAGGTTGATGTAGGATAGTCCATTGATATAAGTTACAAGTTTTCTACTGACCAGTACCAAGTCTGAGCTACCAAGGGGATAATTTTCTGCAATACTAACCAGATCTGAGCCTAAAATTTTCCTCCTCCACATCATTTTTCCCTAGATATAGTTTGAGCTTCACTGTATAGACTTCTGTGATGATAATCTACAAGACTAGGTGAAGAGATAAGGTTCCACGGGTGTACAGGCAATTGTATTATGGTATTAACTAATCAATCATAGATGTCAGATCCTAGTACGAGTTCTCTTGAGCTTTCCCACAAGGTATTCACTGATTTTTGATGGAATTCTTCCATGTTTTGTGTTTTAGACTGAGTTCCATAGTAAATGAAGGATATTGATAACGTGGATCCCTAGAAATGAACTTTATGTAAAAATCATGTGGATTTTTGATAAAGGTAGATGTCAGGGAATGGACTTCGTGTCTCCATTATGTCGAATGGAATTTTGAAGTTTTTAAATTTATGTAATTATGTTTTTATGATGCTTGAATTTTTGAAAATTAAACACATGTTTTAATGTATATATTTTTTATAATTCTTCATTCATAAACCTTGTAGATATTGAATTATACAAGAAATTTTGGAATTTTATCTATATATTTATGATGGGGCATTATCATAAGGAAATTTATTTCATCAAGTGAATTATTCTTGACTACATCTACAACACTTACATAAAAATTTCAAACAATTCCATGCTAGAAGCTTTCACTTCAAGTCATTTCTTATATTTTATCTTTGATGTCAGAAATATGAGTGACATGTTTTTTGTGACACAGGGAGTGCTTTGTTAAATTTTAAAAATTCCATTAGCAAAACTTCTATGGCCATGTGGTGAATCTTCCATACTCATTATATCTTCTTTCTCATATAAATACCATTTTTACATGGTCATATATATTTGTACATATAAGCACTAACCATTCTCATATTCATTTAAGTAGTGCTTTGCAATAGTCATTGCAGCCTCATAATGTTAAATGAATATCACTTTCATCTTTGACATGAATTGTTGAGCGAGGCATGCCCATACTCAGCACATAAACTATCATAAATCGTAAATTCGTTTATAGATATAGACCCATGATAGGATGTCCATCTATGTAAATCCATCGTATGGATGATGTGGTACTACTCTTGAAATCACAGCCCAAATGGATGAAACTAGATCCGGGGTCTTCTATCTCATTCACTCGATCATTCAAGTACGAGTATAACCATGTGAATATGTGATATGAAGTCGAACATGGGAAGACATCGTCTAATTACCAACCAATGATGTAAGTCGTTAACAGACATGAGAGAAACCACCGATGATGATAACGGCTCTCAAGGTACTGCAATACAGTTTGCATGGTGTGAATAGATGATTTCATGTTGAACACCATACAAAGTCTTTCGGTCGAAGGCCAGTGATATCAACCTGTCACTGAAAGAGAGAAACTTTCCATTGATGTATGCAAGGTCCAAGTTATTGGAAGGGTGTTTCTATTTCAACTTCCTGGATGATGAGTTGATGTCGACAGGAAGCAATGTCAACCTGTCACTGAAAGAGAGAAAATTTCCATTGATGTATGCAAGCTCCAGGTTATTGGAAGGGTATTTCTAGTTCAACTTCCTAGATGATGAGCTGATGTTGACAGAAAGCGACTCATCATAGGAGGGCCTTTATGTATTCCTCCATCAACGACATGAAACTGGAGTAATTATTTCAGAGATAGAATGTGACTGATGAAGCAATGTTCAGGGATGACAGTCATGAAATGAAGGTTTATGAGTATTGCAAAGGATGAGGAATTACTCAGTGACTACTCTTGAACATATCAGCAACTTTAAATGAGTTGGAAGCATTGACCCACAACCAAAGTGATGGATGATATGCTAGAACATTAAGTAGATAACCCAACCCGGTAGCCACGGAGATGAAGTAAATGAGTGTCATGTTTAAGAGGGACTTGCTACCATAAAGTGATTTATCCCTTTGCCATTTTCCCCAGTCATTTTTTACTAGTACCTCTTTATTTTTTAACGAGCTTGAGGAGGATAACATATTCTTGATGTATAATTCCACCCTTTGGGTGAATCCATCACTATGTGATGTTTTAACAAGTCTATCGAAAGTGAAACTCAATCTCGTCATGATGGACAAGTCCATCACTATTTGATATTTTAACGAGTCTAACGACAATGAAAACTCTGTCCTTTTTTATGTTTAGAGAGTTTGAAAAAGGGATGAAAATAAAAATCCACATTTTATTTCTCGTAAATTTTCCCCTCAAGTCCGAAAAAGCGTAAAATAATACCTGAGAGAACCTCCTAGCCATGTTCGACTAGGGCGTTCTTCTTTAGTAAACAATATATCACAGTCCAGAAAAGGGTTAAACTTATACTGATTAGATGTCGTTTCAATTCATTTTACGAGCTCAAAAGGACAACTGCTTGACAATATTTTCATGTTTTGGGAGTCTGAAAAGAGCTGAAAGAGGACTCTAGGGGGGTTCCTTTTTCGATGTTTAATAGAGGTCGAAAAAGAGATAAAAGTGTGCTTTGTGGTCAAAGTCATTTTAAGATCATGCATGTCAAATTCACTGTACCAGTTATACATCTGCTCAAAGAATCACCAAACGGATTAACAATATTTTTTTAATAGTAAAAATAGGTAAAAAACTATAGTTGATTTATTAAATATGTATGAAATCATCTAAAAGACCATTTAAATAAGAATTTACCATATCATTTTACCATTTCACATTAACCATTCAGCTTTGAGTGCTCTAACCTATTTTTTCCCTCGAACATCAGTAGTTGATTGCGACAGATTCTGTGGACCATTTCTCATATCTTCAGGACCAAGTAATATATTTGACCTTTCTCTTTCGATTTGTATCATTATTTTTTAGTTTCATGCATATTTTTAGGTTTTTGGGGCTCCTATGTAAAATCTACAACGTCCTAGGACCAACACACCATTGAATGTTGAAAAGTGCATTGAAGAGGAACTGAACTAAAGCCCAGGAATGGTGCAACACTCTATCTATGGAACAAGGGTGCATTGGGTGCAATTGACAAATTTTCTTTGTGTTACATGCCCAAAATCTATTCACTTTTTTACATGAAATGGATCTTAACAAAACTTATGGTTGTATTGCAGGCTTTGATCGGATCAGAATCTCAATTACATGGGGAGAAAGAGAACATGAAGAATGGGATATGGCTTCCCTAAATTATCCTGACACTATGAGATCCCTCAGAGACTGTGGGTTACTCAAGTACTTTAAACTATCAGGGATGAGGCAACATTTGGTACTATTGCAGTTCTTCATTTTCCCATGGGATCTGGAAAGGTAGTAATTTCACATTGGGGAAAAATTGCTCCCAATATTGGTCGTTGATATTTACCTTTTGGCAGGTTTGTCGAGACGCAGTTCCCCCATTTACCTTGCGGGTTTCGTCTGTGGAGGTGAGACAGTGAAGGATTACATTCAAAAAAAAAAATCGCTAGGTACAAAGCCTAGCAAGAATGGAAATATAAACATCAAGGATGTGTATGATATGCCTTTACGAGCACTCATGTTCACCATCGCAAAGCTAGCTAGCAATGTGACACTTCATGTTGCGAATAGATCATACATGCAGTATGCGCTTGAGTGTCTGAGGCCAACCGTGTTCAACTGGGCTGAAGCAGTGCTCTCTCAGATTAAAGAACAACTGACCAAAGTGAAAAGTGGCCAGAAGTAGAATTTAAGCTATGGATCGATCCTCGTGACTTTCATTATGGAGTGAATTCCATTGATGTAGCCACAACATGTGACACTAGGTGTAGCTAGTCCTAGGGATTCGCGGATGCAGTGGTGGGTAGAGTTGATGGTTAGACATGATGTCCAGTCATCAATTTCATTATCTACTGAATTCTTTATTTGGCTCCAATGATATCATATCGTCATAGAGTAGCATCCATATGCAGGGGTGGATTTTCATAGAGACCCAGATTTGATGTTACTAGTAGACACTCAATGGGGTGCTATAGGTAAAATGTTTTGACCATGTTTTTTTATTTTTGGGTTTTTTACATATTTTTGTGTTTTTAGATGATTCCAAGACTAAAATAAAGATTTTTTATGTATGAATATGTGGGTAGTGTTCAAATAGTGGGTCATCCACAGTAGGCGAATGAACCAGCAGAGCAGACTGTCGGCATAGTAGTCCTTCAGGATTTGGATTTAACCGAAACTCTAGCCGAGTTACAGCAGCATGTAGAGGGGTTGACTCTTGGGATACCAGATATCAGGATCAAGAATTTACTGATGAGGCTACAGTGCCATACTATATGTGTGCCTAGCCGATGGATGAGGCTATTGTACATGATAGTTCAAGCAGTGACCTACTATCATGAGCACCACTAGATCTACTTAGGCTATGATATGTCTGCATACATTTTGAGGTCATGTCACCAATGCGTATTCGACACAAATTTTTGTAAAAAACTCGATTATCTATATATTTTAATTTTAGTGTTTTCCTATGGTTATGTGAAATCCTATTCAATTCTGTGATGTGAATTGAAAATATGTCTTTACAAATGTTTCAAATCTCTGTTTAACATGTAATTCACTAAATAATCAGTCAAGGTGTTAAATTTTCTGGAAATGTGTTTATATTGGATGTAAACAAAATGTCTTTCCAAAATATGAACTCTAAGGAACATGCGATGAATATTTGGATTTCGAATAGTATAAAAATTAGTAAGTTTTGGTATGAAAAGTGTGAGTTTAGCTTAATGATGATGCCGTGAATACCAAGTGAAATGGCATCAGAGAGGAGTTCGGTCAATGTGATATACTAAGTGATATTTTTGGTGTAATGACTAATAAAAATCCCTTGGAAACTCACTAACTTTCCACTTGGAGCAAAGATGTCCCATGCTATAGAAGATAGATTATGTGTACTACGACTAGCACCATCGACATAACCAACAAATGGTTCCGAATATTTTGACATATGCAAAAAAATGCAAAGTAGATTACTAACTACATGAAAACTCTTAAAAGACACATGGTGACACACATGCAATCAAAGCATATATACAGTATCATACAGTGTTTACTACGGAGAATCAAGCATCGTAATGTTTAATATACAACCCATTTTGAGGCTGTGAGAATGGAATCTCATCATAATCTTCCAACTCATAGGTGCCCTTTTCCAGAACATGTTTGAAAATATAGGGGCCATGCCATAATGTTTCAAATTTTCTTGTTCTTATCTTATCAACTTCTTGATCATAAAGCAAGACCAGGTCTCCTTCTGAGAAGGTGTGAGGCTTGACATTGAAGTAATATTGCACCTTGATTCATCTCTTATGTGCTTCATTGGCCAATGCGGCTTCACGACGCATTTCACCTAGATGGATGAGATCTAAAAGAGGTGCCTCTTCGCCATAGGTGTCAGGCAACAGGTAAATTGTGAGTTTCAATTATGTAATTTCACATTGAATCGGTAAGATAGCTTCCATACCATAAACTAGCTAAAAGGGAATAACTCTGGTTGTGTTTCTCACTAAGGTTCGGTAAGCCCACCAAGCTGAGTACAGGATTAAATTCTAATTTCGTTTATGAACCCCAATCATTTGTTGAAGCATATGCTTAAAATTTTTGTTGATGGCTTCAAATTTTTAGCTAGCTTGCAGATAATATGTTGTAAAACTATCATGTGAAGGTCCTAACTTGGCAATCAACTCAGTTATTATATATTTGCAAAATTTCTTTCCATGATCTATAACTATGGCTAGCGGCACACCAAACCGAGTAACCACATGGTTAAATAAAAAAAATTCAATTGTCTTTCCTGTGTTGTTAAATGTAGGCATCATCTTGGACCACTTGGTAAAATAGTCAACAACGACAATAATATGCCCATGGACCCCAGCCAAGCAAGGGTTACATGTCATGAAGTAAATGCCCCATTTGGAAAATGGTCCCACAACAATGAAATGATGCATTGATGCTGGCGGCACACGAATTTTACGATCAAATATCTAGCAAGCATGACAAATTTTGACCAAAATAATGCAATCGCAAAATATGGTAGGCCATAAGTAACCAGCGCGGAGAATCTTCTACACGGTAGCAAAATTGGATAAATTTCCACCATAGGTTTCAGCATGGAAATCATTTAAAACTTTCTTAGCCTCCTCATGAGTGATATACCTATGTAAAATCGCATCGATACCATGACAATAAACGGTATCACTGACAATCAGATAATATTTGGCTTGGTATAAAATACGTTATTGTTGTGAGCGAGATGTATTGGGTCAGAAATTTTGGGTCTGGAGATAGATCAAAAAATATCCATACCACGAGTCAGATGACACAACCAGAAACAAAGAATCATCCGGAATGGATGGTTCTGATGTAGACTCGGTGATACTCGAGGGAAGGTCGTAGATAAGCTTAGCAAAAACCAAAGACTTCTTTGACTTGGATTTGATGAATTCGAAATCAAGTTCTTGCAAAATGACTATCCATTTTGAGTATTTCCCCCAATAAATTGATGTGACAGAATGTATGTCATAGGGTTGCAATTCGAAATGAAAATGGTCTTCAATAGAAGGATATAGTGGCGAAATATTTGTACATATTGAATGACTGCCAAGGCGAGCTTCTCATCATAAGTGTACTTAAATTCTATATCATTGAGATTACAACTCGAATAATAGATCATATGTTCAATCCCATCTTCTTCCTTGACTAAAACCATGGTGATGGTGGTATCTGCAGTGGTGAGATACATGAAATAATCACTCTGATAATTTTGGGAAACATTAATGATGCGCAGATCAAGGTATATTTAAGAGCACCAAAGGAAGCTTATGCAACCTCATATGAATGGAAGGGAGTCCCCTTTTTCGAGATTTGAGTAAATACTTTATCCATTTCGGCGTAGTTGGGAATGAATCTCCATAGAAAGTTAGCCTTCCTTTGGAGTCTCTATAACTGAAGTAGGTTAGAAGGCTCAGTCAAATCTAGAATCGCTTGGACCTTCAAGGGATCAATTCAAATTCCATATTTCCACACAAAAAAACCAAGCAAATGACCAAAACCAATACAAAACACACATTTTTTTGGATTGAGGCATATTTTGTAGTGACGACATTTTACAAAGATGGCTCTCAAATGAACTGGGTGGTCAGCCCGTTTTCATGAAAGGGTAGGTAAGTCATACAGAAAAGGTTGAAAAATGTGTTTAATGTCATGAAAATAATAATTCATTTCTCTTTTAAAGGTTTCCCCAGTGTTCTTTAAACTAAAATGGAGTTTTCGATAAGCGAATGTTCCCCAAGGATAGATAAAAGTTGTTTTATATTAGTCCTCTGGAGAAATATTGATCTGATTGTAAACGAAAAAACCATCAATGAAGGAAAATATTTCACATCCGAAATTTTCGTCAATGATTTTGTCAATAAAGGGAGTGGGATAGTTTTCCTTTCGACAAGCATGATTAACATCCCGATAGTCAACGCACACTCTAATTCTCCATTGTTTCTTCATGACAGGAACAATGTGGGAAACCCAATAGGTAAGCAGAACAGGGTAAATAAAATGATCAAACAAAAGCTTTTCAACCTTTGGTTTACTAGAAATAGCCTTCTTAGGATGAACAGGATGGAGGTGTTTTCGTACTGGTTTGACATCACGGTACATTTTAATCTCATGCTCAACAATACTAGAATAGATGCTTGGAATTTCGTCATATGACCAAGCGAATACAACATGGAATTCACAGAAAAGAGAGTGGTAAGTATCAAGTTCATATGTAGAACAAGACACATCGAAATTACTGTTTTCTACTACATTAGGTTTGGTTGAAATATAGATAGAAATCGTTTCTTCGATATTTTATGGGTTTCACCTAGAATCGATGGCGTGGATAGGAATGGAATTCGTTAATAAATCAACAACTGTAGGGTGGTATAGTTCAGTTGGACTATCTTCAATGTAATTTGGAAGATCAGATAGGTGATGATAATCTTCCCATGGCTCTTCTTCTGGCATCATGGATTCCATAATGCTCTCATCAGTTGAGAATATACGTGAAAAATGGTTAGAAGAAGTACCATAAGCCAAAGAATGATCGATCCAAACAGTTGGCGACAAAGGATGAGGATTAGTCGCACCAGCCAAAAATATTGATTGTTATGTGAGATCGATTGGACTTAGCAGCATAGTTACATCCATCCTATCTATTTCAGAATCATTGGGAACCTTCCATAAATCATATTAAGTGGAAGATATCATATTGCAGGTTTTTATTTTTGTGATTTTGATGCAGGCAAACCCTGCAAACCCAGAATCTCTCCCAAAACTCTCATGCATATAAAATTTCGTCTCAATAACTGCCCCAAGTAAGACTCCAAGTCCGGGCAATTTCATAACTTTCGCAGAAGCACTTAACCATATGGTTCAAAACCAAAAATTCAACAATATTCACACCAAGGTTCCTTCATGAGTGGAAACCTATTTAACCAATGGTATGAAACCATACACTCAACAATCACCTTTTCATGGGATTAAACCCAAGTTTCAATAGCATTTATAATCCAACTCACAAGTTTCTACTCAAATGTCAATATTGAATGAATGTCATTAAACATACATCGCCCTTGACTTCTCTATTTAAACTATTCAAAGTTGATTTGGTTCTAAACCATATAATTTTGGATTCATCACTCAACAAGGAGCATTATTTATACAACCCTTCATTTACATTCATTTATGCAAGGTTTTAGTAGTTTTCACCATATCATAAGACCAAATGTTAACACAACATTAAACCTTAGACCAAAGAAGTTATACTCTTCAATTGAATTTATGATTCTGATTTCAAAGTGATAGATATAAACATTTTCCAAGTCATATTTACCTCCACACACCTTCCCAATAGTGATGAGACACATAATTCTTGCACCAATATCAATTGAAGACCTTTACGTTCTCATTTCCAGCATTCACGCCACTAAAATGTGAATTTTTAATCACAGATCGGTCTTTGCTCTGCGTTAAGATTGTTCTAACACTGCGTTGGATTCTGCTTCAACAACACCTCCGTTTTTTATCCTGCGCCTTGCATTTAGAACCACGTTATCACTTGTAATTTTACCTCATCAATTCCATTCGATCTTAAGAATCAAACAAGCTTGAGACAAACGCTCTGCACCAATTTCCAATGGCGTTCAGTCCTCAGACAGAGTTTAACTCATTATCTGACTTCTGGCTATGGAATTGTTTCCACATGTTTTGTTAAAGTCAAACAACTAATTTAATTGATCCAACTCCTCAGCACTTCAATTCTTCAGTCGAACCCAAGGTTCCAAATATACATATGTGCCTTTTACCATTCAGCTTACTAAGCTCTCTCAACGCATCAACACATGCATTCACCTTACTGTTCGATGGCTCTTCAGTCCTTCGATCAGCTTCACCTTTAATATCTGTATTTCAACACAGTCTTAACCCTCTACGCGCGCCCTTCCATAATCCTTGTTTCAGTATTCTGCAAATAATTTCAGTTCCTCTGCACTACCATTTCAACGCATTCTGGAACTCCTTCAATCTTCAACGTTGTTCAACTATGTAACACATTCAACCTGCATTACATTAAACCCAATTCCTCCACTGTCATGCTATGATTTGGTTTCAATCGATACCAATTAACGATTAAAGTTTTAATGCCAGCTCTATCACATAATGAAGCATTGGTATCACTTATGGCCTTAATAAGAAGACCAAAACACTCCCATTTCCTGCGTTGGGTCTTTGGCACCAGCTTGACATCGAATTATGCAATTCGATGTCCTTTTCTTCCCTGCGCTTCTGCACACGTTACAATCTTTTGGATCGGTTTTCCATAACGCATTCCAAGTCATCAAGGAGGTCAATATTCTCTTGAAATTAATTTGAAAGCATATATAAATATATCCCCATTGTTGAATATAGATAAACAGCCTTTTATATTTTCTCATGGAAGTGTGCAACCTATTCTTAAGAGATTCATTCTCTACTTGCAAAAGGCCTACCACTAATTTCAATTGAATGACCTCTTTATGAAGTTCATCTGATGCCTTCTTCTCACAAATATCCTGCCATATTTTACCCATGGTGATAACACAAAGTTGGAAAATGTGTTTCCATTAGCCACAAAAGCAAAGACGAATGACTTGTAGAAACATTTTGTAAGGTGGACAAGAAAAAAATGCAAGACTATGCTTCACCCAAAAAGAATATCAAACAAATATTTTCATAATATTTTACCCTTATCTTTTAAATCCTCAAGACTTTAGAAACCCTTCATGAAAAAATCAAATTTAATCACACTTAATGTGTTTCTATCACAAGGACTTCACTCAATGAACCTCTGACTATCGTGTGCGTTTATGGCATATTAAACAATACCCTTAATTTGACTACATATTGGAAAAATACCCCTAAAAATCACATTATTTAACCCCCTACCAATACAAACCCAATACACCATGTTAATTCAAGAAACCCCTACTTCCACTAAATATTGTAGGTATCCATTTTTTCCTTAACATTTTTTATAACCCTTTATTTTTTTTTCATTAAATTTGAGATCCATTTTGTATACATGCCAATATAAAAACCATTTACCCCCTATATATCTCCCAATATATTATGTCAGTTTTTCCTCAATATATATCCCCCAATATGAACCCAAATGGTATGTTACGACTCCCCCAATGAAGCCCATGTGGTTTCCATCAGGCATGAGAGACATGAAAGAGAGGTAAACACACCCCAATGATAATCCCCACCCATCTTCCTCTTTCATATTTGATACCGATATTGACTATCTTGGTCTAAAAAATTTGTAAGCTATGTCTTTCCTTCCTATATATAGTCCCTTAAAGGTTGGGGTAGCCAAAATGTGGTGCATATTCAATATTTCCATTGAATTCTTCCTATTAAAGACAATCAACAAGAATGAATATGTTGGGCCTAACAAGTGTGATTGCCTATGAATTATTTATATGTGCTTCTCCAACCATTGAAATTCCTCCTCATAGAGGTAGAATAACCAAACTTGTGTCTTGAAGCCACACAATTTTGAGCCTAACCTTGACACCAATCTATGGATGTGCAATAACCATATATGAAAAAAGGGCTCGCCAATCAGATCAAGATCACAACATTAAATCCCCCATCAAAGTAATCAGAAAAGTATTTTCTTTTAGGAATTTGTAGTGTTTATGGTTAAAATGAGTCAGTTGAACATGCTAACCAAATCCAAAAGGGAGATTACGAATAGGTGAAATCATGGTCCAGCATAGAGACCATGGTTGTGTGGGATTCATTGTCACCATTATGGAAATAATGAGATCAACGAGAAAGATTTAATCCAAGAGCTTGAATAAAGGGATGTTGCATCATGATAATAAGTATGGATGGCTCCAATAAATTGTATCAAATCAATGATAGAGAAATGAATATCTGCAGGTAAATTCAAAAAAATTTAGATATGAATGCCACAAATTGAACAAAAAGAATTATAGAAATATATGAAATGGAATCAAATTAATCCAAACAATCTCCCTGGATGTCGCAATTTTGATCTTCTTATTGTTCCTTGGCTCGGATGTGTTCTCCCATTTTCATTCGTAACATAGTCCCCTAGAAAAACTTTAGCGCTAAACTTCCTAGCTCCTACATTTTATACAATCATCGCAATGACATTCTTCATGATCCACAGAGCACAATACTCAATATTGTTCAGTAGAATTAATATCTTTGTCCTAATCGCTCCATTCTCCTATCAAAATTTTGTGGGAAAATTAGAGAAGTGATTTAAATTTCGTGTCACCTAGAGGAATGGTTTCTCTGAGGCCATAAATTATCTTAACAAAATAACCTTAATTCCTAACTGAGAGAGTTCTCCCTGTCATGGATTTTATCATAACAAAGGAGCCCACCAAAAATAGATTAGCTAGTTTTTGAAGCAATCACTACACCTATAGATGCTTGATCACCAAAAAAGTAAATATCAACCCTCTGCAGAGCCAACACTGAATAATCCAATTATCATAAAAACTAAACTAAAAAATAATTGAGCAAGGACAGAATCACTCATTCTCATGCCATGTAAGCGTATTATATTACTCATAATGTTATGTTAATGTACATAGAAATCCTCCATTATATCGCAATTGAGGAGGCCCAGTGTCAGTTAAGGATAATTATGAGCACTGGACAAATGAAAATACCTATGTAAGATTACAACTCGCCATACTTAGCTCATAGGGAAATGAAACATTGGAAAAGACAAACTCCAACGCTAGTATGAGGTGCATCAATATACAATCATCATAATTTCACCATTTCAAATTTCAAAAGCACTCACTTAAGTTATTTATTATAGGTTTTGATTATTATAGACATAATTATTTTAATTATCATATGCATTACTTGCTGTAAAGTTTCAAGAAATCCTTACTATAATATTTCTATGACTCCAAGTGGGGTGTATATGGGGTTAAATGTATATAATATCACCCTAAAGATGATCACATATGGGGTTATTTTTACAAGTAATGTGTAGATATATATGTAGTATAGTATGCCTAACAATGAAAGGTCCACACATTTAATATGTGTATAGGTATATATAGAGATTATGGAGTCTTTACTGAGGAGAATCTATTCAAATGTAGGAATTAATTGGGTTGTCTATAGTTTCTTCTATTCTTTGAGGAACTATTGTATACCTTATCTCTATTATCTATATTGATGTTGTGTTCCATGCTCACATCAGTATACTTAGTGTGTCCTTCTATTTTTTATGATATTTTGAGTATTTGGTTCATATAATTTTGTATCATATCATATGATGATACGATTTTTCTATTTCAACCAAGTCAACATTGCAATTTATGTACAAATTTTCTAATAGAATTATTAGATAGAAAAACGTTTAGTAGGATGTGTCAAAATATCAAAAGTGTATGTGGTCAATATGGTTATAACATCATTCATCATTCCTATAGATTTGATGCTCTTTTATAGAATATTCCCACAAAGAAGTGTGTACGCACAAGGCTACCACATTACTAAACCCACATATACTCATAAAATATGAAAAAAAAAATATATCCTATTTTGCAGGCGGGGTTTACAGGTTTCACCAAATTCCCACCTGCAGGAGCCCATGTCCTAACTAAATTATCCAATTCCAGCTGGTATTTATAAACCTCATGGGTAGGCCTAATCAAAACAAGAGATAGTATATCGACATTATAGCCATTTTGATCCCTAAATAAAGTCTGATTTTTTGATGCGCCTCATGCACTTCCAGGTTATAGGAAACCCTTGTTTCCTTGCATATATTCTCATTCATCCTTATATTGAATCCTTTTGTACTTGATAGAGAGGTGGTCTTTGAGGCTTAGGTTGGATGGATCTGGATGAAGGTTTCATCATTATCATTGATTGGATCAGGTAGTACCTTTCCACTATTATTTGTTGTTATCAATAAGGAAGCTTTGTCTCATTTTCGATACGTTATGGTATTGTGATTCATGGTCATGGTTTATATGTTTATATGTAATGATATAACACATCTATTATGTATGTACATTCAATTACTTGTTATGTATATGCTTCTCTGAATTGAATTGCAGGAAAGCTCGTTCTATGGTAGGAAAGGGTTTGGACCCTACGGGATCGACATCAAATGTAGGACCTTTGAGTACTCCTATAAACACAAATTTATTATTTCAGGTGTTTGGCACACTTGTATGATTTCTTATTATTTATTATCTTCTTTCACTCTGTTGAATTTGTCAACCCTTACCTTATAAAAATTTTCCTGCCAAAAAATATTTCATGCTATGGTTCATTCTTTAGAGATATACCTTCTAAAATGTAGGGTTTGTGATTGATCCTGAAATCCATTGTAAAAATTCATTTTGATAGGTTCAAAATAAAACATTTCTCAATTTTAGACTCTGAAATTCTTAAGGCTCTAAAAATACATACTAAAGTATCTTAGGTAAAAATTTCAAAAACATATTTGAAAAATTGGACATGCAACACATTGTAGAAGTTTTCTCTTTTTAAATGGCCAAAATTTAACAAGATTTGGGAAAGTTACCATAAATTTCATTTAGTACATCAAATTTTGGCTATTAATATGGAACCGTATAATAAAAATATGATAGCACTACAAGCCAAAATTATAGATATCGACCATAAAAAAGGTTGGCCAAAAAGAGATACCTTAGAAGATGATATGCAAAAGGTATGCTAACTTAAAAATATCATGAATTTTGATTTCGATTTCCATTTGAAGTGATTAAAAATCCAATGAAAAGGAAAACGTTGAATAATATACTTGGTAGTGGATCATATATATTTGGGATCATTATTTTTACTATATTAAAGTTGTATGATGTCATTTTGGATTACATCTCTATAAGAATCAACGTAAATGCCTAAATTTAATGGAGATAAAGGGATGAAGTGAATCCTAAGAAATGTTTGAATATGGTGAAGAAATATGGTATAGATCCTTTTGGGATAAATTTTATCACCTTTTAGTGGAGCTTCTAAAAGGTTGAAAATATTTTATGATAACACTTAAATTATGCTACATGTGGAAAAAAATCAATGAATGTTCTCAAATAAATGGATCAGTGATATAAAAATGGAAAATGTATAAAATTAAATATTAATTAAAATAAGGAAGAGAATATATCAATAATTGGTGTGATGAGTTATCTAAGAGAAGAGACTTTAATAAAATCCTCATTAAGGATATTCATAGATTGGAAAAAGAAAATAAGAGAAAAGGTTAAGCCAAGGGGAAATAAGAGAGAGAGGGGAAATAAGAGAGAGAGAGAGAGAGAGAGAGAGAGGGGAAATAAGAGAGAGAGAGAGAGAGAGAGAGAGAGAGTATATATACATGAAGTTCATATAGAGGTTCCACATGAAAACTATGAATGTTGAAGTTCATATAGAGGTTCCACATGAAAACTATGATGGTATTATCTCCAAGGTTAGAGTAATAAAAAACCAAGTAAAGAGAATAGAGGATGTCAATATCTCTGGCAAAAAAATAAAAATAAAAATTGAAATGGGTGTGCATGTTGGGCGCAACTCAAGGAGCAGAGTGTGTGGTACCGTGAAGATAAATCTACCACGAGGTGTTTAGGGGCTTCGAGGTGGGTCCAAGCCCCTCATTTTGTAACCGGTTTCGGGCTTTAGCTATTTATTTTATCTACTCCTGAGAAGCTATAATTTGAATATCAGGTCAATATCGTTGAGTTGCAAATGAGGCTACAGCCAGCCACACCGCCTAAATCTAGAGAGAAGAGGGAAGTGAACCTCAAAACTGCACTGGAAGGTATCTCCATCGTAGTAAAGGATTGTGGTAAACTTTTATATGATACAATGGAGATTTGGACCTTGCTATAGGAGGATCCAAACATTCAGCAGATTGAGGAAGAGGTACAGGCAATGCAGAAGTAGTTCGATGAGATTTGGGCAACTGTGTGGACCTTAGAACCTGCACAGTGGCTCACTCATATCACAGAAGGAAAGAATATTCAGAGCTAGATCAAGGATCTTTGAAGGAAAAAGTAGTTGATCACAATGATGACTTATTCGTGGCAGAATGAGGCCATGAAACTCTCACATACAGTCGATGGAAAGCTTAAGGAGATGCACAAGTGGTAGAAAGACATCTTGCAGATGAAATTCAGGCCGACCACAAATATGTTGCTCGAGGAAGTGCACTAGGAAGAAAAATAGATTGCAGAGATGCTTCAGTACTTTAACAAGGCCTATGACAGCATAGCAGTTAAGTTTTAAGGTGTACCAACTGAGTGACTCTAGACGAGCCATATGTGAGTGTTGGGGGAATATTCGGCACTACCCAACTTGGACTATTTTTGGGAAATATAATCAACAACTCAAGGAGCGGAGTGCACGGTACCGCGAAGATAAATCCAACACATGGTGTTTAGGGGCTTTGGGCTGGGTTGAAGCCCCTCATTTTGTAATGGGTTTCAGACCTTAGCTAGTTATTTTTTCTTCCCATGGTATGTGAACCATGGCTTTGTATGATGTAAAGCTATCTAAAGGAATTTATGGCTTTGTTGAAGTCATATATAGAGATTGATGTTGTAATAGTTGATGAGAACAAGCACTTGATATATATTTTTTAATCTGTTTTTGGTCTTAGGAAGGATGCAAAACTGTGCGTGAAGGCCTTGAAGGGTCTGCAGCTTGGTGCACACACCACCTGTAGCTATGTGCATAGGTTAGAGAAGTAAATGTAATGAAGAGACTTATCATAATAAAACAAGAAGTTTTGGAAAGAATATTTTGTTTCTTCATATGGTTTGTTTTCTTTCTATCTATTTATTCGAAGTTATGGTTATAACGGAGTTTATCTTATGTTGTAATGTGTTTATGTTTATTTGAATAATGTGAAGTTCTTAAGTAAGATATAACCCCGCGGTAGTTGCTTGTATGATATAATATTGGTTAATTATAAAAAATCAAAGTAAATCCACCTTGAACATTCCCTCAAGGTTGCAGAAACCTAGTTCAGCAACCACCCATAGCCACCTCGGGTGAGACTTCAATATGCTTGCAGGTTTTTAGCAAAAGGGCTGGTGTATGGTGTTTTTTTGGTGTGAATTACAAGTCGAACTTGGGACAATTCCAACCGAGACAACAATGCATAGTGAAGGAAAAAACAAAATGTGAAACCATAATAACACCCTCATTAGTAAGAAAAAATTCAAAGATGAGAAGATTGATATTGTCATTATCAAGGAAGAAGATTGAATACTCATAAATATTCATGAATAAAGGAATCACAAATCTAATACTCAATATAATATTATGAAGTATTGACGACTACATCAAATTATAGAAGTCACAGAAACAATACATGGAATTAAAGGAAATAAAACTACCTAACAACTGGTTATTATGAAACCCACTTATAAAATAGGAGAGAAGAGAGATCAACGACCTAAAAATCAGCCGCTTCAAGGGGGAAACCTCCTTTACATTAAATAAATGAAAAATTCTTGGATGATACCAATGAAAAACCTCCTTTTTATATATAGGAGTCCATGGGATCACAATATAATCCTAGCTAACCTAATAATAATAATGTAAGGGCACAACAATAACAATAGTGGTCTTTTATGGGGTACAATAATAACAATATAGAGACTACAAGGGTAAAAAAATAACAATAAGGGGGCTACACTAACAATGATAAGGGACTACGCAAGTAATATAGGGACCTAACATGCTCTTCTCCTTCAAAAAAGTGTTGTCCTCAACACTTGAGTAATTTTGGATGCTTATGTAAAAAATTATCATCCTCCCATGTGGAATATTTAGTGGGTAAGTTCTTCCACTTGATGAGATACTCTAAAATTGGTCGATTCCATAACTGTCGAGTTCTTGTTTCTGTGATTGTTTCGACTTCTAGTATTATTTTTCCTTTCTCATCAAGTTTTGTAAATATTGTTTGAATTGGAATTTTGTCACCTATAACCTTCTTTAAGCATGAGACACGGGGTGCACTCAGGAAGATGCAGGAAGCTCCAATTTGTATGTCATAGTACCAATATTTTGCAACACCTTGAAAGGACAATAGTAATTTGGCGAAAATTTATTATCCTTTTTAGCTTAATTGAGGGAGATTTGTTTGTATGGTTGTAGCCGTAAAAATTCCCAGTCACCTACATCAAAAATTCTCTCGTTACGATGTTGATATGGTTGTTGTTTCATTTGATTATGTGCCAAATTTTGGTTATCCTTTAAGAGTTGGAGAACTTGTTGTTGATACTCGATGTGATCTTCCACTGCTTGAACCTTAGAATTTTCTCTTAAATATAATGTGATGGAGGGTGGATGATTTCCATAAAGTACCATAAATGGGGTCATTTTTTCTCCAATGTGGAAGGAAGTGTTATACCACCATTCAACCATAGGTAACCACTTGACCCATTGCGTTTTTTTATCAGATACAAAGCAACAAGGGTATCCTTCCAAACTTTTTTCTCATTATCTCATTTTTCCCATCGGATTGAGGATGATAAGATGAGCTATGACCTATTTGAGTACCCAAACAAGAAAATAATTTTGTCCAAAAATTTCCAGTGAAAATGGGATCTCTGTCACTTACAATAATCTTTGGGTTTCCATGTATCTTTTGAATTGTTTCCATAAATGCAGTAGCAATTGTACTCACTTTCAATGGATGTGATAATGCACAAAAGTGTGCATACATGGTAAGTCTATCAACTACCACCATTATAACACTCTTTCCTTTGGACTTAGGAAGACTTATTATAAAATCCATTGAAACATCCTCCCAACATTGACTTGGAATGGATAAAGGTTGTAACAGACCCGGGGTCTTAAAGTCTCAACTTTATTTTTCTTGCAAACTAAACATTCTACCACACAATTTTGAATATAATATTTAAGGCCATCCCAAAGAATATTTCTTCACCTTGTGGTAAGTTTTTAAAAATACCAAGTGTCCTCCTAAGGGAGAGGTGTGCACTTCCAAAAGAATCTTTTGTTTTAGTTGGGAATTCTTACAAAGATATAAGTGATCTTTTTACTATAAGGAACCATTTTTCCAACTAAATGTATCAGATGTACTAGGACCTTATTGCAAATTTTGAATGGGTGTCCACACTTCTTCGTCATTCTTCCATTCCTCCCTTTCTTCGGTTATCCAATCTGGTTGGATAATAGAAATGGCACAAATAAATGATTCCACATCTTCAACCTTTCTTGAGAGTGCATCTGCAACAACATTTAGCTTCCCTTCTGTGTAGATGATTTCAAAGTCATAACCCAACATCTTTGTGACCCATTTTTGCTACTCTTCTGAAGATATTCTTTGTTCCAAAAAGTATTTAAGACTATCATGATCTTTTTTACCTTGAATTGTCTTCCCATTAGGTAAGTCGCCATTTCTTTAGTGCATGTAGTATTGCCAACATTTCCTTCTCATAAATACCTTTTTGTAAATACTTTCCTTTGATAGGACGATTTTCAAAAGAAATGGGTCTTCCTTCTTGCATTAAAATGGCACCAATTCCATTTCCTGAGGCATCACATTCTACAAGAAATATTTTTGTGAAGTTTTTTGTAGCTAAGACCGGTGCTTGGCACGTTGCCTCTTTAAGATGTTCAAAGGCCTTATATGCTTCTAGAGTCCATGAAAATTCATCTTTCTTCGATAATGTTGTTATAGGTGCTGCTATTCTCCCATAATTCTTAACAAACTTGCGATAATACCCTGTTAACCCAAGAAATCCTCACACCTGATTTATAGTTGTGGTGACTTTCCATTCCTTAATGGCTTTAATTTTGTTAGGGTCTACATTAACACCCTCCAGAGATACAATATAACCCAGATATTCCACCCCTTGTACTCCAAAGAAACATTTGGAAGTTTTTTCGTATAATTGTTTCTCCTCTAATAGTTTGAGCACCCTATCAACATGTTGAACATGGTCCTTCCAATACTTGTTGTGGATTATTATATCATCAAAAAATACTAACACAAATTTTCTAAGGAAGGGTCTAAAAATGGAATTCATCAACCCTTGAAATGTAGAAGGTGCAATGGTAAGGCCAAAAGGCATGACCAAAACTTCATAATGACCCTCATGAGTTCTTAATTTTGTTTTCGGAATGTCTTCAATATTCATTCTAATTTGATGATATCCTAAATAGAGATCCAACTTGGTGAAATAAACTGCTCCGCGTAATTCATCAATCACACAAATGGGAAAGTTATCTTTAATAGTTAGCTTATTGAGCTCCCCATAATCTGAACACATGTGCCATGATCCATCCTTCTTGTGCACCAATAATACTGGAGTAGAGAAAGAATTTTGACTAGGTTTAATTATAGGAGCCTCTAGAGTTTCTGCAATCATACATTCAATTTCGCTCTTTTGGACATAAGGATATCTGTAAGGCCTGATGTTTGGAGGAACACGTCCTAGAATCAAATGAAATGCATGATCATGATCATGAATCCAAAAAACTAATATCTAATATAATGCATTTTGAAACCCCTCAATACTCAAATACAAAATATTAAAGGGAGCTATAATTGAATGTCTCATGAGGCACAATATTTGCTAAGGTTTTGTAAATGGGGTAACAAGCTAAGTGGTCTTGATTGGTGGGGTAAAAATCCACAGTTAAGTGCCCTTGAGCTAGAGGTGATATGGGATGGGTGACCTCCCCGGAAATCCTGGTTAACGGGTGTAAGCCCTAGAAGTTATTACTGATGCTATGTGATTCATTTCACTAGTTCAATCCCACTTCCTCATGCCTATGAGCATAACCCAATGCAATGAGTGCTAAGTGGATTATTCAAAAATCAAGAGAAATTAGTTAGTTACAACTACCTCTCATGGAAATGGTCACAAATGAATGACTTACTTAACGAATATGAATCCCAAAAAATGATATCTATTATAATGCACTATAAAAACCCTCAATATTTAAATAAAAAAGAGTAGAGGGAGATCTACTTGAATGGTTCATGAGGAACAATACTTGCTAAGGTTTTGAAAATGGGGTAGCAAGCTAAGTGGGCTTGATTGTGGGAAAAAAATCCACAGTTAAATGCACTTGAGCTAGAGGCGATCTGGGATGGGTGATCTCCCAGGAAGTCCTAGTTACCAGGTGCAAGCCCCGAAAGTGATTCATTTCACTAGTTTCAATCCCACTTCTTCACACATGTGAGCATCACCCAATGTAATGACTGCTAAGTGGATTATTCAAAAATCATGAGAAATTAGTTAGTTACAACTACCTCTCATGGAAATGGTCATAGATGAATGACTTACTTAACGCAGTTGAATCCCAAAAAATGATATCTGATATAATGCACTGCGAAAACCCCTCAATACTTAAATAAAAAAGAGAAAAGGTATATCTACTTGAATTTTTCATGAGGCACAATACTTGTTAAGGTTTCGAAAATGGAATATCAAGCTAAGGGAGCTTGATTGTGGGGAAAAACTCCACAGTTAAGCATGCTTTAGCTAAAGGCGTTCTGGGATGGGTGACCTCCCAGGAAGTCCTAGTTACTGAGTGCAAGCCCCGAAGTGATGATTGATGTTATGTGATTAATTTTACTAGTTTCAATCCAACTTTGTCACCCCTGTGAGCATCACCCAATGTAATGAGTGCTAAGTGGATTATTCAAAAATCATGATAAATTAGTCAGTTACGACTACCTCTCATGGAAATGGTCATAGATGAATGACTTACTTAACACATTTTAATCCCAACAAATGATATCTAATATAATGCACTGCGAAAGCCCCTCAATACTTAAATACAAAATAGTAAATGGAGCTCTACTTGAATGGTTCATGAGGCACAATACTTGCTAAGGTTTTGAAAATGGGGTAGCAAGCTAAGTGGGCTTGATTGTGGGGAAGAACTCCACAGCTAAGCACGCTTGAGCTAGAGGCGATCTCGGATGAGTGACCTCCCGGGAAGTCATAGTTACCGAGAGTTGAAAATAATTAATATTATTTTGTATTAATGGATAAATGGTTACATTGTTGTAACATAGCTCCTTAAGTTAGGATTAGCTCCTAGGATATAGGAGTTTTTTTACAACATCCTACTCCTTTCTGATTGACTTATAGTTGTATCATTTGATTAATGAATATAGAGTGTACTCTCCATTTTGTGTGCAGTCTCCAGGTGCAATAGTCACCTGAGAGCCACCCTTTCTATTCAATTCAGATTTTATCTTGGTATCATAGCTCAGACCTGGTGAGCCTGATTTCCTTTAGATCCCTAAGTGGTTACAAAAACCTTGCGGCTACAGAGCCTTCACGGCTACATAGCCTTTGTGGCTACAGTGCAAATAGGAGCTTCAACATTCACAGAGGAGTAGGTGGACTGCAGCAAACACCTCACTCACAGGGTCTCAGATTTTTATTTCCTGAGCATAAACTGGTCAGTGATTTTTCCATCCTGACATTCATGCTGATAGGTGTGATCAATGCGACTGTTAGGGCCATACCCATGCTAATTTCGGGTCACTTATAGCGATTTCAATTCAACACAGATTTTGGGTTCAAAAAGGTGATGACCTCCTTTTTGGTGGTTCTGAACATGGGATTTTCTCGTTTGTGGTGGATCTGAGTCACATACACATTTTCTGGCAGTTCTACACATGGGGTTTTCCCGTTTGTGGTGGATATGAGTCGTAGACACATTTTTTGGCAGTTCTGCACATTGCATTTTCCCGTTTCTGGTGGATCTAATTTGCAGACACAACAACTCTTCAGATCAATGGTGGATCTGAGTTGCAGTCACAGAGATCGTGCCAGATTAGTGGCAGATTTGTGATTACGTTTTGGTATGTATAGAGTTTTTTTTTTAACTGTAGCTTGTAATTATTCAATTGGTTAGAATTAATTGGAGGATCAGCAATCTGATCAGTCCAGTATGAATAAATTTATAGACACATATATCAACGAGTCTAGCAAACCCGATGGGTCCAATTACACCAATTGGAAATTCATGCTACAGACACTTATTAAGGGAGTGAATGTGTGGTCAATTGTCATCGGTGATGAGCAGAAACCGACTGTTGTAATAGGGACAACCGCACTTATACAAGACTGGGATAAAAGGGAGAACAAGGAAAAATTATTACTGAATATGTCTGTGAAAGACAATATTATCCCACACATTAGAGATGGAAAATCGTCCACTGAGATCTGGACAACGCTCAAGAACTTATACCAAACACAAAACAAAAATTGAGTCTTTTCACTCAAAGGAAAGTTATTTTCAATGAGGATGGAGGAGAATTAATCCGCTACTAGATTCATTTAAAGGGTTAAATATCTAAAGGACAAATTCGGTGACATCGGGGACAAGGTGTTTGATTTCGATCTAGTCATAATCACGTTGAATGAAATGAAGGATGAATATCATATGTTCATCACAGGCTTGGCAGCACGAGATAAAGCCCCTGCATTTGAAGAATTGACAATAATTTTATTACAAGAAGAAGAGGGGCGACAAAATTTGAGACCTCAGAGTGTTGATCTTCCGCTGATGGTGAAGAAAAAGTCGTACAAAAGGAAACAACCATAGTAGCAATAGAAAGGCGGAAGCACTTTTCAAAAGAGACCATTTAGAGGTATTTCTGCAAATAATTTTTCTCGCATTAAATGCTTTTACTGTGGGAAAAATGGTCATCAAGCTAAGTTCTGCTTTAAGAGGTAGATACATGAGGCTAGGAATAATCAGAGTAAGCATAGAGGATATTTTGCTGATCAAGGTCACAGTCATGATCTTTGACTGTTTGTAGCTGATTGTGCTCTTTCATCTTATGAGGAGGATGAGGATGATATATGGTATGTCGATTCTGGTGCATCCTCAAATATGAGAGGTAAGAGAAATTGGTATGAGTTTTTTGAAGAAACCTCTTGCGGATCTAAAATTTATCTAGAAGATGACATAGGCTATGAGATCAAAGGGTATGGTGATATTCTGGTAATGTTTCCTAGAGGTAACATCAGACATATTAAGAATGTGATGTATGTGCCCAGGATTAAGAAGAACTTAATCTCTGTATCAATGATAACTGATTAGGAGCTGCAAGTTGAATTCTTCACGAAATATTATGTCATAAAGGATAGGAAGATGGAACTAGTTGCACCAAGAGTGCGTGTGGGGAGCCAGTAAATATTGAATGTCAAGGGCATGCCACACAAAGCTCTAGTTTCAACGGTATTGAGAGCCGAAAATCTCTAGAATCAAAGATTCGGTCACCTTAACTTACAAGACCTCATGCTACCTCAAAAAAAATGTATGGTCGATGGAATCCCTATTTTTCATAGTGTTCAGTTACATTGTGATGGATGTGCATTAGGGAAAATGCATAGAGAAGAATTTCATTTGCATGATGATAGGAAGGAAAGAGATATTCTAGAGCTGGTGCATACATACATATGCGGAATTATGAAGACTAGGTCGCTAGGTGGTGCATATTATTTTCTATTGCTTACTGATGACTGCACTAAATTCTCTTGGATATATTTTTCAAGTAAAAAGAGTCAGAATTTTCAATGTTTTGAAGAATTTAAGACTCTGGTGGAGAATACAGGGAAATTCATACAAAATCTCCACTACAATCAAGGGGGAGAATACAGGTTGGGTGAGTTCATGAATTTCTACAGATATCATGGGATTGTTCAATATTTCATAGTGTCACACACTCCGTAGCAAAATGGAGTTTCATAACAAAAGAACAGAACCATAGTGGAGTGTGCATGAAGTATGCTTCAAGGTAAGGGTATATCAAATGGTTTTGGGGCTGAAGCTATCAACACTGTTTTTTATTTAGAGAATAGGATTCCTACTAAATTTCTTAGCTTTAAGACTCTGTTCGAAGTATTTTATGGATTTAAACTAGCAGTGAGTCATGTAAGAGTTTTTGGGTCAAAGTCCTTTGACCATATACCCAAGGAGGATAGAAAGAAGTTAGATCCTAAGGCCATGAAATGTATCTTTGTAGGATATTGCACTGAGTTTAAAGCTTACAAGTTGTTTAATCCTGCAACTCATAAAATATTTTCAAGTCGAGATGTTATATTTCATGAGCAGGTTGAGGAAGGGAAGGAAGAAAATCATAAAGAATGGCACACTCCATTATTGATGGAAGAAAGCAGTGAAGATAAGGTCTGAAGTAGATAGGTTTGAGGTGAGTCCTCTACCGAGAATATCAGGTACGCAGACTCAATTACCAACCATATTGAAATACTATGCTTTAATGACAAAAGTTTTAAATGTTATAAAGCCCACAAAATATAAATAATCAAGTCAATGTGATGAATGGAGGGCTGCAATGAATGAAGAAATAGAATATATTATTAGAAACCACACTTGGGATCTAGTAGAATTGTCTGATGTAAAAACACCCATAGGTTTTAAGTGGCTTTATGAACCTAAATTTAATGCAGATGGAAATATAGAAAATTTTAAAGCTAGACTGGTAGAAAAGGGTTATTCACAGTAAGAGGGAATAGAATTTGAAGAAACCTTTGCTCTTGTAGCCAAACTGAATACCATTAGAATGTTAATTTCATTAGCAACAAAGTATCAGTGGAAGCTACAGTAGCTAGATGTTAAGTCTCCATTTCTAAACGGTGATTTAAATGAAGATATTTATTTATTCCAACCTAAAGGGTTTGTCAAAGAAGGGTAGGAACATCTAGTGCGAAGGTTGAAAAAGGCACAAGAATCTTGATTCATTCATCTTACAGCATGGTTTTCAGAGGAGCATGAATGATCTAAATCTTTATACCTTGTATAATATCCAGAGGCAGATTATTTTTATTTCTTTGTATGTGGGTGATATGATTATAATAGGTAATGCAGATGCTTTGATCAAAGAAATCAAATTGCAGATGTCACAAGTTTTGAAATGGACGATCACAGAAGTCTACATTATTGCTTGGGTCTGGAAGTATGGAGAGACTCTTGACAGACTTTTCTTACTCAAGGGAAGTACGTCATAGGCCTATTCACAAGGTTCAGGATGGAGCAGCATAAGACATCATCAACACCTTTGTAGTAGAATTTGAAGTTATGCATTGATGATGTGTCTAAGGATATGGATGCCACTTTGTATAGACAACTAGTTGGTAGTCTGATATATCTAACTACAACTAGACTAGACCTTAGCATACTTTGTTAGTGTGCTAAGCCAGTTCATGTCTAATGCACTTGAAAGTCACTAGATGGCAGCAAAAAGTGTATTGAGGTATCGTGGTGGTACTAGTGATTATGGTATTTTATACACTGAAACATTTGACGTTATTTTAGTAGGTATTTCAGACTCAGATTGGGCAGGTGATTTGGATGACCGAAGGTCCATTATAGGTTATGAATTTAGTATTCGATTTGGGTTCATAGCTTGGAGTAGTAAAAATCAGAGTACTGTGGCATTATCTTCAACTAAAGATAAGTACCAAGCATTGTGTGCAGCTACATGTGAAGCTATCTGGTTGAGAAGGCTTCTCCATGATGTAAGAGAAAAGAGGAAAGAAGAAACCACCATAAAATGTGACAACCAGAGTACCATCAAGTTATCGTACAATCCAATAGTTCACAAGAATACGAAACACATAGATACTCAGTTTCACTTTGTTCGAGAAAAAATCTAGAGAAAAGAAATATTTATTGAATACTGTAAAACTTGTGACAATATGGTAGACATTTTTACTAAGCCTCTTGGGAAAATTAAGTTTGAATTTTTTAGAGGGATGTAAGGAATTCAAGACAATCATTTCTCCATTAAGGAGGAGAGTTGAAAATAATTAATATTATTTTGTATTATTGGGGAAATGGTTACATTGTTCTAACATAGCTCCCTAAGTTAGGATTAGTTCCTAGGATATAGGAGTTTGTTTACAACTTCCTACGCCTTTGTGATTTACTTATAGTTGTATCATTAATGAATGTAGAGTGTACTCTCCATTTTATGTAGTCTCCAGGTACAGTACTCACCTGGGAGCTACCCTTTCTATTCAATTCACTTTTTATCTCTGGGTGCAAGCCTCGGAAGTGATGATTGACACTACGTCATTCATTTCACCAGTTTCATTCCCACTTCTTCACCCCTATGAGCATCACTCGATGCAATGAGTGCTAATTTGATTATTCAAAAATCATGAGAAATTATTCAATTACAACTACCTCTTATGGAAATTTTCATAGATGAATGACTTACTTAAAGCAATTGAATTGCAAAAAATGATATCTAATATTCGGATTTTGAATTTTAAGAATGATTTTTTTTATTAGAAGAATAAGTAATTAGATAAAACTTATACTTATGTGACACATAGGAATTATTTTACATTATTTAAAATACTATTTTAATAAAAATGTGTGTTTTTTTTAATTAGAAAAACAGATAATTGGGTTAATATCATACTTATATCACACATATTAATTATTTTAAATTATTGAAAGTATTATTTTATCAAAATATATACATTTAAATTTTTAAAATTAATAATATTATATTTTGAATTTTATGAATGAATTTTATTTTTAATTAGAGGAATCAGTAGTTGGTTCAATCACATATTTTTATCACACCTAGGAATGTGTCACACCTAGAAATTTGAACTTGACACCTTGTACTAATATTTACTATACATTTTCATGAACTTACCAAGTGAGCACGTCCTAAAAATTACAATTAATTGATAGAAATTTGATTAAAAATTATTTTTTAAAAATTTTAATATATTTCTTTTTAAAATCTTGAGCGGACTATATCTTCAACATGCCCAATATATCACATAAAACTAATACTTCACATAAAAAACAAACGATCATCATCTATCCAAAATCAAGTAAACAATATATTTTAATAAATTTAATATAAATAATTATTAAAATTTATACTAAAATAATCTATTAATTTTATTATTATTAAAAAATTTAATTGAAAATAATGTTTCTTTAATTACCCTCTAAGGGCCATTAGATCCACAAGTAAACAGTGATATATATATATATTTTATAACGTTAGTTTTTTTCTTTTTTCTTTTTAATAAGTTAGATTGAATTTAGGTGTATAATAGAAATGATGTAATGTCATGTTTAACATTTTTACTATGTCAAATTACACAAAAATAAAAATAGAAGTAAATTAAATAAAAAAATTGACATAATGTAATGAGCATTTTAACTAGGTCAAAATACAACAATTTTTTAAAATATGTGAAATTATTTCACACGACATGATTTATCTTGAGCAATAATGATTAACGTTCATAATTCTCATTTCTTAAATAACACTAAATTTACCTTTAATTACTTAATTGTAATAGTTTGCAACTACATAATATTTTATAACTACGTACATACCCTTTCAGATTTTTTTTTGTAAAAAAATCTTACATATTTTTTATTTTATAATCATAAACAAATTTCATATTATATGATTTCAAACTTACTAAAATTTTTATTCTAAAATTTTAAGCAAAGTTTTTCACTACATAATTTTAGCTTTTATAATTTTTTTATTTTTCAATTCAAACAAAACTTACAAAAGAAAAAACCCACTCAATCAATCCTTACTGTAGATTATAGTTTTACAAAATTGACACCATTTGATTAACAATAGAGTAAGTTGAGATAACCTTAAGGGGTTCTTTTACAAGTTTTATCATAACCTTTCCCTCCATCCAATATATATTATAGAGTCTTCTCAAGAGAGAGTGTATTCTAGTTTATAGCCTGATCCACAATCAAAGAAAATTGCTAGGGATTTCACAAGGTATTAGTTTGTAACCTGATCCACCATCAAAGTAAATGGCCAGGGATGTCACAAGTTTTCATTCACATAATGATCTATTGAAGTTCTCATTTGAAATGGATCCTATTAGATGCATGGTGAGTTTTGTTTTTTTAATCCTTGAGTCTAGATGTGCAGAGGATGAATCTATCTCAAGTCCCAAACAAGACTCTCATATGCCAAACAAGATTCTTCTTTGTCTTATTATTCTAGCTTGCACCTTGATACTCATCTCCTCTCAAACAAGATTCTTCTTTTTATTTTTATTCTAGCTTGCACCTTGACACTCCTCTTGTCCTCCCTGCAGAAATTTATACTATGAGGCACCAGGTAGTTGTTGCATATAGGAACATTTATATATGATAATAAAAATGTGATACTCTATTGTAATTTTCTCTACAAATGTGATGGCAAGTGTGCTCTAAATTTTCACAATTTCATGGTTAATGTAATACAAGCTACATGCAAATTTACAGTCTTGTATACAAGATCAAGAAAGCTATGGCCAATATCCAAAACCATAGAGCAAGAATTCAACAATTGCTTCCAAATCTCTCTCAGTGCTAGAGTTCTTTTCTCAGTAAACTTGTTTTTACTACTCTTGAACTGATGAAAGCCATCATTGTTTCATATAGGAGCATTTAGTTCTGATAAGAAAATTTTGATAACCTCTATTATCCCTTTTTAGTTTTTTAATGGTTCAATTAAGATTAAAATTTGTATGTTGTCATGAAGAGATTTTTTATTTTTCATGTCAATTAGTACCCTTTATAACTCTAGGAGGTTCTTAATATTTCCTTTGTTTTTAATAAACGGAACTCAATTATATATTTAAAAATATGATTAGGTAAGAGAATTTTAGGATGATAATTTTTTTTTCCAAGGTTACAATGTGAATGTTTATTTACCTAAAATTGGCTCCCATGTTCAATACCTCCAAATGGGGTTTGAAGATAATAGGTAATGGAAATTCAACGACATATAAAACAAATAATTTATACATAAAATTAAATAAATAAAAATAAAAAAATCACTTCTATATATTATAGTAGTTCTCACTTGAGTAATCTTTCAATTTTGCATTCAATTCTTTATTAATAAAGTTATTTTACTTAATAGGGAGTACAATAATTTTGTAATCAAATAATAGGAGAAAACATACTCACAATATAATTTATTTGAATAAATAGATGTGTGTAAAATAGTTTAATAAGAAACTAGATTTGTAATTATAAAATATAAAACTATAACTTAAAATTGTCAAATTACTTTGTATTTTTTTTTTTCTTATGTATATAGAGAAAGAATAAACCAAGTTTGAAGTTAAGAAAATAAACCATAACATAAAGAACGACATCTCCTTCTAAAACTGTCTCCATATTAAAATGACATTCACTTTCTTGGATACCAAGACTATTGTTATTCATATACAATATACAATTTCTGACAAGCATGCAATTAGTGATCGGATATGTAGATGAACTTGGAGTAAACTCTATTTTTGTTAATAAAAATTCTCTTTATTTACATCAATGCTAAATAGATTGTACTTGAATGTATTTAAAATATCTTATTTGAGTTACATGCTCATTTCATGCTTGTTTTAGAGAATTATTAATCACCAAATGATTTTCACCCCCAATTTCCTATTTCAATATCTATAACAATTTTTTTTATATATGTGAACATATTATGTTGGTTTATATATATGTTTTCACCCACAATGGTCTATTTCAATATCTATAAATTTTTTTTTATATATGTGAACACATTATGTTGGTTTTTATATATGTTTTCTCCCACAATTGCCTATTTCAATATCTATAACAAAATTTTCTAGTTGATAACTCTTATTATCAATATCTTTGAAACCTCCACGACCTCTTCCATGAAAGCAAAAATTTCCTTCCATTCCTTCACGATGGCTCCTTCTTTGCAACAACTTATTTCTTCTAAGCTACTCTTTCCTATGTTATTGCCTTAGGGCATTTCTTTTGCAACATGTGATGCAATTGCTATTTATATATATTTTTTAATAAAAATTAAAATATATATATTATTATTATTAATGTGATATAATAAAATTTTCCAAATTTATAATTCAAAAGATCTTCACCTTTTTAATACTTGATGTATATATCTTCGATTCTCAACTAATATTCAAAAGTCGACGCTAAAATTCAAACCTCAATCATTAATCGAAGGACATTTATTTTACATACCAAATCATTACTCGATGCACTTCATCAAGCTTTTTCTCTAGCTAACCTAATCATTCACGATTATTAAGATTAATAGCCACTATAAGAGAGCGATACAGTTGTAGAAATCCTACTAACATGAGCATAGAAACAACCTATTAAATAAGGTTAAAGCATGCAATTCATATTATCAAGAAGGTTGATGGTAAGATTTTGAGTGGCTCAGTACACAAATCATTTCTTGAACACATTTCTTTAAACAATGTGGCCCTTGGACAAAGTATGGATTATTATGGAACTCAACAGGCGAATGATCTGCTCCAGTCACACTTCAGTTCCCCGACAGGACCAAGACAGAAAAGGTTACTGCTCCTCCTGACCCTTGGCTCCTGCCCGGCCTTTGAAAGCCAATGTCATTTGAGACGCGAAAAATCGATTATCTTAATTTGCACGATCCGGGGGATAGCGCAATAGAGTCCATCCATTACCATGACCCAGCACCCATAAATGAGAAAACACGTTCGTCATCAGAAAGTAGCAGGCCCCTAGTTTCCACAGCAGAATAATGCATGTTTATCCCGAATGAATATATGTTCGGGCTCCATTGACGGCCCAATGATTTCAGATTGAACACCATCTCGACCTGGCCGGATATTAAAATATAAATATCGCCAATGTTTGTTAAACAAAATTAGGTCTGGAGGGCACTGCAATCGCAATTCTGTAATGTCAATAAGATCGAGTTTTTTCGTGGGCAGTAACTGCACCACCCAACCAGTAGGGAGGACGCCTCTCACCTCCGCTCCGTTGGGAGGAGTGGGCGCCATGCTCGCTCTCATAGCCTTTGCTCTGATTACTCTGGCATGCTCCTGCTTCAAGCAGTGCAGAAATGGCTGCTCTGAAGAAGAAATTAATAACAGTTCATTAGAGCATGGCCATGGAGGAAAGAGCGAGATTCCGAAGAATATGGTAGAACTTTCAGATACTAAGAACGAAAGAGTGATTGTGATCATGGCCGCGGATGAGAAGCCGACTGCTATTGCTCAGGCAACATCTGCGGGTGTTCGAGTGCTAAGGTCACCATAGATTGCAAAAGGCTTCTCAATCTTGTTTCTGTAATATACATCAGTGAAATTAGTAGGTGAGAAATATTATGATTTAGATGATAAGTTCATGTAGATTTTGGAAATATTTACAAATTTAATGTACAAAAGCAAAGTTAATTGAATTAATTGTTTGCTGTTAAAATTTCGAAATATGTGATGGATTTTCAAATTTCATCCGCTAATCTTGATGTACAGTATTTCATGGCTGTATTAGTGGCTATCAGACAATCTCCAGTATGGGAGCTTCTGAAGCTCTAGTGCTTGGATGAGTGTTACATATGGATACCTGGATATTGAGGGCATCTGAAACTTTAGTGCTGGGATGAGTATTACATATGGATATCTGGATATTGAGAGTTATAAGGTTTATTTTATAAATAAAGAAAATGACAATGAAGTTTGTCTTAATGAGAATTTTAGGAGAATTTGTAATTTGGAAAAGATCATGATTATTACATTAAAAGTATAACTATTTCTATATATATATATAAATAAAAAGTGTATTTAACTATGTAATGTACTTTTATTATGAGTATTTTCTTTATGATAATTATCTATTTAGTAATATTAAATTATTATTATTATTTATTTATTTTACTTTATTTTATATAATTTTTTTTGATATTATAATTTTAAGTATTAAAATAATAAAAATATAAAATCATAAGTATTAATATTAGAAGGTATTGAAATATAATTAAATTAAAATATAATAGAATTAAAATTAAAAAATAATAAAATATGACAAATTTTATTCAATTTTTTATTCTAATCAAACTAGCTGTTTTTCCAACGGCTACTCACTGGTTGGAAACGGGTAGACAAAAATTTCTTAGATGTGATTTTCATACACGTTTTATGGATCATAGAAGCCAAACTCCTAATAATTTTCTCAATTACAAAACAAGCTTTTGTTACAAAAATTTATATATTAAATAAAAATAAAAATTAGTTACAAAATTTTAACTTTTTTAAAATCTTAAATCAAACTAAATAACTCTTCTCTTTAGGTCCGATAGACCAAAGATTGGTTTCAGTGGACATTAATCACCATCATCATCATCATTAAAATTATAAATGTAATTTTTCAATTTTTTTATATTATCATATAATCTTCCAAAATATTTAAATTATATTTGATGTTTATCATCTCCTACCTAGGCCATCCTATGAATATCTTTAAGTAAAATTATGTATAAATAAAATATATAATATAGCAAATGATTTGATTGGTCAAAATATTGTATGATATAACAAATGAAATGAATTGATTGAATGTAATATTCATTCTAATAAGGATTGAAAAGAGAAATAGTTCGGTGGTTTTTAATTGTTATTCTTGATATATGTGTGGGTGGAAAAATTATTAAAATTATAGTGTTTGAAAGGTGTTTTTAATTTAAGATTATGATAACATATAGTGCGTTGAAAATTTTAATATTTGAGAAGTTAAAAGAAAGGTTTAAATTTAAATTTTGTTTTGTTAATATCATTGATTTGTATTTTGTTAATTATATTTTTAATAATATTAATTTTTTATTTAAAAATTTTAGGAATAACAAAATTCTTAATTGATAAAATTTAGATTAAAATTATTAATAAATAATATTTCTAAATTAAAATTAACCATTTGTAAATCGTGAATTTATTGATTACAAGTCATACTTAAAAAAAATTACAGAAAAAGTAACCTCCAAAGAAACTAAACTCCAGGCAAATACCTTCTCGAGACTGGAATGCAATTTCAGGGAATAATCATTTGAGTGAACAAAATATAATGTTTGCAATATATCTGCCATGAGCTCGTTGGTTGGGACGATTAATTCTTATTCTCCTACTGGATTTTATGTCCATAAATGACATGACGTTGATATATCTTATAATTATTTTATTTTTAAGAACATATATTTTTTTTTAAATACTTAGAAATATTGACTAAATTTTAATGATCTGATTAATTTTAAAGATTTTCTATTTACATTATGAATCATCAAAATCTTAGATCTAACATAAATTTTATTGCCACTTGAGTGTTAGAAATATTTTGAACATAGAATGCCAAAAGTAATATAAAAAGATAATTTAGAAGTGAATTGAAAAAAATTATCAAAATCCATGGAAAAAATACAAAGTAAACAAAGTGGATGTGGGTGATGTAGAGGTACATGACAATGAAATGAATTCATCGACAACATGATTGAAAAAGAAATAATTTATATTGATATAATTGGTGGATCAAGAATTTTCTAAACTTGATTTATTTAATTTTTGTGTGTGTGTGTGTGTCTTTGTGGGGATTATAATTTAATTAAGAATAAGATTATATGTGGATTATAATCCAATTACGAATAAGAGTATATATGGATTATAATATAATTAAGAATAAAATTTTATACATTTAAGTAATTTTTTTTTTTTGTGAATTTCGTAGAGTCTTTCTATTTTCTATATATATAAAAAAAGCAGGTTGCTATACCCAAGGAAACTAGGTCTGTTGACCACCTGAATGAATTAAAATCCAACCAGTATTGGAATTATTTTTTTGTAACATTCTTATAGTTAAATACTGTAAAAAGAAAATATTGTGGTAAAAATCATAAAATTGGAAAATAATGATATTTGTCTTAATTGGTCATGAGGCACGAATTCTTTGGAGATTTTAAACGATTTAACTTCCAATTTGAATTTACTTATTAAATGGGAATATATTATTAGTGGGAAGATAAAAATAGAAAACGGAATCATTCCAACGGAAATGGTTGAACTGTTCTGCAATGCGTAGCTTACAAAATCTTTGAAAGAGGCAGTTCAAGAAAATGTCCTTGGATATTCTGGCTGGGGACAGAGTTATGGGTAGGCTATGTTCATTTGAAAACCCAAGATTCAAATAGGTTTGGTATGGGCTTTTGAAGTAGAATATGGGATATCTTGATGGTGGAAAATGGTCTCACTATTACAGTAGTGTTAATGGTTGACAATTCTATGGGCTTCTGGAGCATTTCATGTTAATGGTGGACAATGTCATGGGCTTCCGGAGCTACATTTAACAAGGAGAAGTTTGAGTCACTAGAAAGGAGTCAGGTGTCAGCTGCATTTAACAAAGAGAAGCTCGAGTCTCTGGAGAGGGTGGGTTTTCAGAAATATAAGTAAACAATCATTATTACAAAATATGAAATGTTTTTATTCATTAGTGTTTGAATGAATATGCGTTTATTTTTTTATAATTTGATGTAAAGAAAATAGTAGCTAATTGCATCAGCTTCTTTGAAATGATTAAGTGTTTATTTTTCCAAACAGAAATGGTTATTTTATTTTAAAAACATAATAAAATAAAAACATATTAGATGCAAGGAAAACAATAGTTAATTGCATTAATTTTCTTGAAAAATAATATTAGTTTATTTGAGAAGCATTCTTTTGGGAAAGTCATGTTTCATTTAAGTTATATGTTGGAGAAGAACATATAGTTGTATGCAAGTGTAATAGTTGTTAAGACAATTCTTTTTGGAAATATTATTTTTGGATGCAAGGATGATAGCTATAATGTTAGCTTCTATCGAAAAGGTTATGGTTTCATGTTAGCATAGTAGCTGTTATGGGAAAGTTTGTGTATTCACATTGTGCATTTTTATGCAAGAATGATACTTGTATCCTTAATTCCTTGAGAAATGGGTATATGTTTAATTATATTGGCATGCATGAAAAATAACTATCATTCTTTAACTTCATGAAGAGAAATAAGTTATTGTCATGTAGGAAAATTTAACTGTTAAGTATGATATCACTTCAAAGGAAATGAGTTAAGTGCATGCACAAAAATAACTACTACATTTGATATTTCTTGAAAAGAAACATCATATTTGCGTTCATAAGATAAAAGGAATAATATGGTGTGAAATATTCTTGAAAGAGAAAATATAAATTGGCATGCAAGAAAATAAGATATTATTAAGGATATTTTTATATATAAGCATGGTATTAGCCATGTCAAAAGATAAATTAGTGGTGTTAATTCTTTGGAAATAAAACATATCAATTCTTGTGCATTAAACAATGACAACTAGAATTATTTTTTTGGAAAAAATATACAGTTGTGTGTGGGAAATGATAGCATGTTTAGTTAGCCTACATTGGGAAATATTATTTGGGAAAGAAGATGGATTACATGCATAAACCCATATTAATGTGTTTTTTTTCTTGGAATATATATGTGGGTAATGTTTATATAATATTTGGAAAAGAATACATGTATTTACTTACCTAAGTTTTATGGAAAAAGGAAACATGTTTTACATGCTTTATTATGCTAAGATTCCCTTGAAAAGGAAACTTGTGTTTGCACGCTTGATGGTGCTAAGAATTCCATTGGGAAAATTCTTTTGGAAACTATATGCAATTTGTATGCATAGGAATAACATTTTTTGTGTTAGATTTCTTTACGTGAACCAAAAATAATAGCTTAAGGATTATTTATTTGGTTTAAACTTTTGTAAATCACATGCATGAAGATATGACTTTTTATTTGATGTTTATTTTCTGCAGAGATATGATTTTTTATCTAATGGTTATTTTATGCAAAGATATGATTTTTGTCTCCAATAATATCTCCAAAGTTAGCTAAAGCTTCTCAACAATATGTCTTTAATAAGCTTCATTAAGCCTCAAATTCTGCACCAACTAATTCTTCTAAGGATCCTTTAATGGACCTCAACATTGTTGCTTCAAGGCCACTTCAATATGTCTTCAATCTGTCTCCAAGGCTACCCTAAAATATTCTTCGAAAAAGTCTTACAAATTGTCCAAAAATTCACTTCAAGATTCCTTCAATGTACCTTTAAATATTTCCCCAAAACAGTCCTCGAAACCTACCTTCAAAGATTGTTCTAGGGTGACTTTAAATACTTAGAATATGTTCTTAAAATCTTCTTCAGAATTAGCTTCAAATTTACTCCATGGGATACAAGAGAGCCTGCTATAAAAATAAGTCTTTAAGATGCTCCAAAGGCAACCTTCAGGTCCAAAATGCTCCAATATTGCTTCAACCAAGTTATGTAACTAATGATTTTGGGAATGATCCAAAAGGTCTCCAATCACTACAAAGTAGTTTTAGAAAATTCTTGAAAGGCCCAATTCTATTCAAAAACTTGTCCATGGTTCCACTTCGGGTCAGGCCCTTCCCCTAAGATCATCTAAGCTTATTTAGAGGTATGTTTACACAGATATGAATTTTTTACTAGGCTGCAATCTAAAACAAAGGTCTGAGTTCTAAATAGTTTGAGTTCTAGAGATGAATTAAGTTTCTCACAGTGATGAACCGAGCTTCTTTAGAAGTATGTTCACACAAGTATGAGGCTAAGGTCATAGGTTTGAGCTCCTTTTTTAATGGTGATCTGGCCCTCAAAAATTTCAGCTATACTCTTTCCACATATATGAATTTTTTACTAGGCTGTAATCCAAAAAAAAGCTCTGATTTCTAAATAGCCTGAGTTGTAGAGATGAATTATGTTTCTCACAGTGATGAACTGAGCTTTTGATCCTTCAATCCAAGATTTGTATTAAGCCCTTACCAGTTCTTTCCTCAATTCGTAGGTTGATGTAGGATAGTCCAATGATATAAGTTACAAGTTTTCTACTGACCAGTACCAAGTCTGAGCTACCAAGGGGATAGTTTTCCACAATACTGAGTAGATATAAGCCTAAAATAGGCCTCCTCCACATCATTTTTCCCTAGATATAGTTTGAGCTTCACTGTATAGACTTCTGTGATGATAATCTACAAGACTAGGTGAAGAGATAAGGTTCCACGGGTGTACAGGAAATTATATTATGGTCTGAACTAATCAATCATAGATCTGAGATCCTAGTACGAGTTCTCTTGAGCTTTCCCACAAGGTATTCACTAGTTTTTGATGGAATTCTTCCACGTTTTTTGTTGTAGACTGAGTTCCATAGTAAATGAAGGATATTGATAACGTGGATCCCTAGAAATGAAATTTATGTAACAATCATGTGGATTTTTGATAAAGGTAGATGTCAGGGAATGGAATTCGTGTCTCCATTATGTGGAATGGACTTTTGAAGTTTTTAAATTTATGTAATTATGTTTTTATGATGCTTGACTTTTTGAAAATTAAACACATGTTTTAATGTATATATTTTTTATAATTCTTCATTCATAAACCTTTTAGATTGAATTATACAAGAACTTTTGGAATTTTATCTATATATTTATGATGGGGAATTATCATAAGGAAATTTATTTCATCAAGTGAATTATTCTTTACTACATCTACAACACTTACATAAAAATTTCAAACAATTCCACGCTAGAAGCTTTCACTTCAAGTCATTTCTTATGTTTTATCTTTGATGTCATAAATCTGAGTGACATGTTTTTTGTGACACATGGAGTGCTTTATTAAATTTTAAAAATTCCATTAGCAAAAATTCTATTTCCATGTGGTGAATCTTCCATACTCATTATATCTTCTTTCTCATATAAAACCCATTTTTACATGGTGATATATATTTGTACATATAAGCACTAACCATTCTCATATTCATTTAAGTAGTGCTTTGCAATAGTCATTGCATCCTCATAATGTTAAATGAATATCACTTTCATCTTTGACATGAATTGTTGAGCGAGGCATGCCCATACTCAGCACATAAACTATCATAAATCATAAATTTGTTATAGATATAGACCCATGATAGGATGACCATCTATGTAAATCCATCGTATGGATGATGTGGTACTACTCTTGAAATCACAGCCCAAATGGATGAAACTAGATCCGGGGTCTTCTATCTCATTCACTCGATCATTCAAGTACGAGTATAACCATGTGAATATGTGATCTGAAGTCGAACATGGGAAGACATCGTCTAATTACCAACCAATGATGTAAGTCGTTAACATACATGAGAGAAACCACCGATGATGATAACGGCTCTCAAGGTACTGCAATACAGTTTTCATGGTGTGAATACATGATTTCATGTCGAACACCATACAAATTCTTTCGGTCGAAGGCCAGTGATATCAACTTGTCACTGAAAGAGAGAAACTTTCTATTGATGTATGCAAGCTCCAAGTTATTGGAAGGGTGTTTCTAATTCAACTTCCTGGATGATGAGCTGATGTCGATAGGAAGAAATGTCAACCTGTCACTGAAAGAGAGAAAAATTCCATTGGTGTATGCAAGCTCCAAGTTATTGGAAGGGTATTTCTAGTTCAACTTCCTAGATGATGAGCTGATGTTGACAAAAAGCGACTCATAATAGGAGGGCCTTGATGTATTCCTCCATCAATGACATGAAACTGGAGTAATTATTTCAGAGATAGAATGTGATTGATGAAGCAATGTTCAGGGATGACGGTCATGAAATGAAGGTTTATGAGTATTGCAAAGGATGAGGAATTACTGAGTGACTACTCTTGAACATATCAGCAACATTAAATGAGTTGGAAGCATTGACCCACAACCAAAGTGATGGATGATATGATAGAACATTAAGTAGATAACCCAAGCCGACAGCCACGGAGATGAAGTAAATGAGTGTCATGTTTAAGAGGGACTTGCTACCATAAAGTGATTTATCCCTTTGCCATTTTCCCCAGTCATTTTTTACTAGTACCTCTTTATTTTTTAACGAGCTTGAGGAGGATAACATATTCTTGATGTATAATTCCACCCTTTGGGTGAATCCATCACTATGTGATGTTTTAACAAGTCTATCGAAAGTGAAACTCAATCTTGTCATGATGGACAAGTCCATCACTATTTGATATTTTAACGATTCTAACGATAATGAAAACTCTGTCCTTTTTCATGTTTAGAGAGTTTGAAAAAGGGATGAAAATAAAAATCCACATTTTCTTTCTCGTAAATTTGTCCCTCAGGTCCGAAAAAGCGTAAAATAATACCTAAGAGAACCTCCTAGCCATGTTAGACTAGGGTGTTCCTCTTTAGTAAACAATATGTCCCAGTCCGGAAAAGGATTAAACTTATACTGAGTAGATGTCGTTTCAGTTCATTTTATGAACTCGAAAGGACAACTGCTCGACAATCTTTTCATGTTTTGGGAGTCTGAAAAGAGCTGAAAGAGGACTCCAGGGGGGTTCCTTTTTCGATGTTTAATAGAGCTCGAAAAAGAGATAAAAGTGTGCTTTGTGGTTAAAGTTCATTTTAAGATCATGCATGTCAAATTCACTATACTAGTTATAAATCCGCTCAAAGAACCACCAAACGGATTAACAATATTTTTTTAATTGTAAAAGTAGGTAAGAAACTATAGTCGATTTATTAAATATGCATGAAATCATCTAAAAGACCATTTAAATAAGAATCTACCATGTCATTTTACCATTTCACATTAACCATTCAGTTTTGAGTGCTCTGAGCTATTTTTTCCCTCGAACATCAGCAGTTGATTGCGATAGATTCTGTGGACCATTTCTCATATCTTCAGGACCAAGTAATATATTTGACCTTTCTCTTTCGATTTGTATCATTATTTTGTAGTTTCATGCATATTTTTAGGTTTTTGGGGCTCCTATGTAAAATCTACAACGCCCTAGGACCAACACACCATTGAATGTCGAAAAGTGCGTTGAAGAGGAACTGAACTAAAGCCCAGGAACGATGCAACACTCTATCTATGGAATAAGGATGCATTGGGTGCAATTGACAAATTTTATTTATGTTTCATGCCCAAAATATATTCACTTTTTTACATGAAATGGATCTTAGCTTAACTTATGGTTTTATTGCAGACTTTGATCAGATCAGAATGTCAATTACATGGGGAGAAAGAGAACATGAAGAACGGGATATGGCTTCCCTAAATTATCCTGGCACTATGAGATCCCTGAAAGACTATGGGTTACTCAAGTACTTTAAACTATCAGGGATGAGGCAACATTTGGTACTAATGCGGTTCTTGATTTTCTCATGGGATCTGGAAAGGCAGTAATTTCACATTGGGACAAAGTGATCCCAATATTGGTCATTTATATTTACCTTTTGGCAGGTTTTTTGAGACGCGGTTCCCCCATTTACCTTGCGGGTTTCTTCTGTGGAGGTGAGACAGTGAAGGATTACATTCAAAAAAAAAATTTCGCTAGGTACAAAGCCTAGCAAGAATGGAAATATAAACATCAAGGATGTGTGCAATATGCCTTTACGAGCACTCATGTTCACCATTGCAAAGCTAGCTAGCAGTATGACACTTCATGTTGCGAATAGATCATACATGCAGTATGCGCTTGAGTGTCTGAGGCCAACCGTGTTCAGCTGGGCTGAAGCAGTGCTCTCTCAGATTAAAGAACAACTGACCAAAGTGAAAAGTGGCCAGAAGTATAATTTAAGCTATGGATCGATCCTTGTCACTTTCATTATGGAGTGATTTCCATTGATGTAGCCACAACATGTAACACTAGGTGTAGCTAGTCCTAGGGATTCACGGATGCAGTGGTGGGTAGAGTTCATGGTTAGACATGATGTCCAGTCATCAATTTCATTATCTACTGTATTCTTTATTTGGCTCCAATGATATCATATCGTCATAGAGTAGAATCCATATGCAGGGGTGGATTTTCACAGAGACCCAGATTTTATGTTACTAGTAGACAGTCAATGGGGTGCTATAGGTAAAATGTTTTGACCATGTTTTTTTTATTTTTGGGTTTTTTACATATTTTTGTGTTTTTAGATGTTTCCAAGACTAAAATAAATATGTTTTATGTATGAATATGTGGGTAGTGTTCGAATAGTGGGTCATCCACAGTAGGCGAATGAACCAGTAGAGCAGACTGTCGGCAGAGTAATCCTTCAGGATTTGTATTTAACCGAAACTCTAGCCGAGTTACATAAGCATGTAGAGGGGTTGGCTCTTGGGATACCGGATATCAGGATCGAGAAGTTACTGATGAGGGTACAGTGCCATACTATATGTGTGCCTAGCCGATGGATGAGGCTATTGCACATGATAGCTCAAGCAGTGACCTACTATCATGAGCACCACTAGATCTACTTAGGATATGATATGTCTGCATACATTTTGAGGTCATGTCACCAATGCGTATTGGACACAAATTTTTGTAAAAAACTCGATTATCTATCTATTTTAATTTTAGTGTTTTCATATGGTTATGTGCAATCCTATTCAATTGTGTGATGTGAATTGAAAATATGTCTTTACAAATATTTCAAATCTCTGTTTAACATGTAATTCACTAAATAATCAGTCAAGGTGTTAAATTTTCTGGAAATGTGTTTATATTGGATGTAAACAAAATGTCTTTCCAAAATATGAACTCTAAGGAACATGCGATGAATAGTTGGATTTCGTATAGTATAAAAATTATTAAGTTTTAGTACGAAAAGTGTGAGTTCAGCTTAATGATGATGTCGTGAATACCAAGTGAAATGGCATCAAAGAGGAGTTCGATCAATGTGCTATACTCAGCGATATTTTTGGTGTATTGACTAATAAAAATCCCTTAGAAACTCACTAAATTTCCACTTGGATCAAATATGGCCCATGCTATAAAAGATAGATTATGTGTACTATAACTAGCACCATCGACATAACCAACAAATGGTTCTGAATATTTTGACATATGCAAAAAAATGCAAAGTAGAATACTAACCACATGAAAACTCTTAAAAGACACACGGTGACACACATGAAATCAAAGCATATATACAATATCATACAGTGTTTACTACGCAGAATCAAGCATCGTAATGTTTAATATGCAACCCATTTCGAGGCTGTGAGAATGGAATCTCATCATAATCTTCCAACTCATAGGTACCCTTTTCCAGAACACGTTTCAAAATATAGGGGCCATGCCATAATGTTCCAAATTTTCTTGTTCCTATATTATCAACTTCTTGATCATAAAGCAAGACCACGTCTCCTTCTGAGAAGGTGTGAGGCTTGACATCGAAGTAATATTGCACCTTGATTCATCTCTTATGTGCTTCGTTGGCCAATGCGGGTTCACGACGCATTTCACCTAGATGGATGAGATCTAAAAGAGGTGCCTCTTCGTCAGAAGTGTCAGGCAACAGGTCAATTGCGAGTTTCAATTATGTAATTTCACATTGAATCGGTAAGATAGCTTCCATACCATAAACTAGCTAAAATGGAATAACTCTGGTTGCGTTTCTCACTAAGGTTCGGTAAGCCCACCAAGCTGATTACAGGATTAAATTCTAATTTCTTTTATAAACCCAAATCATTTTTTGAAGCATATGCTTAAAATTTTTGTTGATGGCTTCAACTTTTTTGTTAGCTTACAGATAATATGTTGTAAAACTATCATGTGACGGTCCTACTTGGCAATCAACTCAGATATTATATAGCTACAAAATTTCTTTACATGATCTATAACTATGGCTAGCGGCAAACCAAACCGAGTAACCACATGGTTAAAGAAAAAAAATTCAATTGTCTTTCCTGTGTTGTTAAATGTAGGCATCGCCTCGGACCACTTGGTAAAATAGTCAACAACGACAATAATATAGCCATGCCCCCCAGCCGAGCAAGGGTTACATGTCGTGAAGTAAATGCCCCATTTGGAAAATGGTCCCACAACAATGAAAGGATGCATTGATGCTGGTGGCACACGGATTTTACGATCAAATATCTGGCAAGCATGACAACTTTTGACCAAAATAATGCAATCGCGAAATATGGTAGGCCATAAGTAACCAGCGCAGAGAATCTTCTACACGGTAGCAAAATTGGATAAATTTCCACCATAGGTTTCAGCATGGAAACCATTTAAAACTTTCTTAGCCTCCTCATGAGTGATATACCTATGTAAAATCACATCGATACCATGACAATAAAGTGTATCACCGACAATCAGATAATATTTGGCTTGGTATCAAATATGTTATTGTTGCGAGAGAGATGTATTGGGTCGGAAAGTTTGGGTCTGGAGATAGATCAGAAAATATCCATACCACGAGTTAGATGACACAACCAGAAACAAAGAATCATTCGGAATGGATGGTTCCGATGTAGACACGGTGATACTCGAGGGAAGGTCGTAGATAAGCTTAGCAAAAAACAAAGACTTCTTTGACTTGGATTTGATGAATTCCAAATCAAGTTCTTGCAAAATGACTATCCATTTTGAGTATTTCCCCCAATAAATTGATGTGACAGAATGTATGTCATAGGGTTGCAATCTGAAATGACAATGGTCTTCAGTAGAAGGATATAGTGGCAAAATATTTGTACATATTGAATGACTGCCAAGGTGAGCTTCCCATCATAAGTGTACTTAACTTCCATATCATTGAGATTACAACTCGAATAATAGATCATATGTTCAATCCCATATTCTTCCTTGACTAAAACCATGGTGATGGCGGTATCTGCAATGGCGAGATATAGGAAATAATCACTCTGATAATTTGGGGAAACATTAATGATGCGCAGATCAAGGTATATTTAAGAGCACCAAAGGAAGCTTATGAAACCTCATCTAAATGGAAGGGAGTCCCCTTTTTCAAGAGTCGAGTAAATACTTTAGCCATTTCGGCGTAGTTGGGAATGAATCTCCTTAGAATGTTAGCCTTCCTTTGGAGTATCTGTAACTGAAGTAGGTTAGAAGGCGAAGTCAAATCTAGAATTTCTTCGTCCTTCATGGGATCAAATCGAATTCTATCTTTCGACACAACGAAACTAAGCAAATGACTAGAACCAATACAAACACACATTTTTTTGGATTGAGGTGTATTTTGTAGTGACGACATCTTAAAAAGATGGCTCTCAAATGTAGTGGGTGGTCAGCCCGTTTTCATGAATGGGTAGGTAAGTCATCCAAATAAGGTTGAACAATGTGTTTGATGTCATGAAAAGAATAATTCGTTTCCCTTTTAAAGGTTTCCCTAGTGTTCTTTAAACTAAAAGGGAGTTTTCGATAAGCGAATGTTCCCCAGGGACAGATAAAGGTTTATTTATATTGGTCCTCTGGAGAAATATTAATCTAATTGTAAACAAAAAAACCGTCAATGAAGGAAAATATTTCACATCCGGCAGTTTCGTCAATGATTTGGTCGATAAAGGGAGTGGGATATTTTTCCTTTCGACAAGCATGATTAACATCCCGATAATCAATGCACACTCTAATTCTCCCTTGTTTCTTCATGACAGGAACATGTTGGGAACCCAATAGGTAAGCAGAACAGGGTAAATTAAATGATCAAATAAAAGTTTTTCAACCTTTTCTTTAATAGAAATAGCCTTCTTAGGATGAAGAGGATGGAGGTGTTGTCGTACCGGTTTGACATTGGGGTACATTTTAATCTCATGCTCAACGAAACAAGAATCGATGCTTGGAATTTTCTCATATGACCAAGCGAATACATAACGGAAAAGAGAGTGGTAAGTATCAATTTCAGAAGCAGAACAAGACACATCGACATTAATGTATTCTACTACATCAGGTTTGGTTGAAATATAGATAGAAATCATCTCTTCGATATTTGATGGGTTTCTCTTAGAATCAACGACGTGGATAGGAATGGAATTCGTTAAGAAATCAACGATTGTAGGGTGGTATAGTTCAGTTGGATTAACTTCAATGTAATTTGGAAGATGGGATCGGTGATGATAATCTTCCCATGGTTCTTCTTCTGGCATCATGGATTCCATAATGCTCTCATCAATTAAGAATATACATGAAAAAGGGTTAGAAGAAGTACCATAAGCCAAATAATGATTGATCCAAACAGTTGGCGACAAAGGATGAGCATTAGTTGCACAAGCTAAAAATATTGATTGTTATGTGATCTCTATTGGACTTAGCAGTATAGTTACATCCAACCTATCTATTTCAGAATCATTGGGAACCTTCCATAAATCATATGAAGTGGAAGATATCATATTGCAGGTTTTTATTTTTGTGATTTTGATGCAGGCAAACCCTGCAAACCCAGAATCTCTCCCAAAACTCTCATGCATATAAAATTGCATCTCAATAACTACCCCAAGTAAGACTCCAAGTCTGGGCAATTTCATAACTTTTGTAGAATCACTTAACCATATGGTTCAAAACCACAAATTCAACAATCTTCACACCAAGGTTCCTTCATGAGTGGAAACCTCTTCAACCAATGGTACCAAACCATACACTCAACAATCACCTTTTCATGGGATTAAACCCAAGTTTCAATAGCGTTTAGAATCCAACTCACAAGTTTTCCACTCAAATGTCAATATTGAATGAATGTCATTAAACATACATCGCCCTTGACTTCTCTATTTAAACTATTCAAAGTTGATTTGGTTCTAAACCATATAATTTTGCATTCATCACTCAACAAGGTGCATTATTTATACGACCCTTCATTTACATTCATTTATGCAAGGTTTCAGTACTTTTCACCATATCATAAGACCAAATGTTAACACAACATTGAACCTTAGACCAAAGCAGTTATACTCTTCAATTGAATTTATGATTTCTGATTTCAAAGTGACAGATATAACATTTTTCAAGTCATATTTACCTCCACGCACCTTCCCAATAGCGATGAGACACATCATTCTTTCACCAATATCAATTGAAGACCTTTACGTTCTCATTTCTAGCATTCACGCCACTGGAATGTGATTTTTTAATCACAGGTCGGTCTTTGCTTTGCATTAAGATTGTTCTAACGCTGCGTTGGATTCTGCTTCAACAACACCTCTGTTTTTATTCTACGCCTTGCATTTAGAACCACGCTACACTTGTAATTTTACCTCATCAATTCCATTCGATCTTAAGAATTGGACAGGCTTAAGACAAATTCTCTGCACCGATTTCCAATGTCGTTCAGTCCTCAGACAGAGTTTAACTCATTCTCTGAATTTTGGCTATGGATTTGTTTCCACGTGTTTTTTTACAGTCAAACAACTAATTGCATTGATCCAACTCCTCCGTGCTTCAATTCTTCATTCGAACCCAAGGTTCAAAATATACATATGCGCCTTTTACCATTCAGCTTACCAAGCTGTCTCAACGCATCAACGCATGCATTCACCTTACTGTTCGATGGCTCTTCAGTCCTTCGATCAGCTTCACCTTTAATATCTGCATTTCAAGACATTCTTAACCCTCTATGCGCGCCCTTCCATAATCCTTGTTTCAGTATTCTGCAAATAATTTTAGTTCCTCTGCACTACCATTTCAACGCATTTTGGAACTCCTTCAATCTTCAACGCTGTTCAACTATGTAACACATTCAACCTGCATTACATTAAACCCAATTCCTCCACTGTCATGCTATGATTTGGTTTTAATCGATACCACTTAACGATTAAAGTTTTAATGCCAAATCTATCACATAATGAAGCATTGGTATCGCTTATGGCCTTCATAAGAATACCAAGACACTCCCATTTCCTGCGTTGGGTCTTTGGCACCAGCTTGACATCGAATTATGCAATTCGATGTCCTTTTCTTCCCTGCGCTTCTACACACGTTACAATCTTTTGGATCGGTTTTCCATAACGCACTGGGTCTCTAAACTCCATTTAAACCTGTATCTGAATTCAATTTTTCTAAATACTAGGTACGGAACAACAAATTACTTGGCGCTGTATAATTTATATCATCAAAAAGCCCAATTGTGAAATCGATCATCGATTCACCCAATTTTATAAACCCAACTTCAGAAACTAAGTATACCATTTCTTAATTAATCAACATATAATTCTGAAACACACTTTTCTTACATTAACAACGAAAATACTTACAAACTCTGTCTTTGGCCTGATATTCAAGATTCATGGCCCTTCCAATTGCCTGAAGGCTTACAACTTGGCTGTCCAAACCTGAGCTCTCAATCACTCTATTTTTCTAATCCATTTTGCCTTTGAGGCTCATAAATTTATAAAAATTTAATTGAACCAATTTGGGTTCACATCCCTATAATAACTCAACAAACCCTCAAATATCTCAAAAAATCCAACAATCTAGATTTATCCCTAAAATCTTGAAACTAAAGTCTAACTTAGGCCTCATAATTAGTTCTAAAATATCTCAAGTCTAATTTCTCTCATGTTTTCCGGTTATTTGGAAACATTACAAATCCTCACATATAATTAATTAAAAATATAATTAAATCACTCAAAAAATCTCACTAATATTTACATAATTTAATATTTTCTCAAAAACATGAGACCCTTAGGTTTAATAAAAATACAAGGTATTTTCCCGAGCTAATGCTCCTGCATCAGACTCCCAAGGTTGAAAATGATCATGATCTCCTGATCATGCGTTCAAATCTTTGTCTGCCTAGATCCCACACTTTGTTCTGTAGCTCATCATCTATATATGTTGTTTGCTTCTTTTCTCCAGGTCTCCATATCTTATGTTGCCTTGCTCCACTCGCTGCACTTTCACAATATGTCTATGTCTTCATTTTGTTGTTGCTGCTTCTCTTCCTTGTTGATGTCTTCCTCCGAGACACTTTCAACATGATTCTTCGGATTAATTCAATTTCTTTGTCCAACAAATATTCAGACTGCTGATTTCTTGCTGCCTGTTGAGCTCTTACCCGCTCAGTTCTTACTTCTATACTTGTTTTTGTTCTTACCGCCGCCCAATCATCCATGCCCTCTTGTCTTCTACAACGGAAAACTTCTTCTCTGCCTTCTTCTATCAGCAACTTACTGGACTGGTACATTATGTACTCCTTTCTATTGTCTTCATCCTCTTGTATCTGAAATTCCCAATTTTGAAATTGAGATTCTTCCTGCACTGAATTTTGATCATTCAACATCATTTCCAGCAACATAACTTCTTCATTCCATGGATTAGATGTTTCCACAGAATTTTCGTCTTTCTCCTTCATTTGACCGCTTAACTGAGTCAAATGTTCTCCAGTACCTGCAATAACACCTACATTCACAGAGCACGTGTTAAAATAAAAAATCATAAGGCATCAGTGTCTTGTCCTCCTTTGCCAACATTTCAGTATGTTGTCCTGAATTTTCCATCTCAATCAGCTCATCAGTATGCTGATTCTCTTTGCCCAAAGATTTCTCTGAAAAATTCTCAGGACTGTCAGTTAGTCTTTCTCTCACACCATCTGTCTCCATGATCCTGAAATGAACTCTGTCTTCTGCTGCAATCTCTTTTTCGTACTCTGAATTTACCAACAAGTATTCCAACAATGAAATTTATCTGTGGCATTGCTGAAGCATATCATCATCATGTATCATCCCTACATTCACACACAAAATTTCAGTTTGAAAATCACAAATTTCAATAGTCTCAACTATTGGTTCATATACCAACTCTTCAGCCTGATCCTCTTCTTCATTCACAAGAACTTCCTCTTGTACTGTAACAGATTCAAGTACAAATGCAACACTTCTTTCTTCTTCAGAGTATTTATCTCCTGAAAAATTATTTTCCATACTTGTGACAGTTCCACAAGATTGTGCATCCTCCTCAGTAAAACCTGTAATCACATCACAATCGCCAGCTACAAAAATACAAGATTTTACATTATCCAGCTGATATGGATCTGCCCAATAGTTAAAGAAATCATCAATGATCTCTGCTTCTGTTTCACCAATGGAAACCTCCACTTTCAATTCAGCTGCTCTGATTTATTCATGTCTCAACTGTATATCCATCATCTGCTAGAGTTCCTTCAGCTCTGTTGTTAACTGCATGCTTATCTGTTGATCCCTCTTTAATTGTAGTCTTTTCCATTTCACTTTCTTCCTCATGGTCCAACCATGTCTCTGGTCTCTCACACTTTCCCGTAACAATTAACTAAAGATGAACTGCTATCTCAGCTTTCTCTTTTTCATACTCTTCATTAGTCAATTGTTGTATTATGCCATTTTCCTTGGAATATTTCTCCCTCTTTCTACCGTGGCCTCTTTCTGAACCTCTGCTCTCTCGTTTATGACTTTTAGTAGTCATCTCCTTCGCCATGAGTTCCTCACCCATGAGTTGCACCAAGCCTCTACAACAACAAACTCTCCTGCTACCACTTACCTCACCAATCCCTTCCTATGGATATGGTCTTTTGGTAATCCCTAGTCCTCTGCTGGAACCTTTTGAGCATTTCTCCACTGCTCCTTCAAGCTTCAATCATCTGCAACTTTATTCAAACTCTGTTGAATCTCCAGGTTATGCCACTCTCTCTTAGAATCCCTTGCTGGACTCCTTCATCACTGCTCTCCAGCTATGATTTGCTTCTTCCCGCCGAGACTTTCTTCAACCTGCTTAGAACCTGAACTCTCCAAACAAGTTTCAAACTAGAGTCAAATATCATCTGAAAAATCACCTTCAAGATCCTGTTGATCTTGCTTCACTTATTCAACTGCACTTGCATCTTTGTGTTGCAATCTTCATTAGTTCAAAATTTGAAATTTATTCATCACATGCAATTAATTCAACTTAAAAACTTGAATCTTCAAAACTTAAATATTCACACAGAGCCATTCCTGCTCTGATACCAAAATGATGCAGGCAAACCCTACAAACTCAGAATCTCTCCCAAAACTCTCATGCATATAAAATTGCATTTCAATAACTGCCCCAAGTAAGACTCCAAGTCCGGGCAATTTCATAACTTTTGCAGAAGCACTTAACCATATGGTTCAAAACCACAAATTCAACAATCTTCACACCAAGGTTCCTTCATGAGTGGAAACCACTTCAACCAATGGTACGAAACCATACACTCAACAATCACCTTTTCATGGGATTAAACCCAAGTTTCAATAGCGTTTAGAACCCAACTCACAAGTTTTCTACTCAAATGTAAATATTGAATGAATGTCATTAAACATACAACATCCTTGACTTCTCTATTTAAACTATTCAAAGTTGATTTGGTTCTAAACCATATAATTTTGGATTCATCACTCAACAAGGTGCATTATTTATACGACCCTTCATTTACATTCATTTATGCAAGGTTTCAGTACTTTTCACCATATCATAAGAACAAATTTTAACACAACATTAAAACTTAGACCAAAGAAGTTATACTTTTCAATTGAATTTATGATGTCTGATTTCAAAGTGACAGATATAAACATTTTCCAAGTCATATTTACCTCCACACGCCTTCCCAATAGTGATGAGACACGTCATTCTTGCACCAATATCAATTGAAGACTTTTACGTTCTCATTTCTAGCATTCACGACACTAAAATGTGAATTTTTAATCACATATCGGTCTTTGCTTTGTGTTAAGATTGTTCTAACGCTGCGTTGGATTCTGCTTCGACAACACCTCCGTTTTTATCCTGCACCTTGCATTTAGTACCACGCTATCACTTGTAATTTTACCTCATCAATTCCATTCGATCTTAAGAATCGGACAAGCTTAAGACAAATGCTCTGCACCGATTTCCAATGCCATTCATTCCTCAAGAAGATTTTAACTCATTCTCCGACTTCTGGCTGTGGATTTGTTTCCACGTGTTTTGTTATAGTCAAACAACTAATTGCATTGATCCAACTCCTCGGCGCTTCAATTCTTCATTCGAACCCAAGGTTCCAAATATGCATATGCGCCTTTTACCATTCAGCTTACCAAGCTGTCTCAATGCATCAACGCATGCATTCACCTTACTGTTCGATGGCTCTTTAGTCCTTCGATCAACTTCACCTTTAATATTTTCATTTCAAAACGGTCTTAAACCTCTCCGTGCGCCCTTCCATAATCCTTGTTTCAATATTCTATAAATAATTTCAGTTCCTCTACACTACCATTTCAATGCATTCTAGAACTCCTTCAATCTTTAACACTGTTCAACTATGTAACACATTCTACCTGCATTACATTAAACCCAATTCGTCCACTGTCATGCTATGATTTGGTTTCAATCGATACCAATTAACGATTAAAGTTTTAATGCCAGATCTATCACATAATGAAGCATTGGTATCGCTTATGGCCTTCATAAGAATACCAAAACACTCCCATTTCCTGCGTTGGGTCTTTGGCACCAGCTTGACATCGAATTATGCAATTCGATGTCCTTTTCTTCCCTGCGCTTCCAAACACGTTACAATCTTTTGGATCGGTTTTCCATAATGCGCTGGGTCTCTAAAATCCATTTAAACCTATAGCTACATTCAATTTTTCTAAATGCTAACTACATAATAGCAAATTACTTGGCGCTGTATAATTTATATCATCAAAAAGCCCAATTGTGAAATCGATCATCGATTCACCGAATTTTATAAACCCAACTTCAGAAACTAAGTATACCATTTCTCAATCGATCAACATATAATTCTGAAACACACTTTTTTTACATTAACAACGCAAATACTTACAAACTCTGTCTTTGGCCTGATATTCAAGATTCATGGCCCTTCCAATTTCCCGAAGGCTTACAACTTGGTTGTCAAAACCTCAGCTCTCAATCACTCTATTTTTCTAATCCATTTTTCCATTGAGGCTCATAAATTTATACAAATTTAACTGAACCAATTTGTGTTCACATCCCTATAATAACTCAACAAACCCTCAAATATCTCAACAAATCCTATAATCTAGATTTATCCCTAAAATCTTGAAACTAAAGTCTAACTTAGGCCTGATAATTAATTCTCAAATATCTCAAGTCTAATTTCTCTCATGTTTTCCAGTTATTTGGAAACATTACAAATCCTCACATATAATTAATTAAAAATATAATTAAATCACTCAAAAAATCTTACTAATATTTACATAATTTAATATTTTCTCAAAAACATGAGACCCTTAGGTTTAATAAAAATACAAGGTATTTTCCCAAGCTGATGCTCCTGCATCACATTTCCGCTAATGTCGTAGGCGATGGTAATGAAAAGGTGCGCATTAGGGAATAATCCTTAAAGAGTGCTACACCAATATTTTTAAGAGATGGCAAGGGTCAATGAGCGAATAAAATGCTTCCAGATTCCTGAGAACCAGAGGCGAAGAAGGTGATTTGATCGATGACTATAATGCTGCCCTTATTGGGGAGGTGACCATGCGAAAATAAGTAGATACAATCGTAGCCATAGTGTAAACCCATGGTATTCCTCGTAAGATATTTTATTCAAGGGATTTTTCAATGACCTCAACTTCAATAGTTTTCCCCCCTAGTTTGACTTCTAGGTTACTAAGAATTCCACAAGGCTTATATGTACGTCTGTCAAAAGCTTTCAATGTCATAGGTGATTGTGATAAAGGTGGCGAGCCAAGTGAATTCCAACAACTCATAGACATGATACAAGTAGATGCACCTTCATCAATAATAGTCCGATGAATCAGGCGATTCGGGACTTTTACTTGGATAAAAAATGCTAATTGTGCTGGAAATTCTGGAAAATAGCCTGCATGGTTAAAGACTACAAGATTAGAGTCCATCAAATCAGTTCCACCAATTGCTGACAAAAAAATGTGATTTTGGGAGGGACAATTCTGAATAACCCCAAGCATCAATAGAGTAGAAGGTGACTGAGCCAGATCTTTGATTATGTTATAATTTTTAGTTGCACGATCTCGAGGGTTGAAAGTTGATTTATGAATGACTTTATTTGGTGGCTTTATTGTCAACTCAGGAATAATATGCTCCAGAATTGAATCAGATGAGGTCAAAATTGAAGCAGTAGGTTGGTCTGTAGCCTAACTATTCGATGATAAAATAGGATTATTGTAATATTTACTTCGATTATACACCAAAACATCAGTTTTGGGCTTAGTGGCAAATAACATAAGTACTTGTGAACTAGAAGCGGGATCCGTAGCAACCATATGTGTTTCCAAGTTTAGAAAAGGGTTTGTCAACATTGCAGATGTGAGAGAATTCTTAAGAAGTTTCAATACTTCTCAGAGGTGAGGAAAGTCTCACGTAAAATGCTCCTCATTACATATCAAACAAGGGAATGAAGTTTCTGAGAAGTGTCAGGTGTATCAAATGATTTTTCATGTTGGAGTGAATTTTGTTTTTTCTTATCTTTCCCTTTCTTCTTACATTCAGGTTTCTTGTCACTTTTTCCCTTGTCAAATGACAGGACATGTATTTTGGAAGAAGACACATGATTAGATGAAACAGGGGTTTGATTGGACACCACAAGTTTGGAGAGAGATGGTCGACTTGCTGGCTATGTGCTAGCATAGCCAATCACACCATCACGAGCATGAATTTCCTTACCAGATGGAGGAGGAGGAACAGTAAAATTCGGTCGCGATGCATTCATAATATTTTCATAGAGTGTGCTAGACTAAGTATAAATCAAATCCAAATACTTGGCTCGAGCAAATAATTTCTCTTCAGTGACAACACTACCTTTGGCCACATCCTTGGTGATAGATGGAAACAAGGAATTTATAAACCACTCAACTAAAATCTTATATGGAACAAAGTTTTAACCATTCAACAACGACGACGCCACTCATGAACGTGATCTGATATGTGAGTAGCAGTTGTCTATTTAAATTTGGTCAAACGTTTCATTCCAGTTTCATATCTGATGGTTAATTGGAAGTGGTTTAGAAAAGTAATGGCCAAACCCATGAAGTTATCAAAAGAAGCTCGTGGTAATTAAATATACCACATTTTAGTCGGACCAGTGAGCATTCATTGGAAAATGTGGAGTCTAATAGAATCATCATTCAAGGAGTTTAAGGAACACCATAAATGATAACTTACAACATGCGTAAACGGATCTTCTCCAGAGTTTCCATTGAATTTTGGAATATCAATGGGTAAATTATGAGGAATCACTGGCCACCACGGTAAATAATGAACGTTATCATTAGAGATTTGGTTTAAATCAGGTAATTCTAATGTTGCAACAAACAACAATTGTCGGTTTAGATCGGGTTGAGCCTAACCAGGGTAAGATGGAATTTCTTGGACAATAGGTTGCTGTGCACCAGCATAAGTATTCTGTTGTTGGTAACCCTAATATAGGTATTTTTTTTTACCAAACCCTTGATAGGACTGTTGACCAAAACCTAGATAAGCTTGTTGTTGACCAAACCGAGTATTGGCTTGTTGACCAAGTCTAAGATAGGTTTGATACTTTTGGAATTGCTACTTTGGCTGCCATGGGATTTGATAATACGGTTGTTCCCCACCAAGATAAGTTGTACCAAGTTGTGAATAGATGGGACCAATAGAAACATGTGACAAAGGTAAACTGGCATGTGGTTGTGAAATTCCTCTTACAGACGATTGTTGTAAACTAGTATGGGAAGACGAAGTTTGTAGACCCGAAACTTGAGGGTTGAGGGTTGAAGGACCCACCTGAGAAGGCTAAGATATGACCAAGGATGTAATAACAGGTGTAGTAGGTATGGATGGAATAGGTTGAAATGGTTGATATTGGTACACAACTGTTTGTGCTTGAACATGCAAGGTAGGATGCCATTGACAAACAAGCATTCCAGCATAATATTGACCTAAAAATGAGGGATTAATATCATACAGGTTAAACATGGGTTGCCCCCCAACATATGGAGTATAAGGTTATTGAAAATACTGACCTTCATATGATGGGAGTCCAGTAGAAACTAGATAAGATGGACGGTAATCGGATGGACCAGCCTGATATTGAGCTGAAGATGTAAATAAAGGACCAGGTCATTCAATACTCGTAAGAGAGGAACCAGATAAAATTCCAAATTATGACTTGGGCGAAGTCATGGGCTAGAGGAGGAACCAAAGTAGGTTCCATTTAAATATTGGTAACCCTGTGGGATAGACATACCACCATAAACATGAGACTCAAGTGTCGTATAAAACATCTAAGAGATATAAATAGTAGATGTTGTCATAGATGTAACAGATGGTAAAGTATGGGATGTTGTCTCCACCATGGATAAATAAGCCAGTAAATACTCTAAATAATCTACGTGAACTTGAAAATTAGTAGGATCAACAAGAGCAGTGTGGGTTAGATGAGGAAAAGAAGGATAAATACGAATACTCGACCCAAAATGAGTTGGAGTTTTAGGGATTATCTCCTCCTAAGGTTTTTCCTCAATTGAAATCAAACCAGGAGGAAGTGCGTCACCATCAAGACCGAGATAAATTTCAAGCAGTAGATTATGCGATAAAGAGGAAGACTCAATATTTATGGATAACTAAGGATGAGCTGGTTGATTGTCTTTCGACATGGGAACAACTTTTTGGTGTTCAACTTTGGGATCAATATGTTCTAGTAAAAGAACGACAGTTTCTGGATCAACTTTCGGTTGAACAACTTCATGTTCTGGATTTACTGTTTCACTGGATTCAACTTCAATGTCCTCAAGTAACTCTGAGGGTTCTATATCAACAATAGCAGATAAACCAGGATTAGTAGAAACAAATCCATACTCGGTACTCAAAGGATGATGAATATGGTAAATTAGATGAAGATGAAGCACCAAAGGTTCCACAGGTATTGGACTCGGTAGGATGAGCTTGTCTTTGCCAGCTAGCTGTAGCTTCTGGCGGTAAAGGTGGTTTATTCTTAGTCCTATGCGAATGACAGGGAAAGGGTTGATCTTCTTCCACGATTGTTGATTGATTTTATTACAAAAAATAAATAAACAAAAAGAGGGTAATGCTAAGAAAAAGGATTACCAAGCAATTGTGAACTGCAATATACCACCCCAGTACTAAACCAAGGACTTATGTACGTGCAGGAAATATCCCCGAATGTTGAGTTCAGTGTATCACAGAGTACAAGGCAACCGACTTGGTTACCTATGGATAGTAAGCAACCTAATGTTTTCCTACCAAATATACTCAATGGTACGTGGAGGCCCAATCCGTATTAGTGATGTTTAATGTGAAACTACATAGTGAGAGCATCCCATTATACTTTTTATACTAGAACACCACCCGATATACTCAAGTTATGTGGATGAGCTCTGATATACTTACGTATGTGGGATAATGTATCCCACTCGAAATGTATCGCAAACAATTAACGATAGATACTATGTTTTACGATGCTAGAACATGTCTCTAGCCTATACCTTTAAATGTTATCATTGTGACAATGCTCCCTTAGATTAATTGAGATAAATTTTAAGTTGATCTTGCTTATAAATTTTCCTTTCAGGTTCACCACGTGATGTATTTGAAATTACTATAATATAGCAAAGATGATAAGCATTCGTTTCGATTCAATTTCAAAAATGAAAACCTTAGCTACAAGGGATAGAGCAATCAAATTGTAAGCAATCAACAATGAGCACATCTAAATGAAAATTCCCTAACTATTTCTATGCAACACTCACAAACCCTACATGCAAATGCATGTTTTTCTTTTTGATTTATTTGTGTGAATGAAAAAAAAATAAACTAAGATGCACAAACAATTAATCAATACTTTCTAGATAAATGAATATTAGTACGACAATTCCTCTTTTCGAAAATAAAGAACTGATCAAATGTAAACTTTAAACTTTGGAGCTATTGCAACAATGATAAAGAAAACAAGAAGAAACATTGAGCAAACAAACACCTAAAGTGAGAAAGGATAGTATAAGAAATTTGGACTGTAGAGGCAATTAGACACTTGAAAACTAAGCAAACAAGACACTAAATTGAATTGCAAAAGACAAAATATGATGAATTTTGGTTGGTCACTGGAGCAATGCATCCCTCAGTGGGAGACAGTGCATTGCATAGCATTGTCTCTAAGCCAACAGTGTTGACAGTGCTTTGCAGAGCATTGTGTCAAGACCAACAATGCGTTGGTGCCAGAGGAATCTCAAGATAGGCAAGAAAACACACTTCTTTCACCAAAACACATCGAATGACTATAATGAAGCAAGTAAAGTATACTAGAGGCTGAGAAACAAGGATAAAACCACGAGGGATGATCAATCGTTCCCCAACAAAGTCGCCAATTGTTTTACGAAAATCAAACCTACGGATAGATAAGTTTCCCTAAGTGGGGTGGACACACTTAAAACAACAAATGAAAGACACTTGAACTTTTTCTCAAGATAAACAAATAAGAGAAGAACACCTACTTGTGATCCTTCACTATCCTTCGTCTCCCTTTTTTCACTTCCATCGCTCTCAATCGAACTGAAATAGTTTGATTGATACCTACAATTGCTAACATAAGACAAAAAACAACATAAAGTCATTTGATCTATTCATCTTAATCAAACTGAATCGATTGCGTTTGAAAATACATATATAAAATCATGAACACATTTATTAGGAAAGGAGAAAATCTCTTTATTATAAGATAAAAGGATAAGTTACAACCAGTTGGATCAATTCGATGTCAACTCGCTCCAACTTTATTCCTATCCTCATCACATAAGTAGCATTACTTCAGTAGCATAACATTACTTACAAACAATACCTGAAAGAGCTATAATCTCACCACCATAACTCTATAAATTCAAATTCTTGCTCTCCTTTGCACTATGATCAGTGCTCAATTTATAAGAAATGAGGGTAATTTGGCATTAATTGGTCATTGAACGGCTTTTCCATAAATGGATGAGGGAGTTTCCTTGTTTAATGGGATAAAAGGATAAGTGATCTAATGACTCCATGGTGTCCATATTCAAGGTTATCAAATAGTATGATAGCTGGAAACACTTCTAGAAGCCACTAAAAAGTGGGAAGATTCCCAGAATCCTTTGAACAATTCGCTCCCAGTCGACCAACGCACTGTTAAGTGGGCCTAGGTGCTCTGCAACGTTGCTTTGAATGGAAGTAAATGCTCTGCAAAGCACTTACTGCAGTCTAGGGGTGCGTTGGTGGCTCAATGGAGCATTTCAACTGGACTTCAAGCAGTGAAAATTTCATAGATAAAAACCAACAATGAGATGACTTGTTTAAAGCAAGTAACAACTAATTTAGAATCTGATAGACACTAATTTGTATTGATTTGATTTTTGAGAATGATGCCCAAATTAACCCATAACAATATATATAATTTATTAATTAATCTTATATAAATTAAATAAACATACTATTTAAATACATATCAAAATATATATATTTTTTTTATAATTATAATTACCAATTCAAAGATAATGCGATAACAACACTGCTATCCCTATCTAATCATGAGCAAACCATACAACCTGAATAAAAATAAACTCAATAAATAAATTAATTAATTAAATATATATATATATATATGAAAGGGAATGGGATAACCAAAGTACCTTCCCTAAAGTGAATGAACCAAACCACTGGAATAAGAATAAACAATTCAAACATTCCGAATCAACCTAACATTAAAGTTAACATAAGTTGTCCTTTCATCAAAACGAAGCAATTATGATGATTATATATTGACAAAAAGCAATGTAGGGATGGTTAGAGGACGTTGATTTGAAAGGATACTTTTCGCTATTCGGTTTACTTTATCGTTTGGACACTTTCTTGGAAACACAACCGTTTAATATTTAGCGTTTGACATAAACACTCGAATTTAAGGATTTTTTATTACATTTTTCACTTGGTAACTTTGTTTTTATGTTTTTTTTCTTTTATTTTCATTATTTAAATGAATTAAGCTTTTAAATCATCAAAACAACTTATCAGCCCAAACCAATACCGCTAAAATCATAAAATATTAGACGTATCTCTACCGCTATTGAAACGCTTCGTTAGAGATAACCATGATATGAAGTAGTTCATAAATTATGAGATACATATGAGCCATATTCACCGGCTGCATTTTCTTAATTTTTTATTTTATCTGATATCAAACAGTATGTAAGTTAAAATACAAATGTGATGCATATACATATGTTTACTTTTCTCGATTTAAGTTTTGAATTGATTTTAAAGGAGTATTTCAATTAATAATCACAATGAAGTATAAGGTAAAGAATAAGATAAATATAAGACATAAGAAGCTATTTGTATTGTTTTATTTAATTAAATCTTATAGGTTTTTTCTATTTAGAAATAATTTTTTATTTATTTTTAAATAAAAAGTGATGTAGGATCTAAATTCAATTATGTGATTTTTCTTAAAGTGGTATAAAGATATTCATATTATAAAAAAGCTAGTATATTGATAACTTTGGTTTACGAAAAAAAAATTGGGATTCTCTAAACCTAGTGAAAAACACATAGATGGGTTCGTGATGGGCAATGAGCCAAAACTATAGGCACACAATAGAGATCGACATAGAGACATAGTAAAGATAGTCAAAGAACATAGACTATAAAGATCACCAAGTGCAATAAAATATTTTTAATCCAATATAATAATTGCAGAGAGCATTGGGGTTGACTTAGGGTGAATCCTATGTAGGTTCATTGATCACAGCTGGAGGGTGGGGCTGCAAGTCAAAACTAAAGCTGGAGTTAGAGACCACATGGCGTTCCATCCTTGTGAGTCCGATAACTATATCATCGAGATTAAATATGATGACGTAGAGGATCCTTTTAAACTCCTCTTGTCCTACAAATAACTGGGAGTGATGAACATGATTGTCCCTAATGACCATGTGAAACAATTTTTCAAGTTGACATTGAGTACCACAAGATGTAAGAATTGAAGTCTTCTTGAGTCCACGTGGAGGTGTGTCCACTAATTTTAGTATCAAAGAAATATATTTTGTTGCTAAAATTTTTTGCTTCCAAGTGAAGGAAATCATTTCTCAGTTCTTAAGGAACAAAGTCAAAGTGGTATGCCACTGAGTGCCAGCGAAAGAGGTGTCGACATCGGGAGGTGGAAATTTGAGCAAAACCACCCGGTTGACTAGGTTGGCGCAATCTTGGGCCCATGAAAACATGTATTAGGACTAGACATGACAATACTAGGGTAATATAGAGAGTAAGACAAGACTCCAAATACATGACCTAGAATCGAACCTCGAGACTAAAGTGCTAGCGGAGTGAGAGTTCGGGAAAGAATGGAATGGAATACAAATGGAGATGGAAGATTGGAATTTGAATAAGGTTTAACATGAGAGGTAATCGAAGGGAATGAGTGAGAAAAACGTTGTGAACCACAAACAAAATGATAACAAAATCGACCTCTTCTTGGCTTTGGCTTTCTATATGTGCAAGGCATACCAAAACTATTCTTAAGGACTAACGAACCACCCAACCAAGATCTTCATGAGAACCACATCAAGAATACTATACTTAAGGACTAACTAACTACCCAACCAAGATCTCTATGAGAATCAGATCAAGAATATGCCCGTGTACCACACACCACACACGAGAATCGAACATTTGAATGAGACACCCATATAATTGGAAATTTCGGAGGGGGGAAAGAGTAACACAACGACCAAATAAAATGAAGGGTATGCCATTATGTATGTAAAAAATGACAAAAAAGATAGATGCATTCAAGAACTAATCCATAATCGGACAACAAAAACTAAATTCATCATAAACTATGAGTTGAAAACAAACACAAAAACTCAAAAACTGAACTATATCACTTCGCCTTCACTAAAATGGTCATGCACGAAAATTACTAAGCCATAATGGAAGATTGGAATAAGGGGGTTACAAGAGCTAAAAACTTAGTAGAAAATCTGCCACCCTTAAGGGAGAATCTGAGCTTTATAGAAATAACCTATAACCTGAGGATGGAAAAAGCCGAAAAGACTTCATGAACTTCGGAAAAACAAAGGAAGAAATAGAAAGAAAGAAAGAAAGAAATTATTTTTAATGTCCATGAGGCTAAAAATAGCCTATAAGATATTACAAGTTAATATCTTCATTAAAGAACAATGTAATGAGCAGAGCAGCCACAACCAACATCAAAGTCCAGAGTTTAACCGATTTGACAAACAACCCTGTGGTTGAGCCTGTAGACGGTGTCATCCCCACAGGTGACTGACTTTCGGACAAGTGGTGATGTAGGTGTTGATACCCAAGAGCACCTTCGTATTCTCCAATATTCTCTTCTGCATGCGAATCATGTGACCTAATGGCTTCTAGTAACATAAATTCACCCGTGATTTTTTTTAAATGACATACAGAATTCAACTAAACAATTCATGGATTTCTAAACCATTTTTAGTTTAGTATTGCAGATGATAACTATCACTATTTATCAACCTCTGTTCTTTATATGATTCCTCTATTAAAAAACAATAATGTCGAAGTGATGTCGCTTCTCCAAAATATGGAAAACACGCCAATCTTATCATTCTATTATTTTATTTCCTTTCATTTCTACTTTCAATGACTCCATCATTTCCATCCATGATGACTACGTCAACAACCCCATGAATCCATCATATCCATCATCGACGAGTCCGTTAATAGCCCGACAGATCTAAGGCAGAAGAGATTCAACAGAATCAAGCGAGACTGGTCCCCTTCTTTAGTCTGCCCTCAGAAATGCGACTTACTCATTAGGAACCCTAAAAGGGTTGCACGTATATACGGCTGCTAGTGTCCTGCTACAAGAGAAATCTGAACATAATTTGTTTTCTTTCAGAAAGAGAATAAATTAGGTGATGTAGCGCGAACTGGCATTACAGTTAGTCCACTCACTACCATTTAATTGTATTCATGATGCTTGCCTTTTCCTCACTCCATGACCAGTGTTCAAAATTGAACACGTCAGAGCCCTTTAAAGGGATTTTGGCACGTCAGAGAAGTAGGGATAGAAATTTACAAGTCAAAAAAAAAAAAATTAGATTTTTACAAGTTTAAAAAAAAAAAAAACAATATTATAAAATGTCACCAAAAGTGCGGTAGCTTGTGAGAGCTAGTCAGATTTTTAAAAATTATTAAGTATAGTAAGTATAGTTGCTGAACTTAGGTTGTTGCATGTTGCAGCATTGAAGGAGATTAATGGCAAGTTGCAGTTGAGATTAATGGCAAGTTGCAATTGCAAAGAAAAGGTTGTTGAGTTTCCAAATTCTATTAAGTGCAAGTCTGCATTGTGCAACTGCATGCTTAATTAATAACTTAGTAATTGATATTTTTCCTAGACTCAAGCTTCAGCTTTAGAATTGCACCCTGCAATGAAAGAGCCCTTCCTCAAATCCCAACTCCCACTTGTTCGGATCAAGTGTGGTTAGCTCTATTGGCTTGGGTACAGAAGAATAATTTATTCTGAAATTTCGAGACCCGAATCAAGTTTGATTACATCTATTTGCTTGGGAAAATAAGACTACTCTACTCTAAAGTTTCGAACCCGGATCAGGCGAAATTTTCCAGGTATTTTAACTCTCCATATAATTTCTGGATGTTCGAATAATACTTTGGTGGATGTTCATGCTCTGTATATGTTTTTAAAAGAAAGTATCTGGCACCAGACCAGACTCATCTAAACTTAGCTTGGATCGTGTTTTAGGGAATGGCAAGGTTCATTTACGTTTGCCCCCTTAAATTTTGCTGAGCGTAGTGTTTTGTTTTTTTTTTTATGAAATTCTTTTTCGATGAAATTATGTTTCTACTGTGATGCGGTGGAAATTTTATAAGAAATGTTCAAAAGTGAGGCAAAAAAATGACATAATCAGTACGCTTATGTTGGTCTAACATCACCGGAGGATAAAGGAAAAGAAACATATATTTAAAAAATAAAATTTATCTTTGCGCATTAATGAAACAAAAACCTTTCTGCATTGACTACCATCTCATTCCACAAACTTTGTAGATCTAAAATCTTCGACAGTTTTCTTGCACCCTAGATATCTCATCTTTGATAAATTAAATTTTATGGCATATTTGATCTATTGGAAAGTTGACTTGCAAAGTATTTTTTAGTTTTATAAATATATTTTTATAATAAAACAAAATTTAAAAAAATTTAAAATTGAATTTTCCAGTAAACCTGTCATGACGAGAAAGATGATGTAGACCCTACAACCTCAACTAACATTTTAAATAAAGATAGCATGAATGGAATTTCTTGTTCCCTTCCTACGTAGCATGCTAGATTAAGATAAGATAACGTGAACAGAATTTCATAATCTCTGTTTCCAATTTGGTCTTTTCAGTATATACTGTCGATTTAGATTAATTCATCAGAATTGGACCTATTTATTTTCACTGGTTTAGTTTATTTATAGTTTCTTTTTAAATAGATTAATATTTTTTTTAAATAGGTTATAGAATTTTAACTAATTTATTTATATTATTTTTTATTTTTAGTCATGTATAGTCTTTGTTTAGATAAAAAATTATTTTTATCGTTTTAAATATAGATTAAACACACACATATATATATATATATATATATTAATATGATGTAATATTTTTAAATTTTATTTATAATTATAGTTTAAGTTACATAATAAGGAGAAAAAATCAGATTTAAAAATTCATTTTAAAATATAAAAAAAATATAATCTAGTCAATAAGTTTATATATATAAATTAAACCTATATATAAATATTGAATTACATATAAATAAATATATATAACGTTTAATTAGATATAAATAATAATATTTATATTAGTTAAATCATATTCAAGTTTCCAATTTATTAAAAATATTTTAAATAGAAAATAATTTTTATGCACTAAATTAAATATATATATTACCACATAATATTATTGTTATTTTATAATTAGAAAAAAATATACTAAAAATAAATATTATAAAAGTGATTTTTTATTTTTTAAGTATTAAATAAATCAAAATAAAAATAAATTTGTGTTAACTTTAACTAATAATAAAATTAATATAATATAATGAAAAAATTATGAAAATTAAAAATTTATTTTATTTTTTAAAAATTAATATATATTTTTGTGTAAGTTAATATATTTAATTTTATTGATTTAAAGGATAGTTTACAACTTGATATAGAATAGATATTATCATATAATATTACATTTAAAAATAATAAAATAATATACCTATTAATAAATTTAAAATAGTAATTAAATTTTATTTACTTGATCTAATTATTAGTTGTGTTCTCAAATAAAATGAGAATTTTTGACAATTAATTTTTTGAATTATATTAAACAATGTGTGTAACTGTTCATACTCACAATTTGAATTGCAAAGTGCATTGAGCATTGAGGATGATGAACGGTTGAATCTGAGTGACCATCCAACGGTTCATAGGATTTGAGTGTTTCACCAGTATTAAACTCGTTCTTCTCATTGAACTCTTCCTGCCCCGAATTCGCTGCTTTTAATGATTGCTGCACAGATTATGAAGCACTCTTTTTATTTGATTTTCTTGGATGTTCTTCTAAATTTTCTTGAATTTGGCGCTATATCATTGTGTAGTCTGTGTCATTTCCTGTGTTTGTTGTTATTGTTCTGTTACAGAGTTCTAAAATATAAATAGAGAAATAATTTTAGGCTGGAATGTCTTCGATGCAAAGGGATGGGGAGAGGTATATTTGATGAATCACTGAATCCTAGGTGTAATGTCTACCCTTTGTGGCATTCTGGAGGGTAACTATTCGCTAAGACAAATGTTACTCTAACTGTGTGGGTCAGGTGCAGATGTAGTGCTTAACGTTGAAGCATGTTTTTGTTTCGGACGCACACCAATTTGTGGTCTGCCTCTCTTGAGGTTTGATGGGCCAAATCCTAGGTGAGCCTGTGGGCCCATACGACCTCATAGGACCTCTTATGGCTCAAATTTCATGTGACCTTGTGGGTTATGGGCCAACGCTCATGGATTTTTTTTTGTTTTTAATTGCAGCAACTAACTGTATCTCTTATTATATCTAAAATAATTATTGTGTTTTTCAGTGAGTTATTGTGTTTTCAGAAATAAACAAAAAACACAATAACTCAATGAAAAAGGTAGTGAGTTATTGTGTTATGGGATGTGATTATATTTCAGAAATATTTTATTTCTAATTATATCTAAAATAATTATTGTGTTTTAGAGTGATTTATTGTGTTTTCAGTGAGCTATTGTGTTTTATAAGATAATTCAAACTGAAAAGGAGTTGATGACAAAAATATACAAATTTGAACTCAGATCAGGATTAAGTAGAATTAAAAAAAAAAAACTCACTGTGTAAAAATTCCAATTAAAAACAGGTAATATCCAACAAAGTATATGTGCATCTTGAGCAAAGTATATGTGCATTTTCTCTATAATATATACAATAACTAGATTAAGTAGGGAATATTATGATCAAGCTCTTATGTAGGACAGAAAAATTATTTTAGATTTGGTTTATTGTCTTTAATTCCTAATAGACTGTAGTTGGTCCTAACAATATATGAAGTGCAATAATGAATTGGATAAATTTTAGGTGTGAAAAACAAGCTTAGCTTTCCCTTTTTCCTTTTTTCAGGACATGAAAATCAATGTTAGTTTTAATTTCAATGATCAACAAACCTCTATGTGTGAGATCTATTTGTTGCTTTTCATTTCATTAGTTTTCATATGAAGTTTGTTGTCTACTGTCTTGTTTTCAAAGAATCTGTGTGTTTTTATATTAATCTATTGTTTTATATTTCTTGTTTTTTTGATTGATTATGATTTACAGGTATAAAATGCCACCTCTTGGTCACCCAAAAAAGGATCTGAAACAACGTTCACTTGCTGATGCATTTTGTATCTCTTAATGCTCTAATCAACTGCACATTTTTAAAAATATATGATCATGTAGATGAGGACCCTGAATCAGATAGTGCAGAAATTCTTGAAGAGGAACCGACATCCAAGAGGTACAAAAGAACATTCAAGTCCAAATGGAAGATGAGATTTCCATGGGCTTATACTGTAAAAGATTGTAATGGTGTTGAAAGGATAAAATGTTCATGGTGTGTAAAATTTAAAAGGGAAACTCCATTTGCTAAAGATGGAAGCACAACTCTTCAAGTTAGTGTTTTAAACATACATGCAACATCAGAGGCTCATAAATTTTCTTTACAACATTTAGAGGGAGAAAGAAAACAGAGTACTCTTCCAATTACAAAACATATAGAGCTAATGGTTGATGCTCAGAAAGAGAGAATTATATCAGTTATTGAGAAAATGTATTTTGTTGCAATACATAATTTACTTTTGGAAGCATATAAGTCAATTTGTGACTTGAAAAAGTATAAAAACACTCCTCACATGCCTTTAACAGATGAATACTCAACATATACAAATACAACACCTAGAAAATATTTTTTAGAAGTTGTAAGGAGGTATATTGGAGTAAATTAAAAGATGAGATTTTACAAAGCCCATATTACTCATTTTTAGTTGATGAGAGCATTGATCGGACTATGGTGAAACATTCCATTTTTTATATTACATATTTGAAAAATGAAGGAAGAGGTCCATGTGTTATAAAATTCATACACTTGCTACAGATTAAGGATGGAACATCACAATCTATGTATCATGTTGTGACATCTATTTTAGTAGACATGAATCTATCCATGGCAAAGTTAGTTGGATTTGGATCTGATGGAGCATCATCTTTGACTGGTATTCGTGAATTTTTATCTACTAAACTTCGTCGACATGCCCCTCATTTATTAGATATGCATGGTATTGCTCATCGAGAAGCATTAGCAGCAAATGATGCTTCATCATATTTTTAAGAGTTGCAAGCTATTGATAAGTTTGCAAACAAGATCTATTCATGATTAGATAAATCTACTAAAATACATGGAGAATTGAAAGAGCTAATGGAGTCATTTCAAATCACAAATCTAGAAGTGTTACATATTCATCATATTAGAAGGCTTTCTAGAGGAAAAGTCATGGAAAGACTCGTTAAGATCATGCATGCTTTCTTAAGAGACTGGGAGTTAGTGGAGAAAAAAATGTATGAGATGGCTACAATATTTCAAGTTCAATTTTTCATCCACTTACTTGCAAATGTGCTTATTGAGTTAAATAATCTGAATCAAAAGTTTCAAGAGGATCATGTTGAAATTACATTTATTGGAATGACTTTGGATATCACTATCAGCTTGCTTCAAAAGAAATTTCTAAGAGGCACATTTGGGGCAGGTGCAATGCACACATCATCTTTTTTAAGTAAAACACAACAAGGAACTCTTGAGTTTGCAGATTGCACAGGTATAGTACATGTACATGAATTGAGGTTTGAGAGTTTGCTGAAGTCAGAAAGATCAGGGACACTAGATGACTGCATTATGCTGAGAATTGTTTTTGTAATGAAGGTGATTGCCTCTCTAAATGCAAGGTTCAAATATTTTCCTATTTTTAATGCAGCTAAGCTTTTTAGTCTTCGTAATTATTATGAGGGTATGGATGATAGAAACTCTAAAAAAAGAAGATGGTTGACATGTTTATGTGAAAAATTTAGTGTTGGAGGCTTGCTTGTTGTTGACAGCATTAAATGTATGGGTAAAATGGATGAATTTATATGTACTATTTATAAATCTTATACAAAAAAACATATGTTTGGAGTATGGGATCTATGTGGAGGTGAAATTGAATGGTTTGAAAGATTTCCATGCTTAATGTCGCTATGGAAAGAAATTCTTGTTATTCCGGCTAGTACAACAATATGTGAAAGAGGGTTTTCAAAATTAAATCGAATTAAAAATGATGATAGATCAAAACTTTCTTTAAAAAAATTGGATATGTTAATGTTTCTCTCTCTTAGTGCACATCATGCTCTAAATGAGGTAGATTGTAATGCTATTTATGATGAATGGAAGGAGATGAAAACTAGAAAACCTCTTCCACTATGAGAATAGATTGAAAGAACTAGTAAGTTTCAATGTTTATTACCATCAGTGTAAGTGAATTTTTTTAGTTTTATACCACTTGACTTTTACTTTATGTTTTATAATATATTTCAAGTTTTATTATGTTTTTTTATTAACATATTGAATTTAATAATTGTAGGATATCACACAAGATATGTTAAGCTAGAGGACCACAACTGTCAAAGGTTTATAACTGGAAGAAAATGCTACCTTAGATCAATTTTTTTGCCAAGTCAAGGGACTGTTGTTCCAATTATTTGAGATGTGCAATTATTGGAAGTCTCAGCATTCCAAAAGAGTTTTATTAGAGAATAGAACAATGATTTGATAAAATATGAAATTTATAAGCTAAAATTACATTGATACCTCTTATATAAGCTATAATTTATTTTTAATTTTATAAATAAGACCTTTCATATACTTTCAATATAAGTATTTATGTTTTTTCATATTTGTTTCTTATTTCAGTTTCATTAATATGTAGTGATTTTGATATGTTTATTTTGGTATCCATTTTAAATTCATCAGAGTGACAAAATATGATGGGATGTGATTATATTTCGGAAAATTTTTATAGCTAAGATGACCCATTAGGGCTTTTGATAAGCTCAAGTTATCTTGATATTGATTCTCCAAATTTTCCTCCACTTTTGGAGTCTCCTTGTATCCCCATTTAAATTTTAAATGCCAAACTTACAACATCATGGTTTCGCATCATGAGCTTGACTAATTGTCCACCATGCCTATAATTTCATTATTGTATTCATATCTGTAAACAACATTTCAAATAAAAAAAAAGTTCTATAAGAAAAATCCAGACCTCCAGGCTGCTGCTCCTTGTCAAACAAAGTAAAAATTGTATTACACAATCTGACACATCAAAATCTCCTATATGCCGATGGTATCCATCCAAATTCTTATAATAGTGTCTTCAATACTTCTGTTGGCATTGCCAATTAGATATTTAAGCAGTGCAAGATGGAGCTTCCTTCACTGTTGTATATGTAATGATATTTTATTAACATAAAGATTGATTGTTTTTTCTTTCTGAAAATGAAATGTGAAAATAATATATTGTGGTCAATTGAAATGTTTTTTTTTTAAGCTTTTCATCATAGAAGGGCGACATAAATATATGCCCTTCTAATTGAACTTCAGACCTGCCCTTCAAATTTGTCACTGTCCATGACCCAGCACCCACAAAAAGCAAAACAGATTGGCTTAACGGTTTCCATCGTCAGAAAGTAGTGAGCCCCTAATTTTTAGAGAAGAATAGTACATGTCGTAGTCTAAATAGGTTGTTTTCTCGCTTTGAAAATTATGAAAATTTTCGTAAGATTTTAAGAAAATCTGGTAGAGATTTTTGTAAATCCAAGTTATAATTATCAAACTTTAATATTTTGAGTGCTTTAGAGATTTTTCATGGTGTTGAATCCATTTTCACCATCAAAATCATGATTCAAACACTGTTTGTTAGAACACCTAATCCTCCATGGGTAGGTGTGGAATGCGAAAAGTCACAATGGAGTCCAAGTGACCTTGGAATGTGAAACCAAGAGTCACACCATTGTACTATAAATGTACATCATGTATAATGGTAAAATAAGAGAGCTACACACTTATCCTTCATTGTGTGTTGTGTTTCTTGTTGCGTGTTTTTATCTTTCTCATACACCATGTGTGTGTTTAACATGGTATCAGAGCCGATATGTTCATAACCAGCTCAACCTTGAGTGAGCCATTTGTATTTATGGCCTGTTCATATCTACAAAAATTCTTGGCATTTTTGCAGCATTTAGAGAGTTTCTGCAGCAGACATTTTGAGAAGACCAGCATTCAAAAATTGGCAGCATTTAGAAATTTGTTTTGAAGAAGAGCAGCAGTGGTTTTGAAGAAGAGAAGCACTGCGCATCTAGAGGTTCTCTAAATTCTGATTTTTTTTCTGCATTTTCTACATTTTAATTTTTCATTGGAGAGCTGCTGAAAATACTGTTCAAAGAGGGTTTTTGAAGAATTTTCTGGAGTTTTTCCTAGAATTTTTTTTGAGTTTTTCACTAAAATTTTTTGCAAATTTCTGCAAATTGTACTGCTACTATATTTAGTGAAAATTTCTGAGCTTATACCCATTTCTGGGCTTTTTAAGTGAAATTTCTAAGCTTATGAACTGCATTTCTCTGTTGCTGTCTTAAAGTGCAATATTTGCTCTGCGGATTTTATTAAAAAAAAAAAAAAAAAAAAAAAAAATCTAGGCCTTTTAGCCCTCGGCCCTCACAGCTGTCCTTCCCCTCACTGGTCTACGCATCCCCTCTAAAACTGGAACAACAAGCCCACAACCTTCCCTAACCCTACCACTCGACTTATCTATAGCACTACGCTTCTCCCACTCCCCTATCCTCACACTACACAAATGCCTACTCACAATATGCGCTAACACACCCCCTCTCCACTCTACAGTCCCTACCCCTCGGCCCCTACGCTCAGCTCCCTCCCCTATCGATTCCCCACCCTGCTGCATCTCTCTAAACTCTAATCCCCCCCCTCACATATCTCTCGACCCCCCTGCTACCCACCTCCCACTCACAGTTCACCCCTACGCACCCTACTGCCCCCTCACCAGTGCTCTTCCACCTCTTTGCTTGCTCCACACAGCTCGCATGTGTTGCTCCTTCCGTATTCCACCCCTCCCCATTCCCCCTTATGCCCCCTTACCTTCCAACCCTCACAACCTCTTGACCTGCTAAAACTTACCCCACCCTTCCTTATAACTCCAACGCTCCTCCTCCCCAACCCCGAGCCCCCTCCCTACCCGCTTACACGGCTCCCCCTGGCTGCATTCCATGCACCCTCCCTCGCGGATGCAGCTCACCACCCCATACATCCCTCTCGACTGCTACTCATACGCTCCCGTATGTGCCCCCTCTCCCTTTGCACACTCATCCTTCCCCTCAACCCACACCCCCCTCACACAGTGCTCCTATCGACCTCACCCGCTCCCCTCCTAACCCTTCCAGCTCGCTCACACATCGTTCTCCATCTCAATACCCCTGCCCCTGCACTCTTCTACCTAGCCCCCTCTCCATCTCAAACGCACAACACTCATTCCCTCCCTCACTATTTCACTTTTAAAATTCATTTTTTCTAATTGTTAAAATTTTAAAATTCCCTTCCCTCTTTTAAAAAATAATAATAATTGTTTCCCAATTTAAAATCCCAGCCTTTCAATAAATAAAAAATAGATAAGTAAAAATAAAAATAATAATAATAACAATAATAATTAAAAAAAATATTCAGATACACCTTTCCCTAGATCTACTTTCCCCATATAAACCCTTCCCCAGTAGTCAACTCCCTTAGTAAAAACCTTCCCCTGTTATTACCTTCCCCAGTAAACACCTCCCCCGGTTTTACCTCTGTTTTCCCTAATTTTTTTTTTTATTAAGAAAAAAATTACCAGAGAGAGAGGAAGAGAGGAAATAAACAGCAGGGAGAGAAAATGGAAATGGCATATCAGTAAATGGGTAGTACACATAGACAAGAAAAGTGCAATTTTCATTTTATGATTTGTGGCATTGATAGAAGGGTGATTTTCTGCAAGAGATTTAAATGTGAAGACAAGTTGTTATTGGTGTAAAACAACTCTTTTGAAGAAGAAAAATTAGCTACCTTAAAGGCCTCCTGCACAAGTGTTTTTTCTGCACATTTATACAAATATTTTGCAAAAATATTGTATTGAGCTGACATTGTATTACTTCTTCATTCATAGTTGCAATCAGTATTTGAGTTTTTGGAAAAATTGTTGATTGTTCTCCATCATTTGAGGAGAAGATTTTGTACTTTGAGAATTCCATAGTTGGAAGTTCTCTTGAGTCATTTGTATTTCTTGAAATTAAGTTGAATCACATTGTAAACGGGTGCACTTTTGGTTGAAGCCGACACCCTTTCATTTTTGAGCCTAAGTTGTTGAAAACGGCTAAAATCAATGAGGCATTAGAGTTGTTGAATAACCTCATTCATTCAAATGTTCATGATATGGTAAAAATGAGCAAGAATGCTCTTTGTAATATTCAAAAATGCCTACAAAATGCACAAGAAAAGATTGAGTTTTTGCAGTTGGAATCTCAGCTTTAGCAAGATGAAGTTCAGCAAAATAGTCACCATTATGAACCTATTTCTGTTCAGAATATTGAGAAGGAATCCCATCAGTGGCAAGTCAATAAAGATGCAGTTTATTCCCATTTTGTTCCTTGTACAAGAGCAAATTTACATGCAGATGCAGCAGCTCAGCCTGCACTTCTCAAGCCCATCATCAGACCTTGGGAAGAGCTTGTCCACAACAAGCACTGAACTGGTCTTGGATATGGAAAGGATGTGTCCTTTCATATTCCAGACTACACCAAGCCCATTCAATTTTAGAGTGTTGGATTCCTGTATGACAGTTCACCTGCAGTCGTTCGAGATCATGTTCCTATTCCACTACAACAACAGATTGTAAAATGCCAAAACTGTGATCGAGTTGGCCATATGAAAGATAATTGTTTTGATCTTCATCCATGCAAGCATTGTGGTCAGCGCACCCATTCTTCAGAAAAATGCTTCAGAAACAAGCCTCCTGTAAGAATAAAGATTCATCTTGGATGGATCGCTTCTTGACAATGGGCATCAACAGCCAAGAAGATGTTTAAGACACATGTCAGAACTTTTTCTCGAATATTGAGCAAACTTGTAGTTGAGTTTTCGCCATAATCTCACCTTGTCCCTGACAGGGGGGGAAATGGTGGTCATCTACAAGCTTCGACATCAGATCAAGTGAGTCTGAGCCACAATCTCTCATTCTATGTTCATATTTGTAGCCAGAGACATAGCAATTCAAGCGAGGCTGAGTCACAATTCGTCATTCCAGATTGAGAGATGTAGCCAAAGACACGGATTCCCATGAGCATGCCTTTGGTTGGTGGACAACCTTAAACCATTATCTTTGGTTGGTGGACAGCCTTAAACCATCACAGGTTGTAGACCTCCCTTCTTTTAGGTTGAAGGTCTCCCTTTCATATATGAGGAACACTTCCTCTAGCAGAAGCCTTTCGCTTCTTGCCAACTTTGGTTGAGTTCCAGGAAATGCCTCAAGCATTCCAGTGTTGTTGGTAATCCTTAAACCATCACAAGTTGTAGACCTCCCTTCTTTTAGGTTGAAGGTCTCCATTTTTTATGAGGGACAATTCCTCTAGCATAAGCTTTCAACTTCTTGCCAGTTTTAGAAGAGTTCCGGGAACTGCAACAAGTATTGCGTTCCAGTGTTGGTGGTCATCCTTAAACCACCTCTTTTTTCCAACTTTTCAGAGATTTGATTCAGCCTAAGTACTGCCATGTATACTTTACATATTTGTATTACAACTCTCTTCTTGGACTCACACATACCCCTTCGGATTAAGGGGGGAATTTTGGAACACCTAATCCTCCATGGGTAGGTGTGGAATGCGAAAAGTCACAGTGGAGTCCAAGTGACTTTGGAATGTGAAACCAAGAGTCACACCATTGTACTATAAATGTAGATCATGTATAATGGAAAAATAAGGGAGCTACACACTTATCCTTCATTGTGTGTTGTGTTTCTTGTTGTGTGTGTTTATCTTTCTCATACACCATGTGTGTGTTTAACATGGTGTTTAACACTGTTATTATAAGATTTCTTAAATTTTTTTGGCCTGAATTCCGGCCAATTTTGACTATTCAGGCATTTCATCCATCTCGTTAGACAACTTCATAGTACATCCCTTGTTTGATAATGTAGATTTGTGTGGCGAGGCCAAAAATATCATGATTTAAGATATCAGTTGTTGTTAGGTTGAATTTCCTCTACATTTAACCCAGCTTGGGAGATTGTAGCCTTCTGTATAGAGAAAGAATAGAGAAAGAATATTTGACATGCATTATTTTATAATGTTTATGGCTAAACTAGTTTTCTTCCATTAGCTAATCTTCACCTTGGTCTTGCCAACTGGTTGGATGCATTAATCCATGAGATATACAACGATTCTACAGCAGTTGCATATCATTCTTGGGAGTTTTTTATTGAATTCTATGACATGAATATTTTAAACTCTTTGAGGTTTATTACTCCTGTTTGGTCGAAATGTGTTGAAATATGTTTAAAAATATTTTTTATACAAGACACAATATGTAAATTAGGCAGAAAGGATCTGAATTATCAGTCCACAGATGAAGATCCTCATGTGAGTACATCCAAAGTGGAAGATTAATATTTTTTCGTGCTTCAGTTCTCATGGGTTTCAATCCCGCTTAGAGCACATATGTCAAAAGGTACAGAACATTTTTTTGAGAGGATGTTTAAAAGTACCTTATAGGTTAAATTTAATTGCAAGTTTGAGATAATGCCCTGCTCTTGAGAGCATACTCCAATGCAAGTCAAAGTGTTAAACAAGTATGTCTTAATAAATTAATATATTTTTATTTTAATTATATAATAAACAGAATGTTTAATCATTTTTTAGTATACTTCTTCAGTACAAGTCAAAATGTTATACAAGTATATCTTAATAAATTAACATATTTTTATTTTAAATTTATTATAAACCAAAATGGTTTAAAAGCATCGAAAAAAACTATTTTTTTTAATTTCTTAATCTTAAAGAATACCATTACATACTTGTTATATATATATATATATATATATATATATATATATATATATATTTCTTAACACAATTTCCTTGCACCATGTATATAGTATTCTTAACACAATTGGCTTACACCATGTATGCAAAACTAAATTGAAAGATACTCGTGTGTGCAAACAAGCATTCTCAAAATAGATACAAACTATGTTTCGTTTGGATCAATTTAAACCATTATTAAAATAGAAACATTGAATTTATATAAAATCTTGTAAACTCAAGAATTATTTAACCTAACAGTTTATCATGACCCACTTCGTGCAATGTTATATAGATTTATTATGAAACGATCTTCCCCAGATTATTCAAAGACATGTTTATCATGAGACCAACTATATCTTCATATTTGGCCATGAAGAGCATATCTCAAATGATAAATAATTTTATATATATTTTTAACAAGATAATATTTTTGTAACTGGATACCATGGAATTTTGATGAGGGAAATAAGGACTTTTTTATGAATTGATTGAAAGTCAACGTATATGGACTTTTCACTACTCTTCTGGTTTAAAAACATGCCTCTAATCACATCCGATCTGATCTTTTTATGCAGGAGTAGTATGAATCATGTATCCGATATGATCTTTTTATACAGGAGTTTTAGAATCTTAACATGATTAGATTGGACTATTCATTGATAAGCCAACAAGATATACCTTTTTAGTGTTGTTCTTGTTTAAAAACATGCCTCTAATCATCTAACATTAAATGGATCTTCGTATAAGGTGTTTGGCCTTGATTTTCATATTCAGTTAGTGTTCGTTTCTAGATTAAATGAAGTTTTTTTTTTAGCGTTGTAATTTTATTTACTTGGTGTACCTATGTTTACTATATATTGTTTTTTTAAATATAGCATATTTGTATTAATCAAAAGAGAATGTAAAATTACAAAGTGGCTAAATTGAAGATAAAGGATGAGAGTTGCAAGCTTCAACGGTAAAATTAGATAGCCTCAATCCTTATTTTAGCCAATACCAAAATCTTATATCTATACTCAAAAACTTTCCAAATCCTGCCTGAAGACAAAATATTTCAAGTACCTGCACCTATCAATTAACAAGATTAGTCCTAAATTTTTCCATGTTCCGGTCTATGAGAAAAATATTTCAAGTACATGCACTTATCAATTAACAAGATTAGTCCTAAATTTTGCCATGTTTCGGTCGATGAGCTAGGTTCTACTGCCATGGGATTTTTCATGGGAAGATTCAATGATGAGCTAAGAGTTTAAACCTAAAGGCCTCACCCCCTTTTGCAAGCTCAGGTGGCCAAGCTATCATCATCTTTATTAAACCTTCTTAGAACATGAAACAATGAAATTGACTGAAATTTAGTCATCTATCTGCAAAATCCAAACAAAACAACAACCAATTGCACATCATTAGGCCTAGGCTTGATAAGAGGCTCAATATTTAGCTCAAAATGAAAGTGCTCATAAATGCTTCAAACCGGAGTGACCAGATAGAGCTCGTCACGTTTCATCAAAATTTGAGTTCAGATGAGTAAGTTATGGTCTGATGTTCGTTTTCTCAAACAAGTAAAAAATTTGCAGAATAATGACAAACTGATGACTTGGCAGTCTAGTCAGCACCTCAGGAATATCTAGGGAATATTCTCTAATTTTCAGCCAATGACACTGTGACAAGTGTCACAGTCAGATTCGCCAATGTTTCTTGGGGAAATTGAAATTTCCTTCTTATTTCTAAGGTCAAAATTTTATTTATATGGTGCATTATTATTATTTTTATATTTGTGGATTTGAACCAATGGAGAAGCACAATGTGGAGCAGCCAGAGGCTTCGACGTGCCCTCCCCCATGGCATATTATGGTGCATCTAAATTTTCGAATTGTAATGCTTTAACCCTAACTACATTTGGAGAAGATATTGGGGATGATTTATATTGGCAGACAGATATTATTGGTGGACAACCCTACACTGGTTGGAATGGTGACCTAGCTCTACTCTAAACCTAGCGGAGGCTAACTACATCTGACGGAGCAGCTCTAAACCGACAGACATAGCACTAAACTGGCGAAGCAAACATATGTGTATATCCCAAAGTTTCAAACTTTGGATATGGGTTATTTTATATCGAGAAGAAAAATTTTATGCAAGGATCGGGCTTGAACCCACGACCACCCACGTATAACTACAATGCTCTACCGTCCACTCTGCACCATTAGTCTTAACCCATATAGGATTATGATTATACATAAACTATGTCTGCGCCATTGTTGGGGTTTCTGAGGGGGCTAGCCCCCTCCGTTATGTCCAAAGTGCTACGATCAGGAGCTTATCATTGTTCATGCTGGAGGATTAACAATGATAAACCATGTTTTATTACCATAATCCAGGATTAGCTGATAGTAATATGTTGTTAAATTTTAAAATGTGCTTTGTGCCTAATCATCCGCTAATCACACTTAACTCATGTTCTCAACTTAAATGTGCAGTTATACTAGCGGCATAGTTGGCAGAGCCCGCCAAATGCGGCAGAAGCTCCAATTTTAGTGGAGTTATCTCGTAGACTTCCAATTTTAGTGGAGAAATAGTAGGAAATTTTGGTTTTTCCATAACTGAGGCAATTGTCGACCAATTTTTCCTCAAGAAGAGTCATTATTGGTATATTATGATGTTTTGGAGCCATTGGAGCTGGTTGCACAGGGATGACATAAAGATCCAGTTGGCTTCAAAATCTACAAGAGGATAACATAAAGATCCAGTTTGCTTCATTAATTTTGGAAGGAGCAACACTATTTTGGTGGGAGGCAAAGACTCAAGATGAAATGTGAATTCATGGTAAGATAACCATTTCTTGGGTTGAATTCATTTCTTCCATTAAAATAAACTTTTATCCATTAGCCTATATGTTAAAATCATTTATGAGTTGGAAAAAATTTAGGCAACTGAAAGGCCAAACATTTCAAGAGTACACCCAGGAGTTTAGAAAGAGGTCTTTGTTGTTAGGAGTAAACTTGAATTCCCAAGACACACTCTTGAAATGCATTGGGGGTTTACATTCCTATTTGAAACATATGATCCTTATGTTTAACCCAAACAACTTAGATGAAGTATATGTGCAAGCCACATATATTGAAGCAAGGGGAAACAACATTCAGGAAGAGGGTAGTAAGAAGAATCCATTCAAGGGTAAGGGAAAAGAGAATGGAAAGAAGAATGCAAGAAAAAAGAAAGAAGGGGAGAAAACTACATGCAAACATTATTCCAAAGAGGGGCATGATGAAGCCACTGTTGGAAACTACATTCCGAACTAAGGCCAAAGAAACCAAATAACAAGGGGAAAAAAAAGATGGCTTCCACCACACAAAAAGATCTGAGATCTAATTCTAGAGATGAGACCAAGATCGTGGCGATGGTTAATAAAGAAAAGGAATCCATAGCAAGTACTAGTTACTCAAATAGTCAAAACAACACTCCAAATGAAGACACCAGGATAGAATTGTTCCATGTTAGAGTGATTTCAAATCATACAAAGATTGATGCATTGTTTGATAGTGGGTTACAATAAAACCTGATTTCAGAAGACTTGGTCAAAAATATTAATCTTAAAACCATACGACATCATAAACCATACCCTTTGGGTTGGATACTTAAGAATGCCAATTTACATGTTACAAGGAAAATCATATTTTGATTTGCTATTACTACAAACTTTGTTGATGAAGTCGAGTTAGATGTGGTTCCACTTGACATTTCCAGTATTATCTTGAGAAGTCCATAATTGTATGTTTGGAAATCAATGTTTTATCGCCATGAGAACAAATATCATTTTATTAAGGATGCATTGGAATATATTGTGAGAGCTCATTGCAAAAAAATTGAATATTTCATTAGTTAATGTAGGGAAAATGAAGAGGCTAGTTAATGCAAGTAAAAATTATGTGCTTCTCATGTTCAAGAAAAAGGATGATGTTGTCTATGAATCATTTTAAGGATGTGCTAAGTCAACATGGTGAGATGTTTCAAGAACCAAGTAGGTTACCTCCCAAGAGGGGAATTCGACATGAGATTCAACTGCAGCAGGATGTTCCACTTCCCAATATGGGTATGTATTGCATGTCAAATATGGAGAGCTTGAAAATAAAGAATCAAATACAATAATTGCTGAACAAAGGTATCATATGACCATCTACTTCTCCATGTGGTTCAGCAATTTTTTTGGTAGCAAAGAAGGACGAGACTTGGGGCATGTGCATATATTTTTGTGCACTGAATAAAATCACGGTAGAGAATAGCTACCCACTCCCACGCATTGATGATTTGCTAGATCAATTAAATTATGTAAGATATTTCACTAATCTATACTTACGAATTGGTTATCATCAAGTTAGAATAGTTGAAGAGGGCATTTGGAAAACTACATTTAAAACTAGACAATGATTGTTTGAGTGGCTAGTTATAACATTCGATCTAACAAATGCTCCAAATACTTTCATTAGATTCATGAATGATGTACTAAGACCATTTCTACATGACTTCGTCATTGTTTACTTAAATGATTTTTTGATATTCAGAAAATCAAGAGACGAGCATGCCATGCATGTGAACAAGGTATTTGATGTCTTGAAAAAAAGCAGTCATTCTTAAATATGTCGAAGTGTGAGCTTGGAAAGACTTCTTTAGTATATTTGGGACACATTGTTGGAGGAGGTGAGTTGAAGATAGACCCTTCCAAAGTATATTTCATTCTGAATTGGCCCAAGCCCAATACAGTTACAGAGGTAGGAATCTTTCTTAGGGTAGCACAATATTGGAGGAAATTCATTGCTAATGTTTCTTCCATTGTAGCTCCGTTACATGCATTGACAAGTGTCAAAAAATTATTCCAATGGGGTGAAATGAAAAAAAAATCATTTTATGCTTTAAATAAAAAGATAAGTTCAACACTGGTGTTAGCTCTTCTATATCTTAGACAAATATTTGATATCTAAACATATGCAAGCGATTACGCCATGGGAGCAGTTCTCATGTAGCATGGTAAGCCTATTTCGTTTCATTCTGAAATTTTTGATGGAGTTGTGACTAACTATCCCACCTATGAAAAAGAGTTATATGCATTGGTACAAAGTGTAAATAAATGGAAACACTATTTTATGGGGAAAGAGACCATTATCCATATCGACCATCAACCTTTGCAGTACTTACAATCATAGTCAAAGTTTCAGTAATCAAGACATTTCAGTTGGATGGGATTTCTAGAAAAACTGCATTTGGTTATCTGGTATAAAAATGGAATCTACAATAAGGTAGCTAATATTTTTTCTAGGCCTATTGTAAATTCATCTATTAAACTCATGCACAATTCAGTTATGCATGAAAGTTACATTGAACAATATGCATATGATAGTGATTTTCAAGATGTGTATGAAATCTTGAGTCAAGGAAACCAAAATGAAGAGTTAGATTATCATGTGCATAACAATTTGTTGTATCGCTTGGGCAAGTTATGTATACAACAGGGAGAAAAAAACAATATCATAAGGGAGGCACACACTTCATTGATTGTTGGAAATTTCGAAGTAGGCAAGATAGTAGTGAATATCCAAAGTTATTGTTATTGACCGTGCATGATTGATACTGTATCTCTTTTTATTAGAGGATGTTCTTTATGTGCAATAAGTAAGCCTAGTAATAGGAAACTTGGATTGTACACTCCACTTTTGGTTCCTTCACATCCTTGGGAGATTATCTCAATGGATTTTTTAGGTGGTCTTCCAAAGTCAATGAAAGGTCATGATTACTTGTATGTTGTGGTATATAGGTTCAACAAAATGTGTCTTTTGATGCCATATAAGAAAACAATTAAAACTGAAAAAAAAAGCTCATCTGTTATTTCAAAATGTATGGGTTCATTTTGGTCTTCCTACTTCTATTGTAAGTGATCAATATTCCTGGTTTGTTGGGAATTTTTGGTAAAAATTATGGGACACAATGGACACAAAGTTGAAGAAAAGTACAACATTTCATCCATAAACAGATGGTCAAGCTAATGTGGTAAACAAGACAGTCATTCATCTTCTTAGAGGCTATTGTAGTAAACATCCCAAGTTGTGGGATGAACAATTGCATTGCATTTATCATGCATACAACAGGGAAAAGCATTCTTCCACAAACACATTGTCATTTGAGGTATGTGTTGGGTACTTTCCAAGATCACCTTCAGACTTCATCTTTGAGAATGATGTCACTATATATGGTCATAGTGACATAGATAATGCAAGGAAGTTCATTGAGAAAATTCAGTTGGTACATCATACAGTGCAAGAACAACTTGAAAAGAGTCAAAGCAGCTACAAGGCAAGGCATGATAAACATCGTGCTCATCACAAATTTGAGGTTGGAGATGAAGTTTGGTTATATATCAGCAAAGAAAGATTGTAAGGGGAAGTTAAAAAGCTCAAGATAATCTGTTATGGTCCATTTAAAATTCTAGAAAATATTGGTACTAATTCATTTAAGCTAGATTTTCCTCCTTATATGCAAATATATTTTGTCATTAATGTTGAGAATTTGAGATTGTTTGAGCCTCCTTTTATTGATTATTAAGGAGAGCATGTCCAACTTCCATCAATAGATGATTTCTCGCCATAATATCTTGATGAAATTTAGAAATATCTCATATGACAGAAGAATTATAACTTCAAAGAGAGGGAATGTTGAATACCTTAGAGTGGGACTCAAAAGACAAAATCCCTCCAAGGCCAAAATGGATAGAGAGTGAAAGGGTGAGAAATCTATACCCTCTCCTACTGAACAATTGATAGTTTCTTTTAGGTTCCAAAAGGCTTCTAGTGGGTAGGAATGACACGTGAGGAATGATCAGAGGCTCAATATTTAGCTCAAAAATTAATTTTCTCATAAATTCTCCAAACTAGAGAAAAATATAGAGCTTGTCACCACGATTCCAACGCAACTCGTTTCATTCAAATCCAAGTTTGTATGAGTAATTTATGGTCTGTTGATCGTTTTCTAAAACTGGTAAAAAATGTGCTAAACAGTGACAGACTGATGACTTGGTAGTCCAGTCAGCACCTCAGGAATATCCAAGGAATATTCTCCAATTTTCATCCAATGACACTGTGACAATTTTCACAGTCAGATTCAGTAATGTTGCTTGGAGAAATTGAAATTTTCTTCCTATTTCTAAGGTTGAAATTTTGATTATATGGTGCATTATTATTATTTCTATATTTTTGGATTTGGACCAATGGAGAAGGGCCACATGGAGAAGGGCCACGTGGAGTAGACAGAGGTTGCAATGTGCCCTCCCCCATGGCATATTATGGTGCATCTATATTTTTGAATTGTAATGTTTTAACCCTAACTACATCTGGAGGAGCTGTTGGGGATGCTTTATATTAGTAAACAGATATTTTTGGGGGACAACCCTACACTAGTCAGAATGGTGGCCTAGCTCTACTCTAAACATAGCAGAGGCTAGCTACATCTCAGAGAGCAGATATAAACTGGCATACATGGCACTAAACTAGCAGAGCAGACATATGCATATATCCCAAAGTTTTAAAATTTGGGTATCAATTAATATATAGCGAGTAGAAAAATTTTATTCGGGGGTCGGGGTCGAACACACGACCAATCGCGTATAACTACAATGCTCTACCATCTACTCTGCACCATGGGTATTAACCCATATAGGAGTCCGCTTATACTTAAACTATATCCATGCCATGGTTGGGGTTATAGAGGGGGCCAGCCCCCTCCCATATGTCCGAAGTGTTACGACCAGGATCTTTTCACTATTCATGGTGAAGGATTAACAATGATAAACTATGCTTTATTACCATAATCTGGGATTATCTCATACTAATTTGCAGTTTAATTTTAAAATTCTCTTTGTGCCTAATAATCCACTAATCACACTTATCTCATGTTTATCTCAACTTCAATGTGCATTTACATTGGAGGCATAGTTGGTAGAGCCTGCCAAATGTGGCGGAAGCTCCACTTTTAGTGGAGTTATCTGGCGGACTTCTAGTTTTGGTGGAGAAATAGTAGGAAATTTTGGTTTTGCCATAACTGAGGCAATTTTCGACCAATTTTAGCTCGGGAAGAGTCATTCTTGGTATATTTTGATATTTTGGAGCCATTGGAGTAGGTTTCAGAGGTAATAGGAGACTGTAAACAACACATTTGCACAATTTAAGCTAATGCAAAGGCCCATGCCATGGAAGCTAGACGAAGGAGATGTAGCCTAGGAGGGGTGAAATCCTTCATCAAAACCATGTGTATTTGACTCAGTTGTCTGTGTATTTTGTGTTTTATATTTTGATGTTCAACATTTAGTTTACATGCTTTTATGTTCATGAAATACACTTAATCTCATCAAGTTTTGTTGAATTATCAATCATAAGAATATGTATAAACCCTTGTATAAGAAGAAAAGAAAATCACTTTCACAATAAATCTAAAACTGATATTAGCACAACATTAACTAAAAATTAATTTTAGATCAAGGATCCATGACCAAATCCCTTATCATATTATGTGAATCCCCAATTACAGTGATCGATTCAATTCCTTTACTTTGAGAAATATTTAAGCCTTGAAACAAGGCATAGCATTTTTCTGTAATATTCCTAATTAGCGACAACTAAGAGGAATATTTGATTTTTTTTATTTCGTCGTATATTGTTTGTAAATAAATAAAAAGTGATTGAAGAGGTACTAACTCACTTAAGTGAAATAATACATCCACCTAGTAGCACAACGTTGTGACTTAAGTGGGAGTCAAGGGGGCCAAACACCACATAGAGGAAGGGGGCCTACGTACACTATAGAAGCTTCTTCACAGATAAGGATGAGAATGTGGAGGAGAGAGAGGCTACGTTGGTGTTTTGGAGGGAAACCAACGTTATAAAATATGGAGGAGCCTCCTCATTTGATTCATTCTTGAGTTGATGATTTTGGAGTGAGACTTTTTTCTTCTTAAGCACGCTCACTGTTTATCCTGTCTGCAGCACTTCTTAGTGCATTGAGTGTCTCTGGTCAGAGATCTTGCCCTTAGCCCTGGGGGACTTCAAGTGCCTGCTCAGGCAAGGTTGTTTTTTCAGCGTTTTGTGAGTCATTTTATTGGTTGGGTTTGTTGCGGAGCTGGAGCTTATAGAGACTGCGCAGTCACTGGGAGAGAGGACATATTCCATTGTGGAGTTGCTTCAGATTGGGGTTTCTGCAGGTGATTTAGCTAGGATTTTGAGTAGAGGGTAAACCTTTTCCCATCAGAGGTTTTTGGCAGAGTTAGTGGTTGTATTTTAGCTATTTCTATCTTTCCACTGCGCAGTTCCTTGGAGGCCAGCGTAATTCACTAGGGAGGCAGTTTCTGGTGATTTCTAGGGTTGTCCATTCTTGGAATGGATTCTGGATTTGGTCCGGGTTGTCAAGGAGAGGAGGTTTGCCAATTTTTAGCTCATTCCTGCAAGGGGATCAGCTCCTAGTCTTCAGTCCATTCCAGCAGTAGCAGCTACATGGTAGTTTTCCAGCAGCTGAGATGCAGTTCATAGAGCAGCCATTTCCGGTATTCTCTGAGAGTGTTTTATCACTTACCTTGTGCAAGATTAGACTATTGTACCTCATTACATTTCTCAAATTAATAAAATGGTTCAGCATTTCCTCTCTATGTTTTCTAGATAAGTTGTCATAGTTCCCGTATTCTCTTTCTATGATATTATATGTCTGCCACACTATTATTTTTTTTGAGCGCTCTAGTTCTATACCACTTGGTCTGTTTATCTTTCACTCTTAGACAGAGTCTGGAAAGGGACTGCAAGCCTCCGAATCTCATCCTCTTTTTTGAGGCGACATATCCGGTAAATGCCCTCCCAGTCTATCTCTGGTTGGAGTTTGTCATGTTTTAGAGATATCCCTGAAACAAGATATTACAGTGGTATCAGAGCATAATTCTGGCTCAGCCTGTGGTCTATGACATCAGGAAAGAGACCATACAAAGGCAGGAAGTATAGATACCGTGAGCATAGCTTGGAGACCACCTACGAAGAGGAAGATTGTGCCTGGGTAGAGGACGCAGATCAGGAGAGAGAGCCTGTGAAGGACGTAGAGTAGGTGGAGATTGTAGTATATTTAAGGTAGAAGGAGCCGATGGCAGATGACACAGAGGCCAAACATCTTGGAGAGGCACTCCTCAAGTCGGTGAAGTATTTAGCTAGACAGATTGAGGTGATGGGACAGAGGTTCACAGCTGTGGAGGCTAGGCAGCATGAAACTCCATGGGTTTTCCAAGTCGGAGAGGGATTAGGTACATCCTACCATTTGCCGGATCAGGGTGTTTCTCAACGTGATACTCCTAAGCTGACAGCTTCACGTGAACCTACCCGCTCTACCATGCCCACTTTCTTGGGAACAGATACAAGGGCAGGAGCCTAGCAGGACGCGGAGCCTGGACACTTAGATGAATATTTTGCAGAGTATCAGTCCTACAGGCAGGAGTTCAAGGATGCTCTCACATTCAGAGATTTTGTGCAGCTCCAGCGAGATAGTAGACCCCACAACCATCATAGAGGGCACCAGCATTATCATGATGGAGATTCCCACCATGCCTCTAGTAGATTTCATTTGCCTACGTTTGATGGATCATCAAATAGTTCGGCAAAGTCTTGGGTGGAGAAGTTGGATATCTATTTCTAGCTTAACCAGATGTCAGAGACGGAGGCCATCAAGGTGGCGACATTACATTTGGATGGTGAGGCCTAGGACTGGTGGTTTCATGGGATGGTTACACTCGAACACTCTATAGTGATGACATATGCCAAGTTTACCAAGAGGCTGATGGAGTGTTTTGACTAGAGGGATCCGGAACAACATTTTTTTGAGCTGACAAAGCTCAAGCAGACAGGGAGCCCAAAAACTTACATTGCAGATTTCTTGAGGGTTTTGGTGATGGTGCTAGATCTATCTGTGACACATATGATCTATATGTTTGTGGAGGGATTGGAAGAGCCTCTTCGAGGTCTAGTCAAATCTACTAGACCAACTACACGCCAGGATGCTATCAATAGGACCGGAGACTTGCAGGATGTATTGCTCAGGACGCGGACACCTTACCCCTAGAGATAGGATTTCCAGCCCAAGGGGAAGGATTTGAGGGTTCCTCCTCCAAAGGGGAATCCAAGATGAGCACATATAGATGATGATGCCAAGAGGGAGTTGAGGAAGAAGCAGTTGTGCTTCACGTGTCAGGAGCCGTGGGCACCAGGGCATAGGTGTGATGCTGGCAAAGCACACTTCATTGAGGTCTTCTCCAATGATAGTGGGGAAGAGGATGAGGAGGATTATGAGGAGGCAGGATATATTTAGATGGCCAAGGATCAGTTGTCGCCTCCACCTCCAGGGATAGGAGGTGCAGCTTTTGCACCGACAGGAGGGGCCCTTGCAGCTTTGCAAGGATTTCCTAAGTCTTTGACGCTGCGCGTACGAGGGACAGTATGTGGCCAGTGAATATCAGTATTGGTGGACAGTGAGGCAACCCACAACTTCATTGATGAGCAGATGGTTGAGCGGAGGGGTATACCGACTGAGAGTTTTGACGGGTTTTCAGTCTTGGTCCCAGGAGCCGAGATGATGCAGTGTGCTCGGTATGTTCCAGAGTTATAAGTGATAATGGGTACTTACACCATGATTGATCACTTTTTCGTGGTCAACATACCAGATACCAATGTGGTACTGGGTGTTCAGTGGCTGATTACTCTAGGGAAGGTCACCACAGATTGGGAAGCCTTAGAGATGGAGTGGGATGACAAGAAGACCGGAAAGCATGAGAGGATCCGTGGGATGCATACTTACCCACCTCAAACTGTTTCGGCACACCGGATGGAGGTAGAATTTAGGAAGGGAGACATAGAGTGGGCAGTTGAGTTGTGAGCATCAGAGGCAGAGACCACTGGTCGAGCAGTTCATCCAGGGATATAGGCCATCCTTGATAGGCATGAGGTAGTGTTTGGGGATATACCACCAGGTCGGCCACCAGATAGAGGGTTTGAGCATACCATCGAGCTTGAGCAGGGTATCGAGGCGGTGATCACTACACCGTATAGGCATCCCAAAGCCTATCGAGATGAGATTGAGCGGGCCATCTAGGAGTTGTTGGCTCTTGGACACATCAGACCGAGCATGAGTCCATTTGCTTCTTTTGTAGTGTTGGTGAAGAAGAAGGACTACACCTTGAGGATGTGCATTGACTATGGGGCCCTGAACAAGAAGACATTGAAAAACAGGTACCCTATACCCAAGATCGATGAGCTGATGGATGAGATGAGAGGAGCTAAGTTCTTCTCAAAGATTGATTTGAGATCAGGGTACCATCAAATTCGCGTGAGGGAACAGGATATTCCAAAGACCACCTTCAGGTGTCATTATGGGCACTTTGAGTTTTTGGTTATGCCTTTTGGGCTGACCAATGTACCAGAAACCTTTCAGTCTTGCATGAACCATATCTTCTGCAGTGATCTGAGGAAGTTTGTACTTGTTTTCTTCGATGACATACTCATATATAGCAGGACTTGGGAGGAGCATCTCCAGCATATAGAGGCTAGTGCTACGCATCTTGGAAGAGCAACAGTTCTATGCTAAGCTCTCCAAGTGTGAGTTTGGGCTAACAGAGATGTTGTATTTGGGTCACATTATTGGAGTGGATGGAGTGAGGGTCCACAAGGAGAAGATTAGAGCCATCAGAGATTGGCCGGAGTCAAAGAAAGTGACTGAACTTCAAGGGTTCATTGGGATATGTACCTATTACAGGAAGTTCGTCAGAGGATTCTCACAGCTTGTTGCACCCCTTACAGATTTAATGAAGAACGGGGCATTCAGTTTGTCAGATATAGCACAACGAGCCTTTGATAGGCTCAAGGAGGTGATGATTAGTTGTCCCGTGCTTGCATTGCCAGATTTTATGCAGCCATTTGTCTTGGATTTTGATGCATCAGGAGAGGGGATCAACGCAGTATTGATGCAGGGGGGACACCCTATAGCTTTTGAGAGCCAGAAGCTCCTTCCACATGAGATGTTGTATTCTATATACGACAAGGAGATGTTGCCCATCATGCATGCTTTGGAAAAATTCTAGTAGTATTTGGTAGGGAATAGGTTTAGGGTGAGGATTGATCACAATAGCCTCAGGTTCTTTTTGGAGCAGAAGCAGCTACAGGAGAGGCACCAGAAGTGGATCAGTAAGATCCAAGCATACAAATTTGACATTGAGTATGTCCAGGGTAAGAATAACGTGGTAGCAGATGCCCTTTCACTTATACCAGCCACGTTATCTCTTATGAGCGTGGATACAGATTGGAGAGCTCGAATTTTAGTTGAGTACTCCAAGGATAGATTTGCATGTGAGGTGTTGGATGGACAGGTGGCGGATCATAGGTATAGGGTGGTTGATGAGATCATCTATTACAGGGACAATATCTTCTTGACTAAGGGATCTTAGCTTAAGAAGAAGATACTCCAGGCATCACACAATTCTCCATTTGCATGCCATCAGGGGTTTACCAAAACCTACAGGGCCATTAGAGAGAGGTTCTCATGGAAGGGCCTCAACGAGGACGTACTCTAGAACATCACAAAGTGCGATTTTTTTCAGAGGAACAAGGAGGAGATGACCCATCCCACAGGATTATTGGATCCTCTTCCCATTTCAGAGGGGAAATGGGAGAGCATATCGATGGGTTTCATCACAGGGTTGCCCATGGTGCAGGGCAACGATTGTATCTTTTTCATAGTTGATCGAGAGAAAAAGTATGTGCACCTTTTTTCCATATCCCTGCATTACACAATAGCACAGGTGGCCGAGTTGTTCTTCTGAGAGGTTTTCAGGTTGCACGGTATTCCTATGACCATCATCACCGACAGGGACAACCACTTCATGGGTGGATTTTGGCAGGAGCTTTTCTGACTGGTGGGGATGGAGTTGACACCGAGTACCAGTTACCACCCACAGATGGATGGACAGACAGAGATCATTAACAAGTGGTTGGAGGGCTACTTGCTTAACTATGTTAGTGGGCAGTAGCGAGCATGGTTGAGATGGTTGCATTTGGGGGAGTACTGCTACAACTCGATACATCACATGTCTATTGGTATGTCACCATTTTATGCTTTGTATGGGTACCATCCTTTATTATTTGCTGATGTGATTTTTGGTGTGAGTAACGCTCCTAGAGCGAAGATTTGGATCCAAGAGAGTCAGGAAATCCTCTGAGCTCTCAAGGACAATATGGCTACAGCACAAAACCAGCAGAAGCTGTATGCCGACAGAGGTTGGGTGGAGAGACAGTTTGAGGTAGGGGACTTGGTCTCCCTACAGTTATAGCCATACCGACGCCCATCGCTAAATCAGAAGGGAGTTGAGAAGCTCAAGCCTTGCTTTTACAGGTCATACAGGGTGATACACAGGATTGGGCATGTTGCATATGAGTTGGAGCTGCCCCAAGGCAGTTAGATCCACAAAATTTTCCATGTATCATGCCTGAAGAAGACACTGGGAGAACAGGTGACTGTGATAGAGGAGCTACCAGCTACAAATGATGAGGAGCACTTGGTGTTGCAGCCGAAGGCCATTATTGATACCAGGGAGAGGCGGTTATGGAGTAGGATGGTCTAGGAATTCTTGGTGAGGTGGAAGAATTTGCCAGATGAGGATGCCACTTGGGAGAGCGAGAAGATTTTGCAGCATCTAGCACTTCAGTTGCTTGAGGACAAGAAAAAAATTTCTGGGGGAGACTGTAATATTCCTAATTAGCGATAGCTAATAGGAATATTTGATTTTTTTTAGTTTTTCGACTATATTTTGTAAATAAATAAAAAGTGAGCGAAGATGGTCTAACTCACTTAAGTGAAATAAGACATCCACCTAGTAGCGCAACGTTGTGACCTAAGTGGGAGTCAAGGGGGCCAAACACCACATAGAGGAGGGGGGCCTACGTACACTTTAGAAGCTTCTACCCAGATAAGGATGAGCATGTGGGGGAGAGAGAGGCTATGTTGGGGCTTTGGAGGGAAACCACCATTATAAAAGATGGAGGAACCTCCTCATTTGATTCATTCTTGAGTTGATGATTTTGGAGTGAGACTTTTGTCTTCTTGAGCATGCTGGTTGTTTAGCTTGTCTACAACAATGTTTAGTGCATTGAGTGTCTCTGGTCAGAGATCTCACCGTTAGCCCCGGGGGACTTCGAGTGCCTGCTTGGGAAAGGTTGGTTTTTCAGCATTTTGTGAGTTGTTTTATTGTTTGGGTTTGTTGCGGAGCTAGAGCTTATAGAGACTACACATTCACTGGGAGAGAGGACGTAGTCCATTGTGGAGGAGCTTCGGATTGGGGTTTCTGCAGGTGATTTAGCCGGGATTTTGAGTAGAGGGTCAGCCTTTGCCCATCGGAGGTTTTTCATGGAGTTTGTGGAAGTATTTCAACTGCTTCTATCTAGCCACTGCGCAGTGCCTTGGAGGCTAGCGTAAGTCACTGGGGAGTTAGTTTCTGGTGATTTCTGGGGTTGGCCATTCTTGGAATGGTTTCTGAATTTGGTCCAGGTTGTCGGGGAGAGGAGGTTTGCCAATTTTCAGCTCATTCCAACAAGGGGATCAACCCCTAGTCTTCAGTCCATTCCAGTAGTAGCAGCTACACGGCAGTTTTCCAGCAGCTGGGACATAGTTCATAGAGCAGCCATTTCCGGTATTATCTAAGAGTGTTTTCTCACTTGCCTTGTGCAAGATTAGCCTATTGTACTTCATTACATTTCTCAGATTAATAAAATGGCTCAAAATTTCCTTTCTATGTTTTTTGGATGATTTGTCGTAGTTGTCGTATTCTCTTTCTATGATATTATATGTCTACCACACTATTATTGTTTTTTAGCGCTCTAGTTCTATACCACTTGCTGTGTTTATCTTTCACTCTTAGACAGAGTTTGCAAAGGGCTAGCTAGCCTTCGGATCTCATCCTCTTTTTTGAGGTGACATATCCGGTAAATGCCCTCCTAGTCTATCTCTGGTTGGAGTTTGCCGTTTTTTAGAGATATCCCCAAAACTGGATATTACAATTTCCATATTGTTAGTTAAATGGAAAAGACTCCATTCATACTTATCCCCACTTTTTTTTCCAAGAAAACAAATGACACCCTCTCATTACTATACATATATTATCATTCCATGATAATAGCCTTCATTATTTGTGGCATTAGTACTATTTGAAAGCGTCATAGACCATTTACCCTCTTTATCTCCACCATCATACAATATGAACACAATTGTAGGTCTCATTAGGGTTTGAGGTGTAAGAGTATTCTATTACTCACAATTTTATGTGAATTTTTATAGAAAGGATCCATTATATAGTAATGGAGGAGGCCTGATGTTTTTTAAGGATAACTACGATAACTAGATAGATAAAAATGCCTATGTGATCTTATAACTCATCATACATAGCTCATAGGGAAATGAAGCATTGGAAAATACAAACTCCAAGACCCCCCCTTAAGCGAAAGATAGGGAGTAACTAAAGAAGAATAAAAAACAAAGAATGGGTCCCATCAACAAGGCTTGATTAGGTACCTATGTACAAACTCTCATAAGTAAAGAAAGAGAGAAAAACTTGTAGAAAAAAAAAATCCCCCTTAAAAGAGAGAAAAATTCTAGTGCTCAAATTATCATGGAGCTAAAATTGTAGATCCCATAACAATCCATTGAATGGTAAGAATGAAGGCATTCTCCAATCAATATGTACATAATGTTTAAGTACAAAAAATTTTAATATGAGAGTCATTAAACCTCAATGAGGTCATTGGATCTCTAAAATAGAAATGTTGTAGAGGCACAAGAGCGGAAAACATTGTCAACTTCTCCCAAAAAAAGCTTAAGAGAAACTAGGTGTCGATAAAGAACCACGATAAAGTCTTCAAATAGAAGCAACACCATTAACCAACAAACAAACAATGTGGGCTATCAAGTATGTAAATCTCAACTCAAACTTTTTACAACAACACTTTTGATGTTTTCTAAATACTATCACCATCACATTGATAAAAAAAAATATGACAATTTTCAACAAAGAAACAACAACAATATATGTCACCGTCTAACTGCACCCCCTAAAGCAAAAATATAGAAGGAACGAGAATCAATAGTCTCCATTTTCAGCAAATTCCCCCCCTAAACAATTGAGGGAACAACAATAATCAACAATCAACAACTTGTGCAACATGAGGATAAGAATTCTTCAACCATTGCTTCAATTGACGCCATGAACATCCATCGACCCATCCACAAATGATCTTTATGTTGGGCACTAGTCCACGATGCATTCTCTCCAATATTTTCTATAATGATCTAAATGTTGCACTACAAATTGACCAATTATGTTGATTCTTGGGTAATTTCTTTTGATGAGGACATGTAGATGGCTTGGTTTTTGCCTCTATATACTCAAAGTTGAGTGAAACAACACTTTCATTTAGAATGATATTTGAAACCATGTCATCCATGTGTCTATAAAAATGAATAGGAAAATTTTCTCAAGCACCTCAAATTTGGACTTAGGTGATGATGTAGGAATAGGATTTTAATATCCAAGATCTGATCTTAATGTCTTCCTACAAGGTTAATAGGAACAAAAATTAATTTTCCATTCTTCCCAAGTCGTCCTCTATTGTATCCCATTTTTCTCAGCAATCAAGACACAATACTAGTAGTATGGTTTTCAAAACTGGGTGCAATAATAACATGTGATTCATCATCATTATTAGCATTATGATTTTGGAATTAAACCTCATCAATTGTGGAAGAAGTAGAGATTGGCACCTTAACATCCATTGTATACATTTCAAATTTCTAGAGACAACTCACTTCCAATTAAATTTCCTTCTTAGACTCTAGCATCTTTTTAATGACCTCATACTTCTCAATCAATTGTTGAGACAATAGATCATAATATTGCTTCAAAATTTTATATTGTTTCAATAATGTTTCTTTTGAACAATCAATCTCCATAATGTGCTAATCATTTTCTCTTCTAGTTCTTCTATGAAATTTTTGTTGTTGAGACTGAAAAAGACTCAACTTCTTCCTCCAAGTCATCAAGGAGGTCAATATTCTCTTGAAATTAATTTGAAAGCATATTAAATATATCCCCACTGTTGAATATAGATAAACAACCTTTTATATTTTCTCATGGAAGTGTGCAACCTATTCTTAAGAGTTTCATTCTCTACTTGCAAAAGGCCTACCACTAATTTCAATTGAATGACCTCTTTATGAAGTTCATATGATGCCTTCTTCTCACGAAGCTCTTGCCATATTTTACCCATGGTGATAACACGAAGTTGGAAAATGTGTTTCCATTAGCCACAAAAGCAAAGACAAATGACTTGTAGAAACATTTTGTAAGGTGGAAAAGAAAAAAATGCAAGACTATGCTTCACCCAAAAAGAATATCAAACACATATTTTCATAGGATTTTACCCTTATCTTTTAAATCCTCAAAACTTTAGAAACCCTTCATGAAAAAAGAAAATTTAATCACACTTAATGTGTTTCTATCACAGGGACTTCACTCAATGAACCTCTGACTATCGCGTGCGTTCATGGCATATTAAACAATACCCTTAATTTGACTACATATTGGAAAAATACCCCTAAAAATCACATTATTTAACCCCCTACCAATACAAACCCAATACACCATCGTAATTCAAAAAACCCTTACTTCCAGTAAATATTGTAGGTATCCATTTTTTCCTTAACATTTTTTATAACCCTTTATATTTTTCCATTAAATTTGAGATCCATTTTGTATACATGCCAATATAAAAACCATTTACCCCCTATATATCCCCCAATATATTATGTCAGTTTTTCCTCAATATATATCCCCCAATATGAACCCAAATGGTATGTTACTACTCCCCCAATGAAGCCCATGTGGTTTATATCGGGCATGAGAGACATGAAAGAGAGGTAAACACACCCCAATGATAATCGTCACCCATCTTACTCTTTCATATTTGATACCAATATTGACTATCTTTGTCTATAAAATTTGTAAGCTATGTCTTTCCTTCCTATATCTAGTCCCTTAAAGGTTGGGGTAGTCAAAATGTGATGCATATTCAATCTTTCCATTGAATTTTTCCTATTAAAGACAATCAACAAGAATGAATATGTGGGGCCTAACAAGTCTGATTGCCTATGAATTATTTATATGTGCTTCTCCAACCGTTGAAATTCCTCCTCATAGAGGTAGAATAACCAAACTTGTGTCTTGAAGCCACACAATTTTGAGCCTAACCTTGACACCAATCTATGGATGTGCAATAACCAGATATGAAAAAAGGGCTTGCCGATCAGATCAAGATCACAAAATTAAATCCCCCATCAAAGTAATCAGAAAAGTATTTTCTTGTAGGAATTGGTAGTGTTTATGGTTAAAATGAGTCAGTTGAACATGCTAACCAAATCCAAAAGGGAGATTACGAATAGGTGAAATCAAGTTCCATCATAGAGACCATGGTTGTGTGGGATGTGGGCTGGAAATGCAAGAGATCATTTAGCAATTTGTATGGGATTCATTGTCACCATTATGGAAATAATGATATCAACGAGAAAGATTTAATCCAGGAGCTTGAATAAAGGGATGTTGCATCATGATAATAAGTATGGATGGCTCCAATAAATTGTATCAGATCAATGACAGAGAAATGAATATCTGCAGGTAAATTCAAGAAAATTTAGATCTGAATGCCACAAATTGAACAAAAGAATTACAGCAATAAATAAAATGGAATCAAATTAATTCAACCAACCTCCCAGGATGTCGCAATTTTGATCTTCTTATTGTTCCTTGGCTCGGATGTGTTCTCCCATTTTCATTCGTAACATATGCCCCTAGCAAAACTTTAGTGCTAAACTTCCTAGCTCCTGCATTTTATACAATCATCGCAATGAAATTCTTCATGATCCATGGAGCATAATACTCAATATCATTCAGTAGAATTAATGTCTTTGTCGTAATCGCTCCATTCTCCTATCAAAATTTTGTGGGAAAAGTAGAGAAGTGATTTAAATTTCGTGTCACCTAGAGGAATGGTTTCTCTGAGGCCATAAATTATCTTAACAAAACAACCTTAATTCCTAACTGAGAGAGTTCTCCCTGCCATGGATTTTATCATAACAAAGGAGCCCACCACAAATAGATTAGCTAGTTTTTGAAGCAATCACTACACCTATAGATGCTTGATCACCAAAGAAGTAAAGATCAACCCTCTGCAGAGTCGATGCTGAATAATCCAATTATCATAAAAACTAAACTAAAAAATAATTGAGCAAGGACAGAATCACTCGTTCTCCTACCATGTAAGAGTATTATATTACTCATAATGTTATGTTAATTTACATAGAAATCCTCCATTATATAGCAATGGAGGAGACCCAGTGTCAGTTAAGGATAATTATGAGCACTGGACAAATGAAAATACCTATGTAAGATTAGAACTCGCCATACTTAGCCCATAGGGAAATGAAACATTGAAAAAGACAAACTCCAACACTAGTATGAGGTGCATCAATATACAATCATCATAATTTCACCATTTCAAATTTCAAAACCACTCACTTAAGTTATTTATTATAAGTTTTGATTACTATAGACATAATTATTTTAATTATCATATGCATTACTTGTTGTAAAGTTTCAAGAAATCCTTACTATAATATTTCTATGACTCTAAGTGGGGTGTATATGGGGTTAAATGTATATAATATCACCCTAAAGATGATTGCATATGGGGTTAGTTTTACAAGTAATGTGTAGATATATATGTAGTATAGTATGCCGAACAATGAAAGGTCCACACATTTAATATGTGTATAGGTATATACAGATATTATGGAGTCTTTACTGAGGAGAATTTATTCAAATGTAGGAATTAATTGGGTTGTCTATAGTTTCTTCTATTCTTTGAGGAACTATTGTATACCTTATCTCTATTATCTATATTGATGTTGTGTTCCATGCTCACATCAGTGTACATAGTGTGTCCTTCTATTTTTTATGATATTTGGAGTATCTGGTTCATAGAATTTTGTATCATATCATATGATGATACGATTTTTCTATTTCAACCAAGTCAACATTGCAATTTATGTACAAATTTTTTAATAGAATTATTAGATAGAAAAATGTTTAGTAGGATGTGTCAAAATATCAAAAGTTTATGTGGTCAATATGGTTATAGAATCATTCATCATTCCTATAGATTTGATGCTCTTTTATATAATATTCCCACAAAGAAGTGTGTACGCACAAGGCTACCACATTACTAAACCCACGTATACTCATAAAATATGAAAAAAAAAATAATATCCTATTTTTCAGGCGGGGTTTATAGGTTTCACCAAATTCCCACCTACATGAGCCCATGTCCTAACTAAATTATCCAATTCCAGCTGGTATTTATACATCTCATGGGTAGGCCTAATCAAAAAAAGAGATAGGATATCGACATTATAGCCATTTTGATCCCTAAATAAAGTCTGATTTTTCGATGTTCCTCATACACTTCCAGGTTATAGGAAACCTTTGTTTCCTTGCATATATTCTCATTCATCCTTATATTGAATCCTTTTGTACTTGATAGAGAGGTGGTCTTTGAGGCTTAGGTTGGATGGATTTGGATGAAGGTTTCGTCATTATCATGGATTAGATCAGGTAGTACATTTCCACTATTATCTGTTGTTATCAATAAGGAAGCTTTGTCTCATTTTCGATGTGTTATGGTATTGTGATTCATGGTCATGGTTTATATGTAATGATATAACACATCTATTATGTATGCACATTCAATTACTTGTTATGTATATGCTTCTCTGAATTGAATTGCAGGAAAGCTCGTTCTATAGGTAGGAAAGGGTTTGGACCCTACGGGATCGACATCAAATGTAGGACCTCTAAGTACTCCTATAAACATAAATTTATTAGTTCATGTGTTTGGCACACTTGTATGAGTTCTTCTTATTTATTATCTTCTTTCACTCTATTGAAGTTGTCAACCCTTACCTTAGGGAAATTTTCCTGCCAAAAAATATTTCATGCTATGGTTCATTCTTTAGAGATATACCTTATAAAATGTAGGGTTTCTGATTGATCCTGAAATCCATTGTAAAAATTCATTTTTATAGGCTCAAAAAAAAACATTTCTCAATTTTAGACTCTGAAATTGTTAAGGCTCTAAAAATACATACTAAAGTATCTTAGGTAAAAATTTCAAAAACATATTTGAAAAATTGGACATGCAACGCATTGTACAAGTTTTCTCTTTTGAAATGGCCAAAATTTAGCAATATTTGGGAAAGTTACCATAACTTTCATTTAGTACATCAAATTTTGGCTATTAATATGGAACCATATAGTAAAAATATGATAGCACTACAAGCCAAAATTATAGATATCGACCATAAAAAAGGTTGGCCAAAAAGAGATACCTTAGAAGATGATATACAAAAGGTATGATAACTTAAAAATATCATGAATTTTTATTTTGATTTCCATTCGAAGTGATTAAAAATCCAATGAAAAGGAAAACGTTGAATAATATACTTGGTAGTGGATCATATATATTTGGGATCATTATTTTTACTATATTAAAGTTGGATGATGTCATTTTGGATTACATCTCTATAAGAATCAAGGTAAAGTCCTAAATTTAATGGAGATAAAGGGATGAAGTGAATCCTAAGGAATTTCTGAATATGGTGAAGAAATATGGTATAAATCCTTTTGGGATAAATTTTATCACCTTTTAGTGGAGCTTCTAGAAGGTTGAAAAGATCTGATGATAACACTTAAATTATGCTACATGTGGAAAAGAATCAATGAATGTTCTCAAATAAATGGATTAGTGATATAAAAATGGAAAATGTATAAAATTAAATATTAATTAAAATAAGGAAGAGAATATATCAATAATTGGTGAGATGAGTTATCTAAGAGAAGAGTGAATTTAAAATTTCCAAGAAGGTTGAGGAATCCATAATAATAAATGAGGTAAATCATAAACGCTATCCAAAATCAAAAAATGATGATAGAATTTCATAGATAGGGCCACATTACATCCTCAAAATGAGAAAGAGGACAATATTCAAGAAGATATCTAGAATATACATGAAAATGTTGACGTTCATATAGAGGGTCCACATGAAAACTATGATGGTATTATCTCCAAGGTTAGAGTAATAAAAAACCAGGTAAAGAGAATAGAGGATGTCAATATCTCTGGAAAAAAAATAAAAATTAAAATTAAAATGGGTGTGCATGTTGGGCGCAACTCAAGGAGCAGATTGCGTGGTACCGCGAAGATAAATATACCATGAGGTGTTTAGGGGCTTCGAGGTGGGTCCAAGCCCCTCATTTTGTAACCGGTTTCGAGCTTTAGCTATTTATTTTATCTACTCCTGAGAAGCTATAATTTGAATATCAGGTCGAGATTTTTGAGTTGTAAATGAGGCTACATCCAGCCACACCGCCTAAATCGAGAGAGAAGAGAGAAGTGAACCTCAAAACTGCACTGGAAGGTACCTCCATCATAGTAAAGGATTGTGGTAAACTTTTATATGATACAATGGAGATTTGGACCTTTCCATAGGAGGATCCAAACATTCAGCAGATTGAGGAAGAGGTACAGGTAATGCAGAAGAAGTTCAATGAGATTCGGGCAACTGTGTGGACCTTAGAACCTGCACAGTGGCTCACTCGTATCACAGAAGGAAAGAATATTCAGAGCCAGATCGAGGATCTTTGAAGGAAAGAGTAGTTGATCACAATGATGAATTATTCATGGCAGAATGAGGCCATGAAACTCGCACATACAATCGATGGAAAGCTTAAGGAGATGCACAAGTGGCAGAAAGACATCTTGCAGATGACATTCAGGCTGACCACAAATATGTTGCTTGAGGAAGTGCACTAGGAAGAAAAATAGATTGCAGAGATGCTTCATCACTTTAACAAGGCCTATGACAGCATAACAGCGAAGGTTCAAGGTGTACCAACTGAGTGACTCTAGACGAGTCATATGTGAGTGTTGGGGGACTATTGGGCACTGCCCAACTTGAACTATTTTTGGGAAATATAATCAACAACTCAAGGAGCGGAGTGCGTGGTATTGCGAAGATAAATACAACAGATGGTGTTTAGGGGCTTTGGGGTTGGTTGAAGCCCCTCATTTTGTAATGGGTTTTAGACTTTAGCTAGTTATTTTTTCTTCCCATGGTATGTGAACCATGGCTTTGTATGATGTAAAGCTATCTAAAGGAATGTATGGCTTTGTTGAAGTGATATATAGAGATCGATGTTGTAATAGTTGATGAGAACAAGCACTTGATATATATATTTTTAGTCTGTTTTTGGTCTTAGGAAGGATGCACAACTATGCGTGAAGGCCTTGAAGGGTCTGTAGCTTGGTGCACACACCACCTGTAGCTATGTGCATAGGTTAGAGAAGTAAATGTAATGAAGAGACTTATCATAATAAAACAAGAAGTTTTGGAAAGAATATTTTGTTTCTTCATGTGGTTTGTTTTCTTTCTATATATTTACTCTAAGTTATGGTTATAATTGAGTTTATATTATGTTGTAATGTGTTTATGTTTATTTGAATAATGTGAAGTGTTTAAGTAAGATATAACCCCGCGGTAGTTGCTTGTATGATATAATATTGGTTAATTATAGAAAATCAAAGTAAATCCACCTTGAACATTCCCTCAAGGCTGCAGAAACCTAGTTTAGCAACCACCCATAGCCACCTCGGGTGAGACTTCGATATGCTTGCAGGTTTTTAGCAAAAGGGCTGGTGTATGGTGTTTTTTTGGTCTGAATTACCAGTCGAACTTGGGACAATTCCAACCGAGACAACAATGCACAGTGAAGGAAAAAACCAAATGTGAAACCATAATAACACCCTCATTAGTAAGAAAAAATTCAAAGATGAGAAGATTGATATTGTCATTATCAAGGAAGAATATTGAATACTCATCAATATTCATGAGGAAAGGAATCACAAATCTAATACTCAATATAATATTATGAAGTATTGACAACTACATCAAATTATAGAAGTCACAAAAACAATACATGGAATTAAAGGAAGTAAAACTACCTAAAAACTGGTGATTATGAAACCCACTTATAAAATAGGAGAGAAGAGAGATCAACAACCTATAAATCAGCCGCTTCAAGGGGGAAAACTCCTTTACATTACATAAATGAAAAATTCTTGGATGATACCAATGAAAAAACCTCTTTTTTATATATAGGAGTCCATGGGATCACAATATAATCCTAGCTGACCTAACAATAATAATGTAAGGGCACAACAATAACAATAGTGGTATTTTATGGGGTACAATAATAACAATATAGAGACTACAAGGGTAAAACAATAACAATAAGGGGGCTACACTAACAATGATAAGGGACTACACAAGTAATATAGGGACCTAACATGCTCCTCTCCTTCAAAAAAGTGTTGTTCTCAACACTTGAGTAATTTTGGATGCTTATATAAAAAATTATCATCCTCCCATGTGGAATATTTAGTGGGTAAGTTCTTCCACTTGATGAGATACTCTAAAATTGGTTGATTCCATAACTGTCGAGTTCTTGTTTCTGTGATTGTTTCGAGTTCTAGTATTATTTTTCCTTTCTCATAAAGTTTTGTAAATATTGTTTGAATTGGAATTTTGTCACCTATAACCTTCTTTAAGCATGATAAATGAAAAACTAGGTGCACTCGGGAAGATGCAGGAAGCTCCAATTTGTATGTCCTAGTACCAATATTTTGCAACACCTTGAAAGGACAATAGTAATTTGGCGAAAATTTATTATCCTTTTTCACTTCATTGAGGGAGATTTGTTTGTATGGTTGTAGCCGTAAAAATTCCCAGTCACCTACATCAAAACTTCTCTCGTTACGATGTTGATATGGTTGTTGTTTCATTCGATTATGTGCTAAATTTTGGTTATCCTTTAAGAGTTGGAGAACTTGTTGTTGATACTCGATGTGATCTTCCACTGCTTGAACCTTAGAATTTTCTCTTAAATATAATGTGATGGAGGGTGGATGATTTCCATAAAGTACCATAAATGGGGTCATTTTTGCTCCAATGTGCAAGGAAGTGTTATACCACCATTCAACCATAGCTAACCACTTGACCCATTGTGTTTTTTTATCAGATACAAAGCAACAAAGGTATCCTTCCAAAAAAAATTTGACTATCTCATTTTTCCCATCGGATTGAGGATGATAAGATGAGTTATGACCTAGTTGAGTACCCAAACAAGAAAATAATTATGTCCAAAAATTTTCAGTGAAAATGGGATCTCTGTCACTTACAGTAATCTTTGGGTTTCCATGTATCTTTTGAATTGTTTCCATAAATGCAGTAGCAATTGTACTCACTTTCAATGGATGTGATAATGCACAAAAGTGTGCATACTTGGTAAGTCTATCAACTACCACCATTATAACACTCTTTCCTTCGGACCTAGGAAAACTTATTATAAAATCCATTGAAACATCCTCCCAACATTGACTTGGAATGGATAAAGGTTGTAACAGACCTGGGGTCTTAAAGTCTCAACTTTATTTTTCTTGCAAACCAAACATTCTGCCACAAAATTTTGAATATAATATTAAAGGCCATCCCAAAAAATATTTATTCACCTTGTGGTAAGTTTTTAAAATTCCCGAGTGTCCTCCTAAGGGAGAGGTGTGCACTTCCAAAAGAATATTTTGTTTTAGTTGGGAATTCTTACAAAGATATAAGTGATCCTTTTACTATAAGAAACCATTTTTCCAACTAAATGTATCATATGTACTAGGACCTTATTGCAAATTTTGAATGGGTGTCCACACTTCTTCGTCATTTTTTCATTCCGCCCTTGCTTCGGTTATCCAATCTGGTCGGATAATAGAAATGGCACAAATAAATGATTCGACTTCTTCAACCTTTCTTGAGAGTGCATCTGCAACAACATTTAGCTTCCCTTTTGCGTAGATGATTTCAAAGTCATAACCCAACATCTTTGTGACCCATTTTTGCTACTCTTCTGAAGATATTCTTTGTTCCAAAAAGTATTTAAGACTATCATGATCTTTTTTACCTTGAATTGTCTTCCCATTAGGTAAGTCGCCATTTCTTTAGTGCATGTAGTATTGCCAACATTTCCTTCTCATAAATACCTTTTTGTAAATACTTTCCTTTGATAGGACGATTTTCAAAAGAAATGGCTCTTCCTTCTTGCATTAAAATGGCACCAATTGCATTTCCTGAGGCATCACATTCTACAAGAAATATTTTTGTGAATTTTTGTGTAGCTAAGACCGGTGTTTGGCACGTTGCCTCTTTAAGATGTTCAAAGGCCTTATATGCTTCAAGAGTCCATGAAAATGCATCTTTGTTCGATAATGTTGTTATAGGTGCTACTATTCTCCCATAATTCTTAACAAACTTGCAATAATACCCTGTTAACCCAAGAAATCCTCACACCTGATTTATAGTTGTGGTGACTTTCCATTCCTTAATGGCTTTAATTTTGTTAGGGTCTACATTAACACCCTCCAGAGATACAATATAACCTAGATATTCCACCCCTTGTACTCCAAAGAAACATTTGGAAGTTTTTTCGTATAATTGTTTCTCCTCCAATAGTTTGAGCACCCTATCAACATGTTGAACATGGTCCTTTGAATACTTGTTGTGTATTATTATATCATCAAAAAATAATAACACAAATTTTCTAAGGAAGGGTCTAAAAATTGAATTCATCAACCCTTGAAATGTAGAAGGTGCAATGGTAAGGCCAAAAGGCATGACCAAAAATTCATAATGACCCTCATGAGTTCTTAATTTTGTTTTCGGAATGTCTTCAATATTCATTCTAATTTGATGATATCCTAAATAGAGATCCAACTTGGTGAAATAAACTGCTCCACGTAATTCATCAAATAATTCATCAATCACACAAATGGGAAATTTATCTTTAATAGTTAGCTTATTGAGCTCCCCATAATCTGGACACATGTGCCATGATCCATCCTTCTTGTGCACCAATAATACTGGAGTAGAGAAATAATTTTTACTAGGTTTAATTATACGAGCCTCTAGAATTTCTGCAATCATACATTCAATTTCACTCTTTTGGACATAAGGATATCTGTAAGGCCTGATGTTTGGAGGAACACGTCCTGGAATCAAATGAATAACATGATCATGATCATGAATCCAAAAAAATGATATCTAATATAATGCATTTCGAAAACCCCTCAATACTTAAATACAAAAGAGTAAAGGGAGCTACAATTGAATATCTCATGAGGCACAATATTTGCTAAGGTTTTGTAAATGGGGTAGCAAGATAAGTGGTCTTGATTGGTGGGGTAAAACTCCACAGTTAAGCATGCTTGAGCTAGAGGTGATTTGGGATGGGTGACCTCCCCGGAAATCTTGGTTAACAGGTGTAAGCCCTCGAAGTGATTACTGATGCTATGTGATTCATTTCACTAGTTCAATCCCACTTCCTCACCCCTATGAGCATAACCCGATGCAATGAGTGCTAAGTGGATTATTCAAAAATCATGAGAAATTAGTTAGTTACGACTACCTCTCATGGAAATGGTCATAGATGAATGACTTACTTAACGAATATGAATCCCAAAAAATGATATCTAATATAAGGCACCATGAAAACCCCTTAATATTTAAATACAAAAGAGTAGAGGGAGATCTACTTGAATGGTTCATGAGGAACAATACTTGCTAAGGTTTTGAAAATGGGGTAGCAAGCTAAGTGGGCTTGATTGTGGGAAAAAACTCCACAATTAAGCACACTTGAGCTAGAGGCGATCTGGGATGGGTGACCTCCCAGGAAGTCCTGGTTACCAGGTGCAAGCCCTGAAAGTGATCATTGACACTAAGTGATTCATTTCACTAGTTTCAATCCCACTTCTTCACGCATGTGAGCATCACCCAATGTAATGAGTGCTAAGTGGATTATTCAAAAATCATGAGAAATTAGTCAGTTACAACCACCTCTCATGGAAATGGTCATAGATGAATGACTTACTTAATGCAGTTGAATCCCAAAAAATGATATCTGATATAATGCACTGTGAAAACCCCTCAATACTTAAAAAAAGAAGAGTAAAGGGATATCTACTTGAATGTTTCATGAGGCACAATACTTGTTAAGGTTTCACAAATGGGGTAGCAAGCTAAGGGGGCTTGATTGCGGGGAAAAACTCTACAGTTAAGCACACTTTAGCTAAAGGAGATCTGGGATGGGTGACCTCCCAGGAAGTCCTAGTTACTGAGTGCAAGCCCCGAAGTGATGATTGATGTTATGCGATTAATTTTACTAGTTTCAATCCCACTTTTTCACCCCTGTGAGCATCACCCAATGTAATGAGTGCTAAGTGGATTATTCAAAAATCATGAGAAATTAGTCAGTTATGACTTCCTCTCATGGAAATGGTCATAGATGAATGACTTACTTAACGCATTTTAATACCAAAAAATGATATCTAATATAATGCACTGCGAAAGCCCCTCAATACTTAAATACAAAATAGTAAATGGCACTCTACTTGAATGGTTCATGAGGCACAATGCTTGCTAAGGTTTTGAAAATGGGGTAGCAAGCTAAGTGGGTTTGATTGCAGGGAAGAACTCCACAGTTAAGCGTGATTGAGCTAGAGGCAATCTCGGATGGGTGGCCTCCCGGGAAGTCATAGTTACCGTGAGTTGAAAATAATTAATATTATTTTGTATTAATGGATAAATGGTTACACTGTTGTAACATAGCTCCTTAAGTTAGGATTAGCTCCTAGGATGTAGGAGTTTGTTTACAACTTCCTACTCCTTTCTGATTGACTTATAGTTGTGTCATTTGATTAATGAATATAGAGTGTACTCTCCATATTGTGTGAAGTCTCCAAGTGCAATACTCACCTGAGAGCTACCCTTTCTATTCAATTCAGATTTTATCTTGGTTTCAGAGCTCAGATCGGGTGAGCCTGATTTCCTTTAGAGCCCTAAGTGGTTACAAAAACCTTGCGGCTACATAACCTTCACGGCTACATAGCCTTTGTGGCTACAGTGCAAACAGGAGCTTCAACAGTCACAGAGGAGTAGGTGGACTGTAGTAAACACCTCACTCACAAGGTCTCAGATTTTTATTTCCTAAGCATAAACGAGTCAGTTCTTTTTCCATCCTGACATTCGTGCTGATAGGTGTGATCAACGCGACTGTTAGGGCCATACCCATGCTAATTTCAGGTCACTTATAGCGATTTCAATTTAGCACATATTTTGGGTTCAGAAAGGTGATGAACTCCTTTTTGGCGGTTCTAAACATGGGATTTTCTCGTTTGTGGTGGATCTAAGTCACAGACACATTTTCTGGTAGTTCTACACATGGGGTTTTCCCATTTGTGGTGGATATGAGTCGCAGACACATTTTTTGGTAGTTCTGCACATGGCATTTTCTCATTTCTGGTGGATCTAAGTCGCAGACACAACAACTCTTCAGATCAGTGGTGGATCTGAGTTGTAGTCACAGAGATCGTGCCAGATGAGTGGTAGATTTGTGATTACGTTTTGGTATGTATTGAGTTTTTTTTTAACTGTAGCTTGTAATTATTCAATTAGTTAGAATTAATTCGAGGATCAACAATCTGATCAGTCCAGTATGAATAAATTTATATACACATATATTAACGAGTATAGAAAACCTGATGGGTCTAATAACACCAATTGGAAATTCATGCTACAGACACTTCTTAAGGGAGTGAATGTGTGGTCGATTGTCATCGGTGATGAGCAGAAACTGACTGTTGTAACAGGGACAACCGCACTTACACAAGACTGGGATAAAAGGGAGAACAAGGACAAATTCTTATTGAATATGTCTGTGAAAGACAATATTATCCCACACATCAGAGATGGAAAATCATCCACTGAGATCTGGACAATGCTCAAGAACTTATACCAAACAAAAAACAAAAATTGTATCTTGTCACTCAAAGGAAAGTTATTTTCAATGAGGATGGAGGAGAATGAATCCGCTACTGGATTCATTTAAAGGGTTAAATATCTAAAGGACAAATTGGGTGACATCAGGGACAGGGTGTTCGATTTCGATCTAGTCACAATCACGTTGAATGAAATGAAGGATGAATATTAGATGTTCATCATAGGCTTGGCAGCACGAGATAAAGCCCCTGCATTTGAAGAATTGACAAGAATTTTATTACAAGAAGAAGAGGGGCAACAGAATTTGAGACCTCGGAGTGTTGATCTTCCGTTGATGGCGAAGAAAAAGTTGTACAAAAGGAAACAACCACAGTAGCAATAGAAAGGCGGAAGCACTTTTCAAAAGAGACCATTTAGAGGTATGTCTACAAATAATTTTTCTGGCATTAAATGCTTTTACTGTGGGAAAAATGGTCATCAAGCTAAGTTCTGCTTTAAGAGGTAGATAGATGAGGCTAGGAATAATCAGAGTAAGCACAGAGGATATTTTGTTGATCAAGGGCACAGTCATGATCTTCGACTGTTTGTAGCTGATTGTGCTCTTTCAACTTCTGAGGAGGATGAGGACTATATATGGTATGTCGATTCTGGTGCATCCTCAAATATGAGAGGTAAGAGAAATTGGTATGAGTTTTTTGAAGAAACCTCTTGCGGATCTAACATTTATCTAGGAGATGACATAGGCTATGATATCAAAGGTTATGGTGATATTCTGGTAATGTTTCCTAGCGGTAACATCAGACATATTAAGAATGTGATGTATGTGCCTAGGATTAAGAAGAAATTAATCTCTGTATCAATGATAACTGATTAGGACCTGCAAGTTGAATTCTTCAAGAAATATTGTGTCATAAAGGATAGGAATATGGAACTAGTTACACCAAGAGTGTGTGTGGGGAGCCTGTACAGATTGAATGTCAATGGCATGCCACACAAAGCTCTAGTTTCAACGGTATTGACAGCCGAAAATCTCTGGCATCAAAGATTCGGTCACCTTAACTTACAAGACCTCATGCTACCTCAAACAAAATGTATGGTCAATGGACTCCCTATTTTTCATAGTGTTCAGTTACATTGTGATGGATGTGCATTAGGGAAAATGCATAGAGAAGAATTTCCTTTGCATGATGATAGGAAGGAAAGAGATATTCTAGAGCTGGTGCATACATACATATGCGGACCTATGAAGACTAGGTCGCTAGGTGGTGCATATTATTTTCTATTGTTTTCTCATGACTGCACTAGATTCTCTTGGATATATTTTTTAAGTAAAAAGAGTTAGAATTTTCAATGTTTTGAAGAATTTAAGACTCTGGTGGAGAATACAGGGAAATTCATACAAAATATCCACTACAATCAAGGGGGAGAATACAGGTTGGGTGAGTTCATGAATTTCTGCAGATATCATGGGATTGTTCAATAGTTCACAGTGTCACACACTCCATAGAAAAATGGAGTTTCATAACGAAAGAACAGAACCATAGTGGAGTGCGCATGAAGTATGCTTCAAGGTAAGGGTATATCAAATGGTTTTGGGGCTGAAGCTATGAACACTGTTTTTTATTTAGAGAATAGGATTCCTACTAAATTTCTTAGCTTTAAGACTCTGTTTGAAGTATTTTATGGATTTAAACCAGCAGTGAGTCATGTAAGATTTTTTGGGTCAAAATCCTTTGACCATATAGCCAAGGAGGATATAAATAAGTTAGATCCTAAGGCCATGAAATGTATCTTTGTATGATATTGCACTGAGTTTAAAGCTTAGAAGTTGTTTAATCCTGCAACTCATAAAATATTTGCAAGTCGAGATGTTATATTTCATGAGCAGGTTGAGGAAGGGAAGGAAGAAAATCATAAAGAATGGCACACTCCATTATTGATGGAAGAAAGCAGCGAGGATAAGGTCTGAAGTAGACAGGTTTGAGGTGAGTCTTCTACTGAGAATATCAAATAGGCAGATTCAATTACCAGCCATATTGAAATACTATGCTTTAATGTCCAACGTTTTAAATGTTATAAAGCCCACAAACTATAAATAATCAAGTCAATGTGATGAATGGAGGGCTGCAATGAATGAAGAAATAGAATCTATTATTAGAAACCATACTTGGGATCTATTAGAACTGTCTGATGTAAAAATACCCATAGGTTTTAAGTGGCTTTATGAACCTAAATTTAATGCAGATGGAAATATAGAAAATTTTAAAGCTAGACTCATAGAAAAGGGTTATTCACAGCAAGAGGGAATAGACTTTGAAGAAAACTTTTCTCTTGTAGCCAAACTGAATACCATTAGAATGTTAATTTCATTAGGAACAAAGTATCAGTGGAAGCTACAGAACCCAAAGGGAAGCTATTTAAATGAAGAGATTTATTTAGTCCAACCTAAAGGGTTTTTCAAAGAAGGGTAGGAAAATCTAGTGTGTAGGTTGAAAAAGGCACTATATGGTTTAAAAAAAGAACCCAGGTCTTTGTACAAGAATAATTATTCGTTCATCTTACAGCCTGGTTTTCAGAGGAGCATGAATGATCTAAATCTGTATACCATGTATAATATCGAGAGGCAGATTATTTTGATTTCTTTGTATGTGGGTGATATGATTATAACATGTAATGCAGATGCTTTGATCAAAGAAATCAAATTGCAGATGTCGCAAGCTTTGAAATGGACGATCACGGAATTCTACATTATTGCTTGGGTCTAGAAGTATGGAGAGACTCTTGACATACTTTTCTTACTCAAGGAAAGTACGTCAGATGCTTGTTCACAAGGTTCAGGATGGAGCAGCATAAGACATCATCAACACCTTTGTAGCAGAATTTGAAGTTATGCATTGATGATGTGTCTAAGGATATGGATGGCACTTTGTATAGACAACTAGTTGGTAGTCTGATATATCTAACTACAACTAGACTAGACCTTAGCATACTTTGTTAGTGTGCTAAGCCAGTTCATGTCTAATGCACTTGAAAGTCACTAGACGGCAGAAAAAAGTGTATTGAGGTATCGTGGTGGTACTAGTGATTATGGTATTTTATACACTGAAACATCTGACGTTATTTTAGTAGGTTTTTCAGACTCAGATTGGGCAGGTGATTTGGATGAGCGAAGGTCCATTACAGGTTATGAATTTAGTATTGGATCTCGAGTCATAGCTTGGAGTAGTAAAAATCAGAGTACTGTGGCATTATCTTCAACTAAAGATAAGTACCAAGCATTGTGTATAGCTACATGTGAAGCTATCTAGTTGAGAAGGCTTCTCCATGATGCAGGAGAAAAGAAGAAAGAAGAAACCACCATAAAATGTGACAACCAGAGTACCATCAAGTTATCATACAATCCAGTAGTTCACAAGAATACGAAACACATAGATACTCAGTTTCACTTTGTTCGAGAAAAAATCTAGTGAAAAGAAATATTTATTGAATACTGTAAAACTTGTGACAATATGGGAGACATTTTTACCAAGCCTCTTGGGAAAATTAAGTTTGAATTTTTTAGAGGGATGTAAGGAATTCAAGACAATCCTTTCTCCATTAAGGAGGAGAGTTGAAAATAATTAATATTATTTTGTATTAATGAGGAAATGGTTACATTGTTCTAACATAGTTCCCTAAGTTAGGATTAGTTCCTAGGATATAGGAGTTTGTTTACAACTTCCTACTCCTTTGTGATTTACTTATAGTTGTATCATTTGATTAATGAATGTAGAGTGTACTCTCCATTTTGTGTGTAGTCTCCAGGTACAGTACTCACTTGAGAGCTGCTCTTTCTATTCAATTCAATTTTTATCTCTGGGTGCAAGCCTCGGAAGTGATGATTGACACTATGTCATTCATTTCACCAGTTTCATTCCCACTTCTTCACCCCTATGAGCATCACTTGATGCAATGAGTGCTAATTTGATTATTCAAAAATCATGAGAAATTATTCAATTACAACTACCTCTTATGGAAAATTTCATAGATGAATGACTTACTTAAAGCAATTGAATTGCAAAAAATGATATCTAATATTCGGATTTTGAATTTTAAGAATGATTTTTTTTATTATAATAATAAGTAATTAGATCAAACTTATACTTATGTGACACATAGAAATTATTTTACATTATTTAAAATACTATTTTAATAAAAATATGTGTTTTTTTTAATTAGAAAAATAGATAATTGGGTTAATCTCATACTTATATCACACATATTAATTATTTTAAATTATTCAAAGTATTATTTTATCAAAATATATACATTTAAATTTTTAAAATTAATAATATTATATTTTTAATTTTGTGAATTAATTTTATTTTTAATTAGAGGAATCAGTAGTTGGGTAAGTCACATATTTGTATCACACCTAGGAATGTGTCACACCTAGAAATTTGAACGTGAGAGCTTGTACTAATATTTACTATACATTTTCATGAACTTACCAAGTGAGTACGTCCTAAAAATTATAATTAATTGATAGAAATTTGATTAAAAATTATTTTTAAAAAATTTTAATATATTTCTTTTTAAAATCTTGAGAGGACTATATCTTCAACATGCCCAATATATCACATGAAACTAATACTTCACATAAAAAACAGACGATCATCATCTATCCAAAATCAAGTAAACAATATATTTTAATAAATTTAATATAAATAATTATTAAAATATATACTAAAATAATTTATTAATTTTATTATTATTAAAAAATTTAATTGATAATTCTTATTTGAAAACAACTCCCCTAGCTACCAATGTGCCCATGTCTGAGCCATTGGATCAAATGTTAGATGATTGAAATGTTTTAGGCCATTAGATCCACAAGTATATATATATATATATATATATATATAACGCTAGTTTTTTTCTTTTTTCTTTTTAATAAGTTAGATTGAATTTAGGTGTATAAAAGAAATGATGTAATGTCATGTTTAACATTTTGACTATGTCAAATTACACAAAAATAAAAATAGAAGTAAATTAAATAAAAAGATTGACATAATGTAATGAGCATTTTAACTAGGTCAAAATACAACAATTTTTTAAAATATGTGAAATTATTTCACATGACATGATTTATCTTGAGCAATAATGATTAACGTTCATGATTCTCATTTCTTAAATAACACTAAATTTACCTTTAATTACTTAATTGTAATAGTTTGTAACTACATAACAGTTTATAACTACATACATACTTTTTTTGTCAAAAAATCTTACATATTTTTTACTTTATAATCATAAACAAATTTCATATTATATGATGTCAAACTTACTAAAATTTTTATTCTAAAATTTTAAGCAAAGTTTTTCACTACATAATTTTAGCTTTTATAATTTTTTTTTTTTCAATTCAAACAAAACTTACAAAAGAAAAAACCCACTCAATCAATCCTTACTGTAGATTATAGTTTTACAAAATTGACACCATTTGATTAACAATAGAGTAAGTTGAGATAACCTTAAGGGGTTCTTTTACAAGTTTTATCATAACCTTTCCCTCCATCCAATATATATTGTAGAGTCTTCTCAAGAGAGAGAGTATTCTAGTTTATAACCTCATCCACAATCAAAGAAAATTGCTAGGGATTTCACAAGGTATTAGTTTGTAACCTAATCCACCATCAAAGTAAATGGCCAGGGATGTCACAAGTTTTCATTCACATAATGATCTATTGACGTTCTCATTTGAAATGGATTTTGACAATTTCATGGTTAATGTAATACAAGCTACATGCAAATTTACAGTCTTGTATACAAGATCAAGAAAGCTATGGCCAATATCCAAAACCATAGAGCAAGAATTCAACAATTGCTTCCAAATCTCTCTCAGTGCTAGAGTTGTTTTCTCAATAAACTTGTTTTTACTACTCTTGAACTAATGAAAGCCATCATTGTTTCATATAGGAGCATTTAGTTCTGATAAAGAAAATTTTGATAACGTCTATTATCCCTTTTTAGTTTTTTAATGGTTCAATTAAGATTAAAATTTGTATGTTGTCATGAAGAGATTTTTTGTTTTTCATGTCAATTAGTACCCTTTATAACTCTAGGAGGTTCTTAATATTTCCTTTGTTTTTAAAAAACGGAACTCAATTATATATTTAAAAAGATGATTAGGTAAGAGAATTTTAGGATTATAATTTTTTTTCCAAGTTGACAATGTGAATGTTTATTTACCTAAACTTGGCTCCCATGTTCAATACCTCCCGATGGGGTTTGAAGATAATAGGTAATGGAAATTAAACGACATATAAAACAAATAATTTATACATAAAATTAAATAAATAAAAATAAAAAAATCACTTCTATATATTATAGTAGTTCTCACTTGAGTAATCTTTTAATTTTGCATTCAATTCTTTATTAATAAAGTTGTTTTACTTAATAGGGAGTACAATAATTTTGTAATCAAATAATAGGAGAAAACATACTCACAATATAATTTATTTGAATAAATAGATGTGTGTAACATAGTTTAATAAGAAACTAGATTTGTAATTATAAAATATAAAACTATAACTTAAAATTGTAAAATTACTTTGTATTTTTTTTTCTTATGTATATAGAGAAAAAATAAACCAAGTTTGAAGTTAAGAAAATAAACCATAACATAAATAACAATATCTCCTTCTAAAACTGTCTCCATATTAAAATGACATTCACTTTCTTGTATACGAAGACTATTGTTATTCATATACAAAATACAATTTCTGACAAGCATGCGATTAGTGATCGGATATGTAGATGAACTTGGAGTAAACTCTATTTCTGTTAATAAAAATTCTCTTTATTTACATCAATGCTAAATAGATTGTACTAGAATGTATTTAAAATATCTTATTTGAGTTACATGCTCATTTCATGCTTGTTTTAGAGAATTATTAATCAGCAAAGGATTTTCACCCCCAATTTCCTATTTCAATATCTATAAGAATTTTTTTTATATATGTGAACATATTATATTGATTTATATATATGTTTTCACCCACAATTGTCTATTTCAATATCTATAACAATTTTTTTATATATGTGAACACATTATGTTGGTTTTTATATATGTTTTCTCCCACAATTGCCTATTTCAATATCTATAACAAAATTTTCTAGTTCATAACTCTTATCATCAATATCTTTGAAACCTCCACGACCTGCTTCCATGGAAGCAAAAATTTCCTTTCATTCCTTCACGATGACTCCTTTGCAACAACTTATTTCTTCTAAGCTACTCTTTCCTATGTTATTGCCTTAGGGCATTTCTTTTGCAACATGTGATGCAATTGCTAGTTATATATATTTTTTAATAAAAATTAAAATATATATATTATTATTATTAATGTGATATAATAAAATTTTCCAAATTTATAATTCAAAAGATCTTCACCTTATTAATACTTAATGTATATATCTTCGATTCTCAACTAATATTCAAAAGTCGACGCTAAAATTCAAACCTCAATCATTAATCGAAGGACATTTATTTTACATACCAAATCATTACTCGATGCACTTCATCATGCTTTTTCTCTAGCTAACCCAATCATTCAGGATTATTAAGATTAATAGCCACTATAAGAGAGCAATACAGTTGTAGGAATCATACTAACATGAGCATAGAAACAACCTATTAAATAAGGTTAAAGCATGCAATTCATATTATCAAGAAGGTTGATGGTAAGATTTTGAGTGGCTCAGTACACAAATCATTTCTTGAACATATTTCTTTAAACAATGTGGCCCTTGGACAAAGTATGGATTATTATGGAACTCAACAGGCGAATGGTCTGCTCCAGTGACACTTCAGTTCCCCGACAGGACCAAGACAGAAAAGGTTACTGCTCCTCCTGACCCTTCGCTCCTGCCCGGCCTTTGAAAGCCAAAGTCATTTGAGACGCGAAAAAACGATTAACTGAATTTGCACGATCCGGGGGATAGGGCAATAGAGTCCATCCATTACCATGGCCCAGCACCCACAAATGAGAAAACACATTCGTCATCAGAAAGTAGCAGGCCCCTAGTTTCCACAGCAGAATAATGCATGTTTATCCCGAAGGAATATATGTTCGGGCTCCATTAACGGCCCGATGGTTTCAGATTCAACACCATGATCTCGACCTGGTCGGATATTAATATATAAATATCGCCAATGTTGGTTAAACAAAATTAGGTCTGGAGGGCACTGCAATAGCAATTCTGTAATGTCAATAAGATCGAGTTTTTTAGTGGGCAGTAACTGCACCAACCAACCAGTAGGGAGGACGCCTCTCACCTACGCTCCGTTGGGAGGAGTGGGCACCATGCTCGCTCTCATAGCCTTTGCTCTGATTACTCTGGCATGCTCCTGCTTCAAGCAGTGCAGAAATGGCTGCTCTGAAGAAGAAATTAATAACAGATCATTAGAGCATGGCGATGGAGGAAAGAGCGAGATTCCGAAGAATATGACAGAACTTTCAGATACTAAGAACGAAAGAGTGATTGTGATCATGGCCGGGGATGAGATACCGACTGCTATTGCTCAAGCAACGTCTGTGAGTGTTCGAGCGTTAATGTCACCATAGATTGCTGTAGGCTTCTCTATCTTGTTTCTGTAATATACATCAGTGAAAGTGGGTGGGAAATATTATGATTTAGATGATAAGTTCATGTCGATTTTGGAAATATTTACAAATTTAATGTACAGAAGCAAAGTTAATTGAATTAATTGTTTGCTGTTAAAATTTCGAAATATGTGATGGATTTTCAAATTTCATCCGCTAATCTTGATGTACACTTTTTCATGGCTATATTAGTGGCAATCAGACAATCTCCATTATGGGAGCTTCTGAAGCTCTAGTGCTTGGATGAGTGTTACATATGGACACCTGGATATTGAGAGCATACTGAAACTTTAGTGCTGGGATGAGTATTACGTATGGATATCCGGATATTGAGTTATATTTTATAAATAAAGAAAATGACAACTATTTCATAAATATCATTCAAATTTTTTTTATCGAGATTATATATATATATATATATATATATATAAACTGTATTTTACTATATATATATATTAAGATACTATATAATGAAAGTTGAGGGAAGCTTTGGAAATCGAATTGAGGTAGGTTAAACTTAACATGGATGATGGGTGTAGTGTTAGTACATGCTGGATTCTTGCTCTTCACTCTTAGTTGGTTTCTTTTATTTTTTTTTCCTTCTCCTTTTGCTCTCTCTCGTCGTCCTTTATTCCTGTCTCTTTTTATTTTAATTTTAATTACTATAATTTTTATTATGAGTATTTTCCTTATTATTTAATTTGATAATTACCTGTTTAGTAATATTAAATTAATTAATTATTATCATTATTATTTTTATTTTATTTTATGTAATTATTTATTTTTATTTTTTTTTTTGATATTATTATTAGTATTAATATTAGAAGGTATTCAAATATAATTAAATACAATTAAATTAAAATATAATAGAATTAAAATTAAAAAATAATCAAATATGATAAATTTTATTCAATTTTTTATTCTAGTCAAACTAGTCGTTTTTTCAACGGCTACTTGCTGGTTGGAAACACATAGACAAAAATTTCTTACATGTGATTTTCACTAAAAATTCTTATGTCACAGAAACCAAACTCCTATAATTTTCTCAATTACAAAACAAACTATTGTTACAAAATTTTATATATTAAATAAAAAAATTAATTAATTACAAAATTTTAACTTTTCTTAAATCTTAAATAAAATTAAATAATTCTTTTCTCTAAGTTGGATAGGCCAAATATTAGTCTCGTTAACCATCATCATCATCATTAAAAATATAAATGTAATTTTTCAATTCTTTATATTATCATATAATTTTCCAAAATATTTAAATTATATTTGATGCTTATCATCTCCTACCTAGGCCATCCTATGAATATCTTTAAGTAAAATTATGTATAAATAGAGTATATATAATATAGCAAATGATTTGATTGGTCAAAATATTATATGATATAACAAATGAATTGAATGAATGAAATATTCAGTCTAATAATGATTGAAAAGAGAAATAGTTTGGTGGTTTTTAATTGTTATTCTTGATATATGTGTGGGTGGCAAAATTATTAAAATTATAGTGTTTGAAGGGTGCTTTTAATTTAAGATTATAATAATATATAGTGTGTTGAAAATTTTAATATTTGAGAAGTAAGTTAAAGGAATAGTTTAAATTTAAATTTTATTTGGTTAATATCATTAATTTGTATTTTGTTAATTATATTTTTGATAATATTAATTTTTTATTTAAAATTTTTAAAAATAACAAAATTCGTAATTGAGAAAATTTAGATTAAAATTATTAATAAATAGTATTTCTGAATTAAAATTAACCATTTGTAAATCATGAATTTATTGGTTACAGGTCATACTAAAAAAATTACAGAAAAAGTAACCTCCAAAGAAACTAAACTCCAGGAAAATACCTTCTCAAGAGTGGAATGCAATTTCACGGAATAATCATTTGAGTGAACAAAATATAATGTTTGCAATATATCTGCCATGAGCTCGTTGGTTGGGATGATGAATTCTTATTCTCATACTGGATTTTATGTCCATAAATGACATGACGAGATATCAAGAAAATGTTATAATTATTTTATTTTTAAAAATATAAATTTTATTTTAGATATTTGGAAATGTTGACTAAATCTCAATGATTGTGATTAATTTTAAAGATCATAGATCTAACATAAATTTTATTGCCACTTCAGTATTGCAATTTCTTTGAACATAGAATGCCAAAAGTAATATAAAAAGATAATTTAGAAGTGAATTGAAAAAAAATATCAAAATCCACGGAAAAAATACAAAGTAAACAAAGTCGAGGTACATGAAAATGAAATGAATTCATCAACAACATGATTGAAAAAGAAATAATTTATATTGATATAATTGGTGGATCAAGAATTTTCTAAATTTGATTTATTTAATTTATATATGTTTGTGTGCGCGTGTTGAGATTATAATTTAATTAAGAATAAGATTATATATGGATTATAATCTAATTAAGAATAAGATTTTATAAATTTAAGTAATTTTTTTTATTTTTTTTGTGAATTTTGTAGAGCCTTTCTATTTTATATATATCAAAAAAGCAAGTTGCTATATATATATCGATGCAAGAAGGAAACCACGTCTGTTGGCCACCTTAGTGAATTAAAAGCCAACCAGTATTGGAATTATTTTTTTGTAACATTCCTATAGTTAAATAACATAAAAAGAAAATATTCTCATAAAAATCATAAAATTCGAAAATAATGATATTTGTCTTAATTGATCACGAGCCACGATTTCTTTGGAAATTTTAAAAGATTTACCTTCCAATTTGAATTTACTTTCCAATTTGAATTTACCTATTAAATGGGAATATATTATTGGTGGGAATTTTGGTTTTCAAATTCCTGTGGTTATTGTTTACTGGAGAGTTTGCCAAATTATCCACAGTCTCATGAAAAATAGAAAACGGAATCATTCCAACAGAAATGGTTGAACTGTTCTCCAATGCGTAGCTTACAAAATCTTGGGAAGAGGCAGTTAAAGAAATTTTCCCTGGATTTTCTGGCTGGGGACAGAGTTATGGGTAGGCTATGTTCATTTGAAAACCCAAGATTCAAATAGGTTTGGTACGGGCTCTTGAAGTAGAAGATGTGGTATCTTAATGGTGGAAAATGGTCTCACTATAACAGTAGTGTTAATGGCTGACAATGCTACGGGCTTCCGGAGCATTCCATGTTAACGGTGGACAATGCTATAGGCTTCCGGAGCATTCCATGTTAACGGTGGACAATGCTATAGTCTTCCAAAGCTGCATTTAACAAGGAGAAGTTTGAAAGAAGTCGGCTGTCAGCTGCCTTTAACAAAGAGAAGCTTGAGAAGCTTGAGTCTCTGGAGAGGGTGGGTTTTCAGTAATATAAGTAACTAATCATTATTACAAAATAGGAAATGTGTTTATTCATTAGTGTTTGAATGAATATGGGTTTATATTTTTATAATTTGATTCAAAGAAAATAGTAGTTAATTGCATCAGTTTCTTTGAAATGATTAAGTGTTTATTTTGCCAAATAGAAATCATTATTTTATATGGAAAATATGATAAACTAAAAATATATTAGATGCAAGGAAAACAATAGTTAATGGCATTAATTTTCTTGAAATAATTATATGTTTATTTTTACATACTTAAAAAGAGTTCTTGCATGAAAACCTTACACAAAAATACATATATCTTGAAAAAGAATATTAGTTTATCAGTTTCTTTGAAATGATTAAGTGTTTATTTTGCCAAATAGAAATCGTTATTTTATTTGGAAAATATGATAAACTAAAAATATATTAGATGCAAGGAAAACAATAGTTAATTGCATTAATTTTCTTGAAATAATTATATGTTTATTTTTACATACTTAAAAGAGTTCTTGCATGAAAACCTTACACAATAATACATATATCTTGAAAAAGAATATTAGTTTATTTGAGAAAGATTTTTTTGGGAAAGTCATGTTGCATATAAGTTATATGTTGGAGAAGAACATATAGTTGTAAGCAAGTGTAATAGTTGTTATGACAATTCCTTTTGGAAATATTATTTTTGGACGCAAGGATAATAGCTATAATGTAAGTTTCTATTGAAAATTTAACTGTTAAGTATGATATCACTTCAAAGGAAATGAGTTAAGTGCATGCACAAAAACAACTACTACATTTGATATTTCTTGAAAAGAAATATCATATTTGCATTGATAGGAGAAAAATAATAATATGGTGTGAAAGATTCTTGAAAGAGAAAATATAAGTTGGGGTGCAAGAAAATTAGATACTATACATTGGAATTGTTGAAAGCAAAATACCTATTTTCATGTTCTAATTGTGTTACAGTTAAGGATATTTTTATATATAAGCATGGGATTAGCCATGTCAAAAGATAAATTAGTGGTGTTAATTCTTTGGAAATAAAACATAGGAATTCGTGTGCATTAAACAATGACAACTAGGATTATTGTTTTGGAAAGAATATACAGTTTTGTGTGGGAAATGATAGCATGTTTAGTTAGCCTACACTCGGAAATATTATTTGGAAAATAAGATGGATTACATGCATAAACCCATATTAATGTGTTTTTTTTTTGGAATATATATGTGGGTAATGTTTATATAATATTTGGAAAAGAATACATGTATTTACTTACCTAAGTTTTATGGAAAAAGGAAACATGTTTTACATGCTTTATTATGCTAAAATTCCCTTGAAAAGGAAACGTGTGTTTGCACGCTTGATGGTGTTAAGAATTCTATTGGGAAAATCCTTTTGGAAACTATATGCAATTTGTATGCATAGGAACAACATTTGTTATGTTAAATTTCTTACGTGAACCAAAAGTAATAGCTTAAGGATTAGTTATTTGGTTTAAACTTATGTAAATCACATGCATGAAGATATGATTTTTTATTTGCTGTTTATTTTCTGCAGAGATATGATTTTTTATCTGATGTTTATTTTATGAAAAGATATGATTTATGTATCCAATAATATCTCCAAAGTCAGCTAAAGCTTCTCAACAATATGTCTTTAATAAGCTTCATTAAGCCTCGAATTCTGCACCAACTAATTCTTCTAAGAATTCTTCAATGGACCTCAACATTGTTGCTTCGAGGCCGCTTCAATATGTGTCCAATATGTCTCCAAGGCTACCCTCAAATATGCTTCTAAAAATTATTCCAAATTGTCCCTAAATTCACTTCAAGATTCCCTCAATGTACCTTCAAATATTTCCCCAAAACAGTCCTCTAAACCTACCTTCAAAGATTGTTCTAGGGTGACTTTAAAGACTTAGAATATGTTCTTAAAATATTCTTCAGCATTAGTTTCAAATTTACTCCATGGGATACAAGAGAGGCTGCTATAAAAATAAGTCTTCAAGATGCTCCAAAGGCAACCTTCAGGTTCAAAATTCTCCAATATTTCTTCAAGCAAGGTCTGCAAGTAATGATTTTGGGAATGATCCAAAAGGTCTCCAATCACTTCAAAGTGGTTTTAGAAACTGCTTCAAAGGCCCAATTCTATTCAAAAACTTGTCCATCGTTCCACTTCAGGCCAGGCCCTTCCCCTAAGATCATCTGAGCTCCTTTAGAAGTATGTTTACACAGATAAGAATTTTTTACTAGGCAACAATCCAAAATAGAGGTCTGAGTTCTAAATAGTTTGAGTTGTAGAGATGAACTAGGTTTCTCACAGTGACGAAGCGAGATTCTTTAGAAGTATGTTCACACATGTCTGAGGCTAAGGTCATAGGTTTGAGCTCCTTTTCTAATGGTGATCTGACCCTCCAAATTTTCATCTATACTCTTTCCACATATATGAAACTTTTACTGGGCTGCAATCCAAAACAAAGCTTTGACCTCTAAATAGCATGAGTTGTACAGATGAATTAGGTTTCTCACAGTGATGAACTGAGCTTTTGATCCTTCAATATGAGATTTGTACTAAGCCCTTACAAGTTCTTTCCTCGGGTCTGAGGTTGATGTAGGATAGTCCAATGATATAAGTTAAAAGTTTTCTGCTAGAAAGTACCAAGTTTGAGCTACCAAGGGGGTACTTTTCCACAATACTGAGTAGATCTGAGCCTAATCTAGGCCTCGTCCTCATCACTATTCCCTAGATATAGTTTGAGCTTCACTGTATAGACTTCTGTGATGATAATCTACAAAACTAGGTGCAGAGATAACGTTCCATAGGTGTACAGACAATTGTAGTACGATCTGAACTAATCAATAATAGATCTCAGATCCTAGTATGAGTTCTCTTGAGCTTTCCCACAAGGTATTCACTGAGTTTTGATGGAATTATTCGACGTTTTCTGTTGTAGACCGAGTTCCACAGTAAATGAAGGACATTGATAATGCAGATCCCTAGAAATAAACTTCATGTAACAATCATGTGGATTTTTGATAAAGGTAGATCTCAGGGAATGGACTTTGTGTCTCCATTATGTGGAATGGACTTTTGAATTTTTTAAATTTATGTAATTTTGTTTTTATGACGCTTGAATTTCTGAAAATTAAACACATGTTTTAATGTATATATTTTTTATAATGCTTCATTCATAAACCTTGTAGATATTGAATTATACAGGAAATTTTGGAATTTTATCTAGATATTTATGATGGGGCATTATCATAAGGTAATTTCTTTCGTCAAATGAATTATTCTTGAGTACATCTACAATACTCACATAAAAATTTCAAACAATTCCATGCTAGAAGCTTTCACTTCAATTCATTTCTTATATTTTATCTTTGATGTCATAAATCTTAGTGACATGTTTTTTGTGACACATGGAGTGCTTTATTAAATTTTAAAAATTCCATTAGCAAAACTTCTATGGCCATGTGGTGAATCTTCCACACTCATTAGATCTTCTTTCTCATATAAATACCATTTTTACAGGGTGATATATATTTGTACATATAAGCACTAACCATTCTCATATTCATTTAAGTAGTGCTTTGCAATAGTCATTGCAACCTATCACTTTCATCTTTGACACGAATCGCTGAGTGAGGCATGCCCATACTCAGCACATAAACTATCATAAATCATAAATTCACTTATAGATATAGACCCATGATAGGATGACCATCTATGTAAATCCATCCTACGGATGATGTGGTACTACTCTTGAAATCACAGCCTGCATGGATGAAACTAGATCTGGGGTCTTCTATCTCATTCACTCGATCATTCAAGTACAAGTCTAAACATGCAAATATGTGATCTAAAGTCGAACATGGGAAGACATTGTCTAATTACCAACCAATGATGTAAGTCATTAACAGACGTGAGAGAAAACACTGATGATGATAATGGCTCTCAAGGTACTGCAGTACAGTTTGCACGGTGTGAATAGATGATTTGATGTCGAACACCATACAAAGTATTTCGGTCGAAGGCAGTGATATCAAACTGTCACCGAAAGAGAGAAAATTTCCATTTATGTATGCAAGCTCCAAGTTATTGGAAGGGTGTTTATAATTCAACTTCCTGGATGATGAGTTGATGTCGAAAGGAAGCGATGTCAACCTATCACTGAAAGAGAGAAAATTTCCATTGATGTATGCAAGCTCCAAGTTATTGGAAGGGTATTTCTAATTCAACTTCCTGGATGATGAGCTGATGTTGACAAGAAGCGAATCATCATGGGAGGGCCTTGATTTATCCCCCATGAATGACACAAAACGGGAGTAATTATTTCAGAGATAGAATGTGACTGATGAAGCAATGTTTAGGGATGACGGTCATGAAATGAAGGTTTATGAGAATTGTGAAGGATGAGGAATTAATGACTGACTTCTCTTGAACATATCAGCAACATTGAATGAGTTGGAAGCATTGACCCACAACCAAATTGTTGGATGATATGATAGAACATTAATTAGATAACCCAACCCGACAGCCATGAAGATGAAGTAAATGAGTGTCATGTTTAAGAGGGACTTGCTACCATAAAGTGATTTATCCCTTTCCCATTTTCCCCAGTCATTTCTGACCAGTACATCTTTATTTTTTAACAAGCTTGAGGATGATAACATATTCTTGATGTATAATTCCACCCTTCGAGTGAATCCATCGCTATGTGATGCTTTAACGAGTCTAGAGAATGTGAAACTTGATCTTGTCATGATGGAAAAGTCCGTCACTATTTGATATTTTTACAAGTCTAACAACAATGAAAACTCTGTCCTTTTTCATGTTTAGAGAGTTTGAAAAAGGGAGGAAAAGAAAAATCCACATTTTCCTTCTCTTAAATTTGTCCCTCATGTCCGAAAAAGCGTAAAATAATACCTGAGAGAACCTCCTAGCCATGTGCGCCTAGGGCGTTCCTTTTTCGTAAATAATATATCCTAGTCCAGAAAAGGGTTAAACTTATACTGAGTAGATGTCATTTCAGTTCATTTTACGAGCTCGAAAGGACAAGTGCTCGGAAATATTTTCATGTTTTGGGAGTCGGAAAAGAGCTGAAAGAGGACTCCACGGGGGTTCCTTTTTCGATGTTTAATAGAGCTCAAAAAAGAGATAAAAGTGTGCTTTGTGGTCAAAATTAATTTTAAGATTATGCATGTCAAATTCATTGTACCAACTATAAATCTACTCAAAGAACCACCAAATGGATTAACAATATTTTTTTAATAGTAAAAATAGGTAAAAAATTATATTCGATTTATTAAATATTGATGAAATCATCTAAAGACCATTTAAATAAGAATTTACCATGTCATTTTACCATTTCACATTAAACATTTAGTTTTGAGTGCTATGAGCTAGTTCTTCCCTCGAACATCAGCAGTTGATTGTGACAGATTCTGTGGACAATTTCTCATGTCTTCAGGACCAAGTAAGATCTTTGACCTTTCTCTTTCGATTCATATCATTCTTTCGTAGTTTCATGCATATTTGTAAGGGTTTTGGGGCTCCTAGGGAAAATCTACAATGCCCTAGGATCAACACACCATTGAATGTCGAAAAGTGCGTTGAAGAGGAACTGAACTGAAGCACAGGAACTGTGAAACTCTCTGTCTAGGTAAGAAGGGTGTGTTGGGTGCAATTGCGAAATATTATTTGTGTTTTATGCCCACAATCTATTCACTTTTTTACATGAAATGGATCTTAACTAAACTTATGGTTTGATTGTAGGCTTTGATCAGATTAGAATGCCAATTACATGGAGAGAAAGAGAACATGAGGAACGGCATATGGTTGCCCTAAATGATCCTGGCACTATCAGATCCCTCGGAGACTATGGGTTACACAAATACTTTAAACTATCAGGGATGAGGCAACATTTAGAACTGTTGCAGTTCCTGATTTTCTCACGGGATCTGGCAAGGTAGTAATTTAACATTGGGGACAAAGTGCTCCCAATATTGGTCGTTGATATTTACTTTTTGACAGGTTTGTTGAGATGCGGTGCCCCTATTTACCTTGCGGGTTTCGTCCATGGAGGTGAGATAGTGAAGGATTACATTCAAAAAATATTTGGCTAGGTAAGGATCCTAGAGAGAATGGAAAGAAAAACAATAAGGATTTGTACGATATGCCTTTACGAGAACTCATGTTCACCATCACAAAGCTAGCTAGTAGCGTGACACTTCATGTTGTGAATAGATCATACATGGAGTATGTGCTTGAGTGTCTGAGGCCAACCGTGTTCAACTGGGCTGAAGCGGTGCTCTCTCAGATTAAAGAATAGCTGCCCAAAGTGAAAAGTGGCAGAAAGGAGAATTTAAGCTATGGATCGATCCTCGTCACTTTCATTATGGAGTGAATTCCATTGATGCAGCCACAACATGAAACACTAGGTGTAGCTAGTCCTAGGGATCCGTAGATGCAGTGGTGGGTAGAGTTGATGGTTAGACATGATGTCCAGTCATCAATTTCATTATCTACTACATTATTTATTTGGCTCCAACGACAGCATATCATCATAGAGGAGCATCCATATGCAGGGGTGGATTTTCATAGAGACCTAGATTTGATGTTACTTTTAGACACTCAATGGGGTGCTATAGGTAAAATGTTTTGACCATGTTTTTTTATTTTTGGGTTTTTTACATATTTTTTTGTTTTTCTATGTTTCCAAGACTAAACTAAAGATGTTTTATGTATGACGATGTGGGTAGTGTTCGAATAGTGGGTTGTCCACAGTAGGCGAATGAACTAGCAGAGCGGACTATCGGCAGAGCAGGTCTTCGGGATTTGGATTTAACCAAAACTCGGGCCGAGTTATAACAGCATGTAGAGGGGTTGAATCTTGGGATACCAGATATCAGGATTGAGAAGTTACCGATGAGGCTACAGTGCCATACTATTTGTGTGCCTAGCCGATGGATGAGGCTATTGCACATGATAGCTCAAGCAATGACCTACTATCACGAGCACCACTAGATCTACTTGGGATACGATATGTCTGCATACATTTTGAGGTCATGTCACCAACGCGTATTAGACACAATTTTTTGTAAAAAACTCGATTATCTATCTATTTTAATTTCAGTGTTTTCCTATGGTTATGTGCAATCCTATTCAATTGTGTGATGTGAATTGAAAATATGTCTTTACATATGTTTCAAATCTTTGTTTAACATGTAATTCACTAAATAATCAATCAAGGTGTTGAAGTTTCTGGAAATGTGTTGATATTGGATGTAAACAACATGTCTTTCCAAAATATGAACTCTAAGTAACATGCGATGAATAGTTGGATTTCGAATGGTATAAACATTAGTAATTTGTAGTACGACAAGTGTTAGTCTATATTAATGATGATTCAGTGAATACCCACTGAAATTGCATCAGAGAGGAGTTTGATCAATGCGTTATACTCAATGATATTTTTGGTGTATTGACTAATAAAAATCCCTTGGAAACTCACTAACTTTCCACTTGGAGGGAAGATGGCCCATGCTACAGAAGATAGATTATGTGTACTACGACTAGCACCATCGGCATAACCAACAAATGATTCTGAAGATTCTGACATCTGCAAAAAAAATGCAAAGCAGATTACTAACCACATGAAAACTCTTAAAAGACACACTGTGAAACACATGCAATCAAATCATATATACATTGTCATACAATGTTTACTATGCAGAATGAAGCATAGTAATGCTTAAGATACAACCCATTCTGAGGCTATGAGAATGGAATCTCTTCATAATATTCCAACTCGTAGGTGCCCTTTTCCAGAACACATTTTAAAATATAGGGGCCATGCCATAATGGTTCAAATTTTCTTGTTCCTATCTTATCAACTTCTTGATCATAAAGCAAGACCAGGTCTCCTTCCGAGAAGGTGCGAGGCTTGACATTGCAGTCATATTGTGCCTTGATTCATCTCTTATGTGCTTCATTGGCCAATGCAACTTCATGATGCATTTCATCTAGATGGATGGGATCTAAAAGAGGTGTCTCTTCGTCAAAAGTGTCAAGCAGCAGGTCAATTGTGAGTTTGAATTATGTAATTTCACATTGAACCAATAATATAACTTCCATACCATAAACCAGCTAAAAGGGAGTAACTTTGGTTGCATTTCTCACTGAGGTTTGGTAAGCCCACAAAGCTGAGTACAAGATTAAATTCCAGTTTAATTTATGAACCCAAATCATTCCTTGAAGCATATGCTTAAAATATTTGTTGATGGCTTCAACTTTTCCATCAGCTTGTGGATAATAAGGGGTAAAACTATCATGTCATAGTCCTAACTTGGTAATCAACTTAGTTATCATATAGTTTCAAAAGTGCTTCCCATGATCTATAACTATGGCTAGCGGCACACCAAACCGAGTAACCACATGGTTAAAGAAAAAAAAATCAATTATCCTGCCTGTGTTGTTAAATGTAGGCATCGCCTCGGCCCACTTGGTAAAATAGTCAACAGTGACAATAACATAGCCATGCCCCCCAGCCGAGCGAGGGTTACATGTCATGAAGTATATGCCCCATTTGGAAAATGTTCCCACAACGATGAAAGGATGCATTAGTGATGACGACACATGGATTTTACGATCAAATATTTGGCAAGCATGAAAAATTTTGACCACAAGAATGCAATCTCAAAATATGGTAGGCCATAAGTAACGAGCGTGGTGAATCTTCTACTAGGTAGAAAAATTGGACAAATTTTCACTACAGGTTTCAGCGTCGAAATCATTTAAAAATTTCTTGGCCTCCTCATGAGTGATATACCTATGTAAATCGCATTGATACCATGAAAATAAAGTGTATCACCGACGATCAAATAATCTTTGTCTTGGTATCAAATACATTATTTTTGCGACCGAGATGTACTGGGTCGAAAAGTTTGGGTCTGGAGATAGATCAAGAAATATCCATACCATGAGTCAAATGACACAATTAGAAAAAAAGACTCATCCGGAATGTATGGTTCCGATGTAGACTTGGTGATACTCGAGGGAAGGTCGCAGATAAGCTTAGCGAAAACCAAAGAATTCTTTGACTTGGATTTTATGAATTCCAAATCGAATTCCTGCAAAATGACTATCCCTTTTGAGTATTGCCCCCAATAAATTGACGTGACAGAATGTATGTCATAGGGTTGCAATCCGAAATGACAATGGTCTTCCGGAGAAGGATATAGTGGCGAAATATTTGTACATATTGAATGACTGCCAAGGCGAGCTTCTCATCATAAGTGTACTTAACTTTCATATCATTGAGATGGAAACTCGAATAATAGATCAGATGTTCAATCCCATCTTCTTCCTGGACTTAAACCATGGTGATGGTGGTATCTGCAGTGGTGAGATATGGGAAATAATCACTCTGGTAATTTGGGGAAACATTAATGATGCGCAGATCAAGGTATATTTAAGAGCACCAAAGGAAGCTTATGAAACCTCATCTAAATGGAAGGGAGTCCCCTTTTTCAAGAGTCGAGTAAATACTTTAGCCATTTCGGCGTAGTTGGGAATGAATCTCCTTAGAATGTTAGCCTTCCTTTGGAGTATCTGTAACTGAAGTAGGTTAGAAGGCGAAGTCAAATCTAGAATTTCTTCGTCCTTCATGGGATCAAATCGAATTCTATCTTTCGACACAACGAAACTAAGCAAATGACTAGAACCAATACAAACACACATTTTTTTGGATTGAGGTGTATTTTGTAGTGACGACATCTTAAAAAGATGGCTCTCAAATGTAGTGGGTGGTCAGCCCGTTTTCATGAATGGGTAGGTAAGTCATCCAAATAAGGTTGAACAATGTGTTTGATGTCATGAAAAGAATAATTCGTTTCCCTTTTAAAGGTTTCCCTAGTGTTCTTTAAACTAAAAGGGAGTTTTCGATAAGCGAATGTTCCCCAGGGACAGATAAAGGTTTATTTATATTGGTCCTCTGGAGAAATATTAATCTAATTGTAAACAAAAAAACCGTCAATGAAGGAAAATATTTCACATCCGGCAGTTTCGTCAATGATTTGGTCGATAAAGGGAGTGGGATATTTTTCCTTTCGACAAGCATGATTAACATCCCGATAATCAATGCACACTCTAATTCTCCCTTGTTTCTTCATGACAGGAACATGTTGGGAACCCAATAGGTAAGCAGAACAGGGTAAATTAAATGATCAAATAAAAGTTTTTCAACCTTTTCTTTAATAGAAATAGCCTTCTTAGGATGAAGAGGATGGAGGTGTTGTCGTACCGGTTTGACATTGGGGTACATTTTAATCTCATGCTCAACGAAACAAGAATCGATGCTTGGAATTTTCTCATATGACCAAGCGAATACATAACGGAAAAGAGAGTGGTAAGTATCAATTTCAGAAGCAGAACAAGACACATCGACATTAATGTATTCTACTACATCAGGTTTGGTTGAAATATAGATAGAAATCATCTCTTCGATATTTGATGGGTTTCTCTTAGAATCAACGACGTGGATAGGAATGGAATTCGTTAAGAAATCAACGATTGTAGGGTGGTATAGTTCAGTTGGATTAACTTCAATGTAATTTGGAAGATGGGATCGGTGATGATAATCTTCCCATGGTTCTTCTTCTGGCATCATGGATTCCATAATGCTCTCATCAATTAAGAATATACATGAAAAAGGGTTAGAAGAAGTACCATAAGCCAAATAATGATTGATCCAAACAGTTGGCGACAAAGGATGAGCATTAGTTGCACAAGCTAAAAATATTGATTGTTATGTGATCTCTATTGGACTTAGCAGTATAGTTACATCCAACCTATCTATTTCAGAATCATTGGGAACCTTCCATAAATCATATGAAGTGGAAGATATCATATTTCAGGTTTTTATTTTTGTGATTTCTGCCAATGTCGTAGGCGACGGTAATGAAAAGGTTCCCATTAGGGAAGAATCCTTAAAGAATCCTACACCAATATTTTGAAGAGATGGAAGGGGTCAGTGAGCGAACAAAATTCTTCCAGTTGCCTGGGAACCAGAGGCAAAGAAGGCGAGTTGATTGATGACTGTGATGCCACCCTTATGGGGGAAGGCGACCATGCGAAAATAAGTAGATACAATCGCAGCCATAGTGTAAACCCATGGTCTTCCTAGTAAGATATTTTATTCAAGGGGTTTGTCAATGACCTCAACTTCAATAGTTTTTCCCCCTATTTTGACTTCCAGGTTACTGAGAATTCCACAAGGCTTATATGTACAACCGTCAAAATATTTCAATGTCGTAGGTGATTGTGATAAAGGTGGCGAGCCAAGTGAATTCCAACAACTCATAGACATGATACAAGTAGATGCATCTTCGTCAATAATAGTTCGATGAATGAGGCGATTCAGGACATTTACTTGGATCAAAAATGCTAATTGTGCTAGAAATTGTGGAACATAGCCTGCATGGTTAAAGACTACAAGATTAGAGTCTGTCAGATCAGTTCCACCAATTGCCGACAACAAAACGTGCTTTTGGGAGGGACAATTCTGAAGAACCTCAAGCATCGATAGAGTAGAAGGTCACTGAGCCAAATCTTTGACAATGTTATAATTTCGAGTTGCACGAGCTCGAGGGTTGAAAGTTGATTTATGAATGACTTTCTTTGGTGGCTTTATTGTTAACTCAGGAATAATATGCGGTAGAATTGAATCAGATGAGGTCAAAATCGAAGCAGTAGGCTGGCCTGTAGCCTAAATATTCGATGATAAAATAGGATTATTGTAATCTTTACTTTGATTAGACACCAAAAAATTAGTTTTGGGCTTAGTGGAAGATAACATAAATACTTGTGAACTAGAAGCGGGATCCGTAGTAACCATATGTGTTTCTAGGTTCAGAAAAGGGTTTGTCAACATTGTAGATGCAAGATAATTCTTAAGAAGTTTCAATACTTCTAAGCAGTGAGGACTGTCTCATGTAAAATGCTCCTCATTACATATCAAACAAGGGAACGAGGTTTTCGAGAAGTTTCGGGTGTATCGGATGATTTTTCTTGTTCGGGTGAATTTTGTTTTTTCTTTTCTTCCCCTTTCTTCTTACATTCAGGTTTCTTGTCACTTTTTCCCTTGTCAGATGACACGACATGTATTTTGGAAGAAGACACAGGATTAGATGAAACAGGGGTTTGGTTGGACATTGCAAGTTTTGAGAGAGATGGTCGACCTGTTGGCTATGTGCTAGCATAACCAATGACATCATCACCAACATGAATTTCCTTACCAGATGGAGGAGGAGGAACAACAAAATTCGGTCATGGTGCATTCATAATATTTTCATAGAGCGTGTCAGACTAAGTATAAATAAAATCCAGATGCTTGGCACGAGAAAATACTTTCTCTTCAATGACAACACTTCCTTTGGCCACGTCCTCGGTGATAGATGGAAAAAAGGAATTTATAAACTACTCAGCTAAAAATCTTATCTGGAACAAAGTTTTAACCATTCGACAACGACGACGCCACTCATGAATGTGATCTGATATGTGAGTAGCAGTGGTCTATTTAAAGTTGGTCAAACGTTTCATTCTAGTTTCATATCTGATGGGTAACTAGAAGTCGGTTAAAAAAGTAATGGCCAAACCCATGAAGTTATCAAAAGAAGCTCGTGGTAATTAAATATACCACATTGTAGTCGGACTAGTGAGCATTCGTTGGAAAAGACAGAGTCTAACAGAACCATCATTCAAGGAGTTTGAGGAACACCGTAAATGGATCTTCTCCAGAGTTTCCATTGAATTTCGGAATATCAATGGGTAATTTATGAGGAATCACTAGCCACTAAGGTAAATAATGAATGTGATCATTTGAGAGCTAGTTTAAATCAGGTAATTCTAATGTTGCAAAAAACGACAATTGTTGGTTTAGATCAGGTTGAGCGTAACCAGGGTAAGATGGAATTTCCTGGACAATAGGTTGTTGTGCACCAACATAAGGATTCTGTTGCTAGTAACCCTGATAGGCGTAATTTTTTTGACCAAACCCCTAATAGGCCCGTTGACCAGAACCTGGATAAGCTTGTTGTTGACCAAACCCAGTATAGGCTTGTTGACCAAGTCTAGGATAGGTTTGATACTGTTGGAATTGCTACTATGGCTACCATGGGATTTGATAATATGGTTGTTTCCGACCAAGATAAGTTGGACCGGGTTGTGAATAGATGGGACCAATAGAAACCTGTGATAAGGGTAAACTGGCATGTGGTTGTGAAATTCCTCTTACAGACGATTGTTGTAAACTAGTCTGGGAAGATGAAGTCTGTAGACTCAAAACTTGAGGCTTAAGGGTTGAAGGACCTGCCTGAGAAGGCTAAGCTACGACCAATGAATTAATAACAAGTGTAGTAGGTATGGATAGAACAAGCTGAACTGGTTGATATTGGTACACAACCATTTGCAGTTGAACATGCAAGGTAGGATTCCATTGACAAACAAGAATTCTAGCATAATATTGACCTAAAAACAAAGGATTAATATCAGATAGGGTAAATATGGGTTTCCCCCCAACATATGGAGTATAAGGATATTGAAAATAATGACCTTCATATGATGGGAGTCCAGTAGAAACTAGATCAGATGGATGGTAATCGGATGGACCAGCCTGATATTGAGTTGAAGATGTAAATAAAGGATCAGGTCGTTCAATACTCGTAAGAGAGGAACAAGATAAAATTCCAAATTATGACATGGGCGAATTCCATGGACTAGAGGAGGTATCAGAGTAGGTTCCATTTAAGGATTGGTCACCCTGTGGGAAAGACATACCACCATAAACATGAGACTCAGGTGTCGTAGAAAACATCAAAGAGGTAGAAATAGTAGATGTTGTTTTAGCTATAACAGATGGTAAAGTATGGGATGTTGTCTCAGCCATGGTTAAATAAGCCAGTAAATGCTCTAAAGAATCTACGCGAACTTGAAACTGAGCAGGATAAACAAAAGCAGTGTGGGTCAGATGAGGAAAAGAAGGATAAAGATGAATCCCCGACCAAAAATGAGTTGGAGTTGTAGGGATTATCTCCTCCTAAGGTTTTTATTCAATTGAAATCAAAATAGGTGGACGTACGTCACCGTCAAGCCCAAGATAAATTTCAAGTGGCAAACTCTGCGGTAAAGAGGAAGACTCAATAGTTAAGGATAACTAAGGATGAGTCAATTGATTGTCTTTTGACATGGGAAAAAAATATTGGTGTTCAACTTTGGGATCAATATGTTCTAGTAAAATAACGATAGTTTCTAGATCAACTTCCGGTTGAACAACTTCATTTTCTGGATTTACTGTTTCACTGGATTCAACTTTAGTGTCCTCGGGTAACTTTGAGGGTTCTGTATTGACAGTAGCAGATAAACCGAGATCAGTAGAAACAAATTAAGACTCGGTACTCAAGGGATGATGACTCTGGTAAATTAGATGAAGATGAAGCACCAAAGGTTCCATAGGTATTGGACTCGGTAGGATGAGCTTGTCTTTGCCCACTAGGTGTAGCTTCGGGTGGTAAAGGTGGTTTATTCGTAGTCCTATGCGAACAACAGGGAAAGGGGTTATCTTCTTCCATGATTGTTGATTGATTTTATTACAAAAAATAAATAAACAAAAAGAGGGTAATGCTGGGAAAAAGGATTACCAAGCAACTGTGAACTGAAATATACTGCCCCAGTAAACCAAGGACTTATGTACGTGCAGGAAATCCCCCCAAATGTTGGGTTCAGTGTATCACAGTGTACAAGGCGACCAACTCAGTTACCTATGGATAGTAAGCAACCTAATGTTGTCCTACCAAATATACTCAATGGTACGTGGAGGCCCAATCTGTATTAGTCATGTCTAATGCGAAAATGCATAGTGAGAGCATCCCATTATACTTTTCATACTAGAACACCGCCTGATATACTCAAGGTACGTGGATGAGCTCTAATATACTTATGTACATGGGATGAGGTATCACACTCGGAATGTATTTCAAACAATTCACGACAACTACTATGTTTTACGACACCAGAACACATCTCTAGCCTAGACCTCTAAATGTTATCACTGTGACAATGCTCCCTTAGGTTAATTGGGATAAATTTTAAGTTGATCTTGCTTAAAAATTTTCCTTTTAGGTTCACCACGTGATGTATTTGAAATTCCTATAATGAAACAAAGATGATAAGCATTTGTTTCGATTCAATTTCGAAAATGAAAACCTTAGCTACAAGGGATAGAGCAATCAGATTATAAGCAATTAGCAATGAGAAGATCTAAAGGAAAATTCCCTAACTATTGCTACGCAACACTCACAAACCCTATATGCAAATGCAAGTTTTTCTTTTTGATTTATTTGTGTGAATGAATGAAAAATAAACTAAGATGCACAAAAATTCAATCAATACTTTCCAGATAAACGAATATTAGTACGATAATTCCTCTTTTCAAAAATGAAGGACTAATCAAATGTAAACTTTAAACTTTGGAGCTATTACAACAATGATAAAGAAAACAAGAAGAAACGTTGAGCAAACAGACACCTAAAGTGAGAAAGGATAGTATAAGCAATATAGACTTTAGAGGCAATTAGACACTTGAAAACTAAACAAAAAAAACACTGAATTGAATTGCAAAAGACAAAATATGATGAATTTTGGTTGTATAGCACTGTCTCTAAGCCAACAGTGCTTTGCATAGCACTGTCTCAAGACCAACAATGCGTTGGTGCTAGAGGAATCTCAAGATAGGCAAGAAAACACACTTCTTTCACCAAAACACATTAAAATGGCTGTAATGAAGAAACTAAAGTATACTAGAGTATGAGAAACAAGGATAAAACCAGAATGTATGATCAATCATTCCCCAGCAAAGTCGCCAATTTGTTTTACGGAAATCAAACCTACGGATAGATAAGTTTCCCTATGTGGGGTGGACGCACTTAGAACAACAAATCAAAGACACTAGAACTTTTCCTTAAGACAAGAAAATAAGAGAAGAACACCTACTTGTGATCCTTCACTATTCTTCGTCTCCCTTTTGTCACTTCCATCGCTTCAATCGAACTGAACTCGTTTGATTGATACCTGCAATTGCTAACATAAGACAGAAAACAACATAAAGTAATATGATCTATTCATCTTAATCAAATTGAATCGATTGCGTTTGAAAATACATATATAAAATCATGAAAACATTTATTAGGAAAGGATCAAATATCTTTATTATAAGATAGAAGGAGAAGTTACAACCAGTTGGATCGATTTGATGTCAACTCGCTCCAGCTTCATTCCTATCCTCATCACATAAGCAACATTACTCTAGCAGCATAACATTACTTGCAAACAATACCTCAAAGAGCTATAATCTCATCACCATAACTCTATAAATTCAAATTCTTGCTCTCCTTTGCACTATGATCAGTGCTCAATTTATAAGAAATGAGGGTAGTTTGGCATTAATTGTGCATTGAATGGCTTTTCCATAAATGGATGAGGGAGTTTCCTTGTTCAATGGGATAAAAGGATAAGTGATTTAATGGCTCCATGGTGTCCATATTTGAGGTTATCAGATAGTATGATAGCTGGAAACACTTCTAGAAGCCACTAAGAAGTGGGAAGATTCCTAGAATCGTTTGAACAATTCACTCCTAGTCGACCAATGCACTGTTAAGTGGGCATAGGTGCTCTGCAACACTGCTCTGCATGGAAGTAAGTGCGCTGCAAAGTACTTAATGCAGTCTAGGGGTGCGTTGGTAGCTCAATGGAGCATTTCAACTGGACTTCAAGCAATGAAACTTTCATAGATAAAAACCAACAATGAGATGACTTGTTTAAAGCAAGTAACAAATGATTTAGAATATGATAGACCCTAATTTGTATTGATCTATGTTTTGAGAACGATGCCCAAATTAACCCATAACAATATATATAATTTATTAATTAATCTTATATAAATTAAATAAACATACTATTTAAATGCATATCAAAATCCATTTTTTTATAATTATAATTGCCAATTCAAATATAATGTGATAACAACACTGCTATCCCTATCTTATTATGAGTAAACCATACAACCTAAATAAAAATAAAACCAATAAATTAAATATATATATATGAAAGGGAATGGGATAACCAAAGTACTTTCCCTAACGTGAATAAACCAAACAACTGGAATAAGAATATACAATTCAAACATTCCGAATCAACCTAACATTAAGGTTAACATAAGTTGTCCTCTCATAAAAAAACGAAGCAATTGTGATGATTATATATTGACAAAAAGCAATGTAGGGATGGTTAGATGCCGTTGATTTGAAAGGATCCTTTTCGCTATTCGGTTTACTTTATCGTTTGGACACTTTCTTGGAAACACAACCGTTCACTGTTTAGCGTTTGACAAAAGCACTCGAATTTAAGGATTTTTTATTACATTTTTCACTTGGTAACTTTGTTTTTATGTTTTTTTCTTTTATTTTCATTATTTAAATGAATTAAGCTTTTAAATCATCAAAACAACTTATCATCCCAGACTAATACCGCTAAAATCATAAAATATTAGACGTATCTCTACCGCTATTGACACACTTCGTTAGAGATAACCATGATATGAAGTAGTTCATAAATTATGAGATACATATGAGCCATATTCGCCGGCTGGATTTTCTTAATTTTTTATTTTATCTGATATGAAACAGTATGTAAATTATAATGCAAATGTGTTGCATATACATATGTTTACTTTTCTCGATTTAATTTTTGAATTGATTTTAAAGGAGTATTTCAATTAATAATCACAATGAAGTATAAGGTAAAAAATAAGATAAATATAAGACATAAGAAGCTATTTGTATTGTTTTATTTAATTAAATTTTATAGGCTTTTTCTACTTAGAAATAATTTTTAATTTTTTTATAACCAGTCTAGATCCATCTTAACTCCCGATCTATCAAGCGCCGAGAGGGATCAAATCTCTCGAGGTGAAAACCTCTTTTTTGAGTGAAAAACTTGAGGAAAGGTTTTCACCTCGAGAGATTTGATCCCTCTTAGCGCTTGATAGATCTGGAGTTAATATGGATCTACGCTGGTTTGTGCAACCAAGGAAAATCTATTGATAATATGAGGAACATATGCTTAATTTATCAATAATATGTAAATACATGTAATATTAACATAACCATTTTAAATATGTTAAATATGTCTGAGATTCATTGAGTCATTTTAATTTTAAATTTGATTAGTTACCTCAGTTTGTTGAGATGATAAATATTGTAAGATAACTTTAATGATGAAATAAAATTTTGAACGTAAAGTGACAATGTAATAATATTGAATGATAGAAATTGTGAATAATAAGAATGTAGTCAATTACGAAGTCTTCATTGTGATATATTTCAAACTATTTTCTTCTACTATTCTTATTTTCACCCATGTTAGTTTTGTCATATTTTCATATTGATTATTCGAAAAGGATAGTTGGAATCGTAAACCATTTAAATATTTAGCTCGAGCTATTGTAGTAAACATCATACCTTGTCTCCCTTGCTCTCTAATATTAATAGGTTGAAATACTATAACGCAAAAATCAATGTACATTGTCAATAATTTTTTGTGCTTACAGTGAAATCATTGCACACACACTATTAATCCAATGACTTTAAAATTAATGTACCATCATACATCAAATTAGAAATCAACATATACACTGAAATCAATGCAACTAATGCAAGAAATCAAATAATAATAGAAAACAACATCTACACTAAAATCAATGCATATAATGCAAGTAATGAAATATGATTAGAAATCAACATCTACACTGAAATGAATGAGTCTAGTGCAAGTAGGAAATTAGGATTTAAAGCCAACATCTACACTGAAGTCAATGCATCTAGTGCATGCAATCAAATAGGATTAGAAATCACCATCTACACTGAAATAAATGCATTTAGTGCAAGGAATCAAATAGGATTATAAATCATCTACATTTAAATCAATGCATTCAGTGCAAGCAATCAAATATAATTATAAATCAACATCTACATTGAAATTAATGCATCTAGTGCAAACAATCAAATAAGATTAGAAATCACCATCTACACTGAAATCAAGGCATTTAGTGAAAGTAATCAAATAGGATTAGAAATCACCATCTACATTGAAATCAATCCATTCAATGCAAGCAATCAAATAGGATTAAAAATAATCTACATTGAAATCAATTCATCTAGTGAAAGAAATCAAATATAACCAAAAATCAAAATCTACATTAAAATTAATGCATCTAGTGAAATCAATCAAATAGGATTAGAAATCATCATCTACACTGAAATTAATGCATTTCGTGCAAGCAATCAAATAGGATTAGAAATCATCTACATTAAAATCAATCCATCTAGTATAAGTAATCAAATATCATTAGAAATCAACATCTACACCAAAATCAATTCATCTAGTGCAAGAAATCAAATAGGATTAGAAATCACCATCTACACCGAAATCAATGCATCTACTGCAAGAAACCTTCTTCCCTATCTCCCCGATATATATCTATATATCCATCCATATCTCCTTCTTTTTCTCTTTATATCACCCCACCATACACACACTCTCTCTCACTCCATATCTATCAATTTCCTTGTCACTCAATCCTTCTCTCCATCTATATTTTTTTCTCTTTACCTTACATCTATATCTATATCTCACTCTATCTCTCTATATCAACTACAAAACATAAACTCTCTTTCTCCAATCTATCTATCTATCTATCTATCACTCCCTCCTCCTCCTCCTCTCTCTCTCTCTCTCACTTCTATCTCTTTTCCTTCCTGCTACGCTTTCTCCCTCTCTCTCCATGTTCTTTATCACTCCCTCCCTCTCTCTCTCTCCACCTTTCACCCTCTACATATTTATTCTTACCTCCCCCTCTCTCCCTCTCCATCTTCATATCTCTTTCCCTACCTCTCTTCACCCTCTCTCTTCCTTTCTCTCTCCCCCCTCTCTCTCTCTATCTTCACCTTCCAACTTTGTTACCATATGCCTCTCTCTCTCCTTCTCTCCCCCCTTCTCTCCATATCTCTTTATTTGTCTCTTTATCTCACCCCAAAACATACACACTCCCTCTTCATCTCTCCCTTGTCACTCCCCCTCTCTCTCCACTACTCACTCTCTATGTATTTATTATTCCCTCCCTCTCTCCTCCCCCTCTCCTCCTCCAAATCCATATTTCTATCCCTCCCTCTCTCCTCCCCTCTCTCCTCCTCTCTTTCAAGTCCCCTCTCCTTTCCTTCCTCTCTCTCCCTTTCTCTCCTACCTTCCTTTCTCTTCCCCCATCTCTCTCTCTCTCTCCATCTCTGAAACCCTCCCTCTCTCCCCCTCCAAATCCACATTTCTATCCTCCCCTCTCTCCTCCTCTCTTTCAAGTCCCCTCTCTTTTCCTTCCTCTCTCTCCCTTTCTCTCCTACCTCTCTTTATCTTCCCCCATCTCTACCTCTCTCTCTCTCTCTCTCTCTCTCTCTCTCTGACAATCCTCTCTTCCCCCATCACTCTCTTCCTCTCTCGCCTCCTTCTATTTGACCCCCCAGCTATCTTTCTTTCTCTCTCTCTCTCTGTACTCCAATCCTCTCTCTTCCCCCATCACTTTATCTCACTCTCCAACTATCTTACTATTTCTATCCCTTTATCCTTCTCTCCCCCCTTGTCTCCATCATGCCTCATTTCTCCTTCTCTCCCCCCTTGTCTCCATCACTCCTATGTATCTTTATCCCACCCATAAGCATACACACTCTCTCTCCATCTCTCCCTTGTCACTCCCTCTCTATGTATTTCTTCTCCCTTTCCTCGCTCTACCTCCAGCTCCATCTCTCTATCCCTCCTTCTCTCCTCCTCCTCTCATCCTTTCTCTCCTACCTCCCTCTCCCTTCCCCCTTCTTTCTCCCTCTATCACTCTTTACCCTCCAATACTCTCTCCTTCTCCCTACCTCTCTCATTATCTCTCTCCCACCTCCATATTTATGTCTCCCTCTCCCTCTCTTACCCTTCTCTAACTCTCTCACTCTTCTCACTCTCTCTCTCTTCATTCCTCTTCTCCCTTCTCCTTCAATTTATCTCCATATCTCCCTTGTCACTCCCCCTATTTCTCCACATCTATCATATATCATGATATATTAATATAAATTACAATACAATAAATTTAATATTGTATTAATCTAAACATATTAAATTTAATAATATTAATATTTTAGTATTAATGTTAGGGTTAATAATGTCTTTTTTGGCATTGTATTAATAATAATTTGGTCCATGGTATTTGACCCTTATACTTCATATATAATTAGATCTTGATTTCTAATCGTATTTAATATATTTTTATTTATTTACCTTACCACTTTGTACCTCTTTTATATTTACTTATTTAACATACCTATTTTATAAATATATTAATTGGCCCATGGTATTTGCACATGGTATTATTTATTAATTTTTCCCATGGTATTTGGCCCATGGTATTAATAATAATTTGTCCCACAGGTTTCACCTAAATAAAACCTCTAGTTTATTTATATTTATATTTATTTACCATACCTCCTGAGTAATATAAAAATGGGTTTTTTTTTATTTACTATACCTATGGTTTATTTATATTTTTACATATTTACCATATATTATTTATTTATCATATCTCTTTTTTGAGTGTTAGTAAACTCTTCATATTTTACGTTTATATTGTTTAAATTTATTTTTAATAAATTTTTAATTGTTCATTTATATGTTTATGTAAGTTATTTTTCAAGCCGACATTTTTTTGGCTTCCGACATACTTACACATTGGGGTCATACTGGGCTGTAGAATGCGCCTCTCAACGCAATAAAAAGTGATGTAGGATCTAAATTCAATTATGTGATTTTTCTTAAAGTGGTATAAAGATATTCATATTAAAAAGCTAGTATATTGATAACTTTGGTTTACAAAAAATATTTTGGGATCCTCTAAACAATAATATTAACCATCAATGTTAGCTTATCTTAATATTAGCCTAAAAAAAAAAGTCAGAAAAACTTATTATCTCACATACTATGTAACCTAGTGAAAAATACATAGATGGGTTCTTGATGGGAAATGAGCCAAAACTATAGGCACACAATAGAGATCGACATAGAGACATGGTAAATATAGTCAAATAACATAGACTATAAGGATCACCAAGTGCCATAAAATATTTTTCATCCAATATAATAATTGGAGAGAGCATTGGGGTTGACTTAGGGTGAATCCTATGTAGGTTAATTGATCACAGCTAGAGGGTGGGGTTGCGAGTCAAAACCAAAGCTAGAGTCAGAGACCACATGGCATTTAAGCCTTGTGAGTTCGATAAATATATCATAAAGATTAAATATGATGTCCTAGAGGATCCTTTTAAACTCCTCTTGTCATACAAATAACTGGGAGTGATGAACATGATTGTCCCTAATGACCATGTGAAACAATGTTTCCAGTTGACATTGAGTACCACTGAATGTAAGAATTGAAGTCTTCTTGAGTCCATGTGGAGGTGTGTCCACTGATTTTAGTATCAAAGAAATATATTTTGTTGCTAAACTCTTTTGCTTCCAAGTGAAGGATATCGTTTCTCAGTTCTTGAGGAACAAAGTTAAAGTGGTATGCCACTAAGTGCCATCTAAAGAGGTGCCGACATCGGGAGGTGGAACATTGAGAAAAACCACCCGGTTGACTAGGTTGGCGCAATATTGGGTCCATGAAAACATGTATTAGGACCAGACATGAAAAGACTAGGGTAATATAGCGAGTAAGACAAGACTCCAAATACATGACCCAAAATTGAACCTCGAGACTGAAGTGCTAGTGAAGTGAGAGTTTGGTAAAGAATGGAATGGAATACAAATGAAGATGGAAGATTGGAATGTGAAGAAGGTTTAAAATTAGAGGTACTCAAAGGGAATGAGTGAGAAAAACGTTGTGAACCACAAACAAAATGATAAAAAAATAGACCTCCTCTTGGCTTTGGCTTTCTGTATGTGCAAGGTATACCAAAACTATACTCAAGGACTAACGAACCACCCAACCAAGATCTCGATGAGAACCACATCAAGAATACTATAATTAAGGACTAAATAACCACCCAACCAAGATCTCGATGAGAATCAGATCAAGAATGTACCCGTGTACCACACACCACACATGAGAATCGAACATTTGAATGAGACACCCATATAATCAGCAATTTCGGAGGGTGCAAAGAGTAACACAAAGACCAACTCAAATGAAGGGTATGCCACTATGTATGTAAAAATCGATAAAAAACATAGATGCGTTAAAGAACTAATCCGTAATCAGACAAAAAAAATTAAATTCATCATAAACTATGAGTTGAAAACAAACACAAAAACTCAAAAAACTAAAATATATCACTTCGCCTTCACCAAAATGGTCATGCACGAGCATTACTAAGCCGTAATGGAAGATTGGCATAAGGGGGTTACAAGAGCTAAAAACCTAGTAGAAAATCTGCCACCCTTAAGTGAGGTTCCAAGCTTTATAGAAATAGCCTATAACCTAAGGATGGAAAAAGCCGAAAAGACTTCCTGAACTTTGCAAAAACAAAGAAAGAAATAGAAAGAAAGAAAGAAATAAAGTATTTTTAATGTTCACGAGGCTAAAAATAGCCTATAAGATAATACAAGTTAATATCTTCATTAAAGAACAATGTAATGAGCAGGGCAGCCACAACCAACATCAAAGTCTAGAGTTTTACCGATTTGACAAACAACCCCATGGTTGAGCCTATAGACGGTGTCATTGCCACAGGTGACTGAATTTTGGACAAGTGGTGATGTGGGTGCTGATACCCAAGAGCACCTTCGTATTCTTCAATATTCTCTTCCGCATGTGAATCATGTGACGTGATGACTTTTAGTAACATAAATTCACACGTGATTTTTTTTAAATGACATACATAATCCAACTAAACAATTCATGGATTTATAAACCATTTCTAGTTTAGTATTGCAAATGATAACTATCACTATTTATCAGCCACTACCCTCTTTTGGTTATCCAATTCCTCTATTAAAAAACAATAATTTCGAAGTGATGTCGCTTCTCCAAAATATGGAAAACACGCCAGTATTATCATTCTATTATTTTCTTTCATTTCCTTTATACTTTCAATGACTCCATCATTTCCATCCATGATGACTCCGTCAACAACCCCACGAATCCATCATATCCATCATCGACGAGTCCGTCAACAGCCCGACAAAACTAAGGGAGAAGAGATTCAACAGAACCGAGTGAGACTAGTCCCCTTCTTTAGTCGGCCCTCAGAAATGCGACTTACTCATTAGGAACCCTAAAAGGGTTGCATGTATCCATGGTTGCTAGTGTCCTGCTACCAGAGCAATTTGAACATAATTTGTTTTCTTGCACAAAGAGAATAAATTAGGTGAAGTAGCACGAACTGGCATTACATTTAGTCCACCCACTACCATTTAATTATATTCATGATGCTTGCCTTTTCCTCACTCCATGACCAGTGTTCAAAATTGAACATGTTAGAGCCCTTCAAAGGGCTTCTGACACGTCAGAGAAGTAGGGATAGAAATTTACAAGTCAAAAAAAAAAAAATTTAGATTTTTACAAGTTTAAAAAAAATAAAAGAATAATATTATAAAATGTCACCAGAAGTTCTATAGCTTGTGAGAGCCAGTCACAATTTTTAAAATTATTATCATTTTTTAAAATTATTAAGTATAGTAAGTATAGTTACTGACTGGACTTAGGTTGTTGCATGATGCAACATTGAAGGGGATTAATGGCAAGTTGCAGTTGATATTAATGGCAAGTTGCAACTGCAAAGGAAAGGTTGTTGTGTTTCCAAATTCTATTAAGTGCAAGTTTGCATTGTGCAACTGCATGCTTAATTAATAACTTAGTAATTGATATTTTTCCTAGACTCAAGCTTCAGCTTTGCAATTGCAACCTGCAGTGAAAGAGCCATTCCTCAAATCCCAACTCCCACTTGTTCGGATCAAGTGTGGTTACATCTATTGGCTTGGGTACAGAAGAATAATTTATTCTGAAATTTAGAGACCCAAATCAAGTGTGATTACATCTATTTTATTGGGAAAAGAAGACTACTCTACTCTGAAGTTTCGAACCAGGATCAGGCAGAATTTTCTAGGTATTTAAACTCTCCATATAATTTCTTCATGTTTGAATAATACTTTCATGGATGTTCATGCTCTATATATGTTTTTAAAAGAAAGTATTTGGCACCAAACCAGACTCATCTCAACTTAGCTTGGATCGTCTTTTAGCAAATGACAGTGTTCATTTACATTTGTCCCCTTAAATTTTGCTGAGCGTAGTGTTTTGTTTTTTTTATGGAATTCTTTTTTGATAAAATTTTGTTTCTACTGTGATTCGGTGGAAATTTTATAAGAAATGTTTAAAAGTGATGCAAAAAAATGACATAATCAGTACGCTTATGTTGGTCGAACATCACCGGAGGATAAAGGAAAAGAAACATATATTTAAAAAATAAAATTTCTCTTTACGCATTAACGAAACATAAACTTTTCTGCATTGACTACCATCTCATTCCACAAACTTTGTAGATCTAAAATCTTCCACAGTTTTCTTGCACCCTAGATATCTCATTTTTGATCAATTAAATTTTATTTAATTGATTTACCGAGTAGCAGTTGCGTTCTCAAAAAAAATTCTATGATTTATCGAGTAGGAGTTGCGTTCTCAAATAAAATTATATATTTCTCATCTTTGATAAATTAAATTTTATGGAATTTTTAATCTATTGGAAAGTTGACTTGCAAAGTGTTTTTTAGTTTTATAAATATATTTTTATAATAAAACAAAATTTCAAAAAAATCTAAAAACTGAATTTTCCAGTAAACCTGTCATGACGAGAAAGATGATGTAAACCTTACAACCTCAACTAACATTTTAAATAAAGATAGCATGAATGGAATTTCTTGTTCCCTTTCTGTGTAGCATGCTAGATTAAGATAACGTGAATAGAATTTCATAATCTTTGTTTCCAATTTGGTATTTTGAGTATATACTGTCGATTTAGATTAATTCATTAGAATTGGACCTATTTATTTTGACTAGTTTAATTTATTTATGGTTTCTTTTTAAATAGATTAATATCTTTTTTTAAATGGGTTATAGAATTTTGATCAATTTATTTATATTATTTTTTATTTTTAGTCATTTATAGTCTTTGTTTACATAGTAAATTATTTTTCTCATTTTAAATTTAGATTAAACAAAAAAAATTATATATATTTTTTAATATGATGTAATATTTTTAAATTTTATTTATAATTATAGTTTAAATTACATAATAAGGAAAAAAATAAAATTTTAAAATTCATTTTAAAATATGAAAAAGTATAATCTAATCAATAATCTATATATATATATATATATATATATATATATATATATATATATAATTAAATTAAACCTATATATATATATATGAATATTAAATTACATATAAATAAATATATAAAACCTTAAATTAGATATAAATAATAATATTTATATTAGTTAAATCATATTCAAGATTCCAACTTATTGAAAATATTTTAAATAAGAAAATAATTTTTATGCACTAAATTAAATATATATATTACGACATAATATTATTGTTATTTTATAATTAGAAAAAAATATAATAAAAATAAATAATATAAAAGTGATTTTTTATATTTTAAATATTAAATAATTCAAAATCAAAATAAATTTGTCCTAAATTTAACTAATAATAAAATTAATATAATATAATGAAAAAAATTATGAAAATAAAAAAATTATTTTATTTTTTTTAAATTAATATATATTTTTTGTGTGTAAGTTAATATATTTAATTTTATTGATTTAAAAGATAGTTTACAACTTAATATAGAATATAACTTATCACATAATACTACATTTAAAATAATAAAATAATATACATATTAATAAATTTAAAATAGTGTCTGTGGGGTCTTGGTTAAATAGTGATGAGGTGGGCTGTTATAGCACTCATCACAGGTTCAATTCTCTTCCCTGATTGGGGTGATGTATCTGGACATGTTGATGAAAATAGAGTAAAAAAAAAAAAAAAAAGAGAAAGAGAAAAAAAGTGAAAAATGAAAGGAACTACCAAGCTTATAAAAAAAAAAAAAATAATTAAAATAGTAATTAAATTTTATCTAATTATCTAATTATTAGTTGCGTTCTCAAATAAAATGGAAATTTTTTACCATTAATTTTTTGAATTATATTAAACTATGTGTGTAACTGTTCATATTCACAATTTGAATTGGACGGTGTATTGACCATTGAGGATGATGAATCGCTGAATCCAAGTGACCATCCAACGGTTCATAGGATTTGAGTGTTTCACCAGTATTAAACTCTTTCTTCTCATTGAACTCTTCCTGCCCCGAATTTGCTGCTTTTAATGATTGTTGTGCAGATTATAAAGCGCTATTTTTATTTGGTTTTCTTGTATGTTCCTCTAATTTTTCTTGAATTTGGTGCTATATTATTGTGTAGTCTGTGTCATTTTCTTCATTTGTTGTTATTGTTATGTTTAGAGTTCTAAAATAGAAATAGAGAGATAATTTTAGGTTGGAATGTCTTCGATGAAAAGGGATGGGGAGAGATATATTTGATGAATTATTGAATCCTAGGTGTAATCTCTACCCTTTGTCGCATTCTAGAGGGTAACTATTCGTTGAGAGAAATGTTGCTCTAACTGTGTGGGTCAGATGCAGATGTAGTGCTTATCGTTCAAGCATGTTTCTATTTCAGACGCACACCAATTCATGGTCTGCCTCTCTTGAGGTTTGATGGGTCAAATCCTAGGTGAGCATGTGGGCCCATACGACCTCATAGGACCTCTTATGGCTCAAATTTCATGTGACCTGGGGTTATGGGCCAACGCTCATGGTTTTTTTGTGTTTTTAATTGCAACAAATAAATTTATTTCTAATTATATCTAAAAGAATTATTGTCTTTTTCAGCGAGTTATTGTGTTTTTAGAAATAAACAAAAAACACAATAACTCACTGAAAAAGGAGTTATGGGATGACTTCACTTTTCAGTCAGTTATTGTGTTATGGGATGTGATTATATTTCATAAAGCTTTTATTTCTAATTATATCTAAAAGAGTTATTGTGTTTTTAGTGAGTTATTGTGTTTTCTAAGATAAGTCAAACTGAAAAGGAGTTGATGAAAAAAATATACAAATTTGAACTCAGATCAGGATTAAGTACAATTAAAAAAAAAAACTCACTGTATAAAAATTCCAATTAAAAACAAGTCATATCCAGCAAAGTATATTTGCATTTTCTCTATAATACATATAGTAATGAAATTAAGGTAGGGAATATTATGATCAAGCTCTTATGCAGGACATACAAATTATTTTAGATTTGGTTTATTGTCTTTAATTCCTAATAGATTTTAGTTCGTCCTAACAATATATGAAATGCAACAACAAATTGGATAACTTTTAGGTGTGAAAAACAAGCTTATCTTTTCCTTTTTCCTTTTTTTAGGACATGAAGATCAATGTTAGTTTTAATTTCAATGATCAACAAACCTCCGTGTGTGACATATATTTGTTTCTTTTCATTTCATTATTTTTCATATGAAGTTTGTTGTCTACTGTCTTGTTTTCAAAGAATATGTGTGTTTTTATATTAATCTATTTTTTTATATTTCTTGTTTTGTTGATTGATTATGATTTACAGGTATAAAATGCCACCTCTTGGTCACCCAAAAAAGGATCTGAAACAACATTCATTTGCTGATGCATTTGGTATCTCTCAATGCTCTAATGAACTGCACATTTTTTAAAATGAAGTATATGATCATATAGATGAGGACCATGAATCAAATAGTGAAGAAGTTCTTGAAGAGGAACCGACATCCAAGAGGTAAAAAATAACATTCAAGTCCAAATGGAAGATGAGATTTCCATGGGCTTATGCTGTAAAAGATTGTAATGGTGTTGAAAGGATAAAATGTTCATGGTGTGTAAAATTTAAAAGGGAAAATCCATTTGCTAAAGATGGAAGCACAACTCTTCAAGTTAGTGATTTAAACATCCACGCAACATCAGAGGCTCATAAATTTTCTTTTCAAATTTTAGAGGGAGAAAGAAAACGGAGTACTCTTCCAATTACAAAACATATAGAGCTAATGGTTGATGCTCAGAAAGAGAGAATTATATCAGTTATTGAGAACATGTATTTTGTTGCAATACATGATTTACCTTTGGAAGTATATAAGTCAATTTCTGACTTGAACATGTATGAAAACACTCCTCACATTCCTTTAAAAAATTAATACTCAACGTGTACAAGTAAAAAACCTAGAAAAGAATTTTTAGAAGCTGCTAAGGAGGTATATTGGAGAAAATTAAAAGATGAGATTTTACAAAGCCCATATTACTCACTTTTAGTTGATGAAGGCACTAATTGGACGATGGTGTAACATTCGATTGTTTATATTACATATTTGATAAATGAAGGAAGAGGTCCATGTGCTATAAAATTCATACACTTGCTACAGATTAAGAATGGAACATCACAATCTATGTATTTGTTGAACCCTTAGTTAAACTGAGAAGGGGGGGGGGGGGGTGAACCAGTTTAACACATTCATGGACTTTTAAAACTTTTTCATTAACACTTGTTTACACCTTCATTTCATGTTCTACTTAACATGTGAGCAATCTTAGAATATGGGAGCAGCAAGCATTAATATAATGTAATAGTATACTTAATATGAGAGTAGCAAGTATTAAGCAGATGATATAAACCAGATCAACACATAAACATCATGCACAGAGACACCAGATATAAGTGGAAACCCATAAAGGGAGAAAACCCCATCTTATTATTGTTGTGATGCAAAGGCAAGCTCCAACTCTCTCTCACCACTGATTTTCTGTAGGCACTAACCTACAGGAGGCTCCAACCTCAATTCTGCAAGCTACAACTTGCAAGGAAGCTCCAACTCCCATCAATTTTCTGCAGACACCAACCTACAGGAGGCTCCAACTTCAGTCAGCTACAACTGACATTTTATCAAGCTACAACTTGATGTGAAAGCACCAACTCCCATCTATTTTCTGCAAGCACCAACCTACAGGAGGCTCCTACCTCAGTCAGCTACAAATAACATCTATCAAGCTACAACTTGATAGGGAAGCTCCAACTTCCTTACTCATTCAAAAAAAAAACACTTGTTGATTTACCTTGGATATCAGCTCTGTTCTGTACCTTCTCTTATGTTCTTCAACAGTCCTCATATCTGTCTTTATATCATTTCTGCATCTTCTCAGATTCACTATCAGCTTCTCCTTCTTCTTCGCTCAGCTCCTCCTTCTACTCTGCCTCACTACTTCATTTCTACATTCTCTGACTTTTCACAGCATCTCGTTCCACTTCTCCTTCTTCTTATCTTCTCTGCCTCAATTCCATACTCTGCATTCTCTACACTCACTCTCTCTATCCTTTTGCAAATTTCTTATTTTCTTCAACTCTCTTCAATTCTGCTGCACACTCTCTTCTTCTCTCACTCTATTTTCGTCAACCTTCTCCCCTTGGATATTACCCAGTTTTATACAAAATAGTTTCATGGCTATTTGTATTCTACTGGGAATTCGAAATGGACATCCGTGTATCTTTTTCTTCTGCCTTCTCATCTCTTTTATCCGCTCATTCAGAAAATATAACTGTAGGTACCAATTTAATATTACAGTGGGATATTTTTTCTCTTCTGGAGACTTGCCAATGCATCACAAACAATAAAAATCAATTACAACATTTAATTTCATAATTTTTAGTTACATCAAGACAAATTTTACTCATCCCATTTTTTGCTTTTAGCTTTGCTGACTTTGTCTTTTCTGCAGCTGTCAGGTAACTGTTCTGCCTTCTTCTCCTCACTGTCTTCTGCATATTTTCCAGTTTTCGTTGCTTGTTCAACTACCAAATTCATTCTTGTGCATATTCCTGTCAACACCTATTCACTGCAATTTTGAATCTGCTGAATATATAAGATTTTTACCATTTTAGTTCCCAATAACTCTCAAGGTCCTGTGCATATAAAAAAATGCCTTTCCAATATTTGATCCAAGTTATTTCCAAAATCTGGGCAGTTCAACATTCCATTTTCTGTGCTGGAATTTAATTAAATACCCCAAATAAAATCAGAGTCTGGCAAATTAAATGATATATCTAGCTTCCTTAAAATTTCAAATCTGAGATATAAATTAAAACTCTCTAAATGGTCATAAGGCAACAATCTCCACTATGCCTGAAAGTGGACGCACCCGCCTATAATTTCTTATATGTCAACGTACTCATATAACTTTATAAGCGGAATATTTATGTGGGTTAAGCTTTTTATGAGAATCCCAAGGTTATAACATATTAATAAGCTAACATATCATTCTGACCCATTCAATTTGAATATACGCCAATACACAATCCTTTTCATGTAAGGTCCGGCTTATTCACAATATATTTATATTACCATATGCATATACTCCCTATTAATAAACCTTTGCATTTAACTCTTTCCTATGTCTTAGTCTCCAGATTTCATTGTATAAGACCCTTTAATAAATAAAATGCCCTTTCGAGCCCACCATCCGAAAGTTTCTTATGCTTTGATGCGATGAGCCTTCTTCAGAGTTTTCCGATTGCGATTGAATTGCAAGCTTTATTAACCTATTCCGCTATGTTGGCTTGTTCCGACATCTTGCTCCGATTGCGATTACTCCGATGCGATGCGATACGATTACTCTGATTGCAATTAAACACAATCGCAACTTTTAATTGCAAGTTCTGATATTCCTATACTCCGATGCTCTGATGCAATTAGGTCGGAATTCAAATACATATTAATCACAGTTTATACGCCCATCGGGTCCGGGCTTCAATCGCAATCGCAACTTTTAGTTGCATGTTCTGATATACTTATGCTTCGATGCTCTGATGCGATTGGGTGAGGGTCCCACTAGCTATCAAATATCCGGAACCTAAACATATATAAATCGTTGTTTAAACCATATCGCGTTTGGAACTTCAATTGCAATCACAACTTCTATTGTCATGCTTCACTGCCACACCTTTCTCCGATGCGATGTAACACTGTTATGCCAGAACTAAAACATATATTAATCATGATTTATAGACCCATTGGGTCCGGGCTTCAATCGCAATTGCAACTTTCTATTCATATGATCCACTGTAACCTTTTTCGATGCGATTGATAAGGGTCCCACCATATGGTACTTTGCCTTTGATAAAACCTTTGGTTCTCTATTTAAAAGGTGCTACACTTATATAAAGCGTTGCATATATATATTCTTTCGCTTCTGCCTTTAGTGTAACCTTCGGCTAGGTAATGATTCTTGGAATAAGGTTTATATATATACTTTGCCGCTTGGGTTAAGATTCCTAGAATATTATGTATCCTCCCGCCCGGGTTACGATTCCCGGAATGAGGTTTATATATATACTTTTCCGCTTGGGTTAAGATTCCCGGAATTGTGTTTATGTATCCTCCGGCTAGGGTAATGATTCTCGGAATTTTATGTAGGGGTTCACACTACATATAATGCTCTCCGTCAATATTATATTAAGTATTTGGATCAGACTTAAGCCCAACACTAATATATGTAGTAAAATGACCTTTGTTAATATTGTGGCTTTATCTCTGTTCCACTTATTTATGGTTCCGCCCTCGTTATATACAAATGATTTCTGCCTCTACCTTTGCTGCTCGACCATTTCATCTCTGCCTCTGCCTTCATTGTGCCTCTACGTCTACTACTTAACCTCTGCCTCTACTGCTCGACCTTTGCCTTCACTGTGCAATTCCTCAACATAGTTTAATTAACAAACATCACTTCCACTATTTCTGATCTGTAGGAGAGGTACCTGGAATTAATATATGTAAATCAGGCCATTGCATATCTGCTACACTTAGTGTGAAGAATATTGTAGGATATCCAATTTATTGTACTAGGTCACATAATTCGCCACAACATTTGCTCCAATATGTACGTGTACCTCTTAGAACATATCCAAATCTCATCAATCTATCTGCAATTTTAGAATTAGGAAGATTTTGTAAATGCTCTTGTAACTCATCAACTGTTGTAGGTAGTTCTGTCATATTTTTTTAACAAATACTACAGAAGACGCTTGAGCATGATGTCTCATGATGATATTGAGTAAAAATTATCTAAATCGATGATGTCTCGCAAACCTATTATCACGAAATCTGAGGAGATGTTTTGCATACTGACGAAGATGCACGTTTCTTAGTTGTAGTTGTAACCAATTGGATTCTCCTCTAGGGAATAATTTTGGAAATTCCATATCAAATAACCCTTCAGTATTGTACTCATGTATTGGATATGAACCAATTCTAGGCCAATTAATGACATTTGTAGTTTCACCATCTAGTTGGTTTTTTTCTCTATCAGGATTATCTGCCCATGCACAAATAAGTTCAATTTCCCTAGGTGCATTTGGAGGCCTTACAACAAAAGAAGTTGTATCATAATTGTCTAAAACATCTTCATGACCTGAAGCACCTTCTAACAACGTAATGTCTATGTCATTGTCCATATCTGGTAGTATAATAGAATTAATCATATGTGACACATTTCTTGTTTTTTTCGGTAACTCATCCACAACATGCATATAAATTTCTACACCTTTATAATATGGATCATTTTCAATCTTATAAAGTAATGCATCTAGTACCTTTTGCCTTCTAACAGTGAAATCATAGCTTGATCCTTGCTGACCTTTTTTTCACACCACCATCATTAAATCCAAGTCTTTAATATGTCGAAGCAATTTCTTGGCAACATGTTTAACATCTTGAGGAAAACTGATTGTTTGTCCTCTATATTTGTATTGGCCTCCTATTGAATGCATTACCTACAAAATTGGACTCGCTCTTGCTATCAAAATTTCCTCAACTTGGGTAAGACCTCCAAGGATCAAAGGCTGCAACCCCGTATTCATATGATTTTGTGATGAAAATCTATGTTTATTACCCTATCGTTTACATCTTGTACACATTGGACCTGTATTTTTAGTCACCACTTGAATTCCAGGATACGACTCCTCACACACATGGCACATTTGAGGATGACCTAATTTATCAATTCTTTCTCGAAATCTGTTATGTGCAATAACTTCATCTTCCACTAGTACAATGGAAATCATTTAACATTCATCGTCACATTTCTCCATTGGTTGATGATTTTGTAGATTCATACCTATCGGAGAATGAGCCTCAATTGTTGGCCCTAGATCACTAAGACCTTCGATTTGTCCTTTTCTATGTGATCTTACATATTGTTGTCTTTGTTTTCTTCTATGTCCTTCTTTTTCGTCCTCATCCATTTCTTCAAATTTCATTCTTTTTCTTTGAGAATTATTTATTAGTTATGCTTCACTTTCATCCTCATTCTGCCTTTCTCGTTGCCGCCTATTTCTTTCACGTTCCTTCTTTCGTTGTTCTTCCCTTTGATCATTAGTCATTTTTTGTCTTCGCAATCTTCGCTGCTCATTTTTTTCTACCCTCTTCTGCTCTCTTTCGATTTCAGCTACTTGTTTCATAATATTTTACCCTTGTCTTTTAACTCTTTCTCTCTTTACACTTCTCATTTCTTCAATATTGTTATTATTAGTTTCACCATTGCTAGTACCCATGATATTATATTCCTATACAAACAAACCAAACACATCGATTTACCATCCATATATATATATATATATATATATATATATATATATATAGCTACAAAATATCAAATATATAACTACAAAATATTTAATACTCTTTCTAGGTCTATAAGGCAATTGTAGTACACCTGCAATATTGTAAAGTTACAATTAAAACCATGATGGTTTGTGGTGATTTGCAGAGAGGCAGATAGTTTTGTGAGGAGGCGGTTACAATTCTGGATCGTTGGATTTAGGTGAAAGGGGCATGTTGTGGGAGATATTCTTGGGATATCAACACAGATCTAGGTTTGAAACTCCAAAGTGGGCCCTGATGAGACCAGGTGCAAGTGCCCACTGACTACTTTGATGGCATACATAACACTCAAATATCCCAAGTAGTTAGCCAAAGGAATTCTATGAGAAGTATTTCCCAAAAGATAAATTAGACTTACTATGGAAATTCAGTTTAATTCAAACCTGTATGAAGTGGCCCCTCCCGTGATAGACTCTGATAATAATTCATTTAATTTGTAATCACCGCAAAAAGGTGCTAACATTAGAATAGACTTTGACTCCTATATCAGGTTTAAATTTAATGCCAAATAAATTTAAGGTTGCCAAACGTTTATGATGTTTCTTCCTATTCTAAGAATGGCTACAGCCACGGTTTTTAACTTTTGCTTACTAGAATGCAATGCTTCCAAATTTCTATTAAGATTGATTAAATTAAGGTGCTTACTCAAATGTTGGCTTATCTATTACAATTCCCTGAGATCTCGTAGAATAACGAAGTCACTAAATTAACATTTATTTTCATTTAGCAAGAATTGCAAGTGCTCTCGTTGAATAAGCTAATTAATACTTGAATTTATTTTCTTTTCAAAATTCCCACCATTTATTTTCTATCGAAAAAATAATTTCCGTTTTTATAAATTAAGTACGAGCTAAGTGAGATGAAATAGCAGAGAGAAAAAGAAAATAAGAGATGTTAAAGGACATAAAGACCCAATATCGTTTGTTTTTTTCACAATTTTCACTGTTAATCTATTTTCCATTGAAAGCTTAACATTTCATTTTTTAATGGCTAGGGAGTTGAGGCAGCAAAGCACACATGCCAATAAGATATATTAAATTAGAAGTAAAGTGAGAGTCGAATTTCTTCGTTTTTTTCACAAATTCTACCGTTTATATTTTTATTTAAAAATAATTAAATATGATTTAAAATTTATTACACATCAAATTCAGTAAGTTAAACTGCAGCTCAAAATGAGAATAAAGAACATTTAGGTGCAGAAACACTTGATTTCTTTGTCTTTTAACAATTTCCACCATAAATCTTTGCCTCTTAAGAATTTAATTTCAATTTTTATACATAAATGTTGAGTCGGTGAAATAGCACATCACAAATACAAGACAGAGATGGTAAAGGACAACAAAACACAAAATGAATAAAGGAATAGTGCTGAGTACTGAATTATTCTGACATTACCTGAGAGAACTCCAGCTCGGGAGCCTCCAGTTTGAACCACGTCGTAGAAATGCTTGAAGATTGGAATTGGAGCCATGAACCAAATGCGAATCACCTCTCTGTCGATCAAATAATTGCAGAGCTGAGTTGCTTTAATTTTTTTTCACCTCACCTTCTCGATGAAATAATTGTAGAGATGAGTTGTTTTAATTTTTTTTTTGGTTTATTTATATGATTGTTAAAATTTATTTGGTAAGTCAACACTTCATTTTTATTTTTTATTTTTTATTTTAATTTAAAACTTAAGCCGACATTTTGTATGAGGACGTGACATACCTGACATCGGGGTCAAACTGGGTTGTAGATGCACCTCTCGGCGCAAAGAATGAAAGAGTGGTTGTGATCATGGTCGGGGATGAGAAACCGACCGCTATTGCTTAGGCAACGTCTGTGAGCATTCGAGCGTTAATGTCACCATAGATTGTTGTAGGCTTCTATATCTTGTTTCTGTAATATACATCAATGAAAATGGGTGGGAAATATTATGATTTAGATTATAAGTTCACGTAAATTTTGGAAATATTTACAAATTTAATGTACAAAAGAAAAGTTAATTGAATTAATCATTTTCTGTTAAAATTTCCAAATATGTGATGGATTTTTAGATTTCATCCGCTAATCTTGATGTACAGTATTTCATGGCTACATTAGTGGTTATCAGAAAATATCTAGTATGGGAGCTTCTGAAGTTCTAGTGCTTGGATGAGTGTTACATATGGATACCTGGATATTGAGAGCATCTAAAACTTTAGTGTTGGGATGAGTATTACATATGGATATCTGGATATTGAGAGTTATAAGGTATATTTTATAAATAAAGAAAATGAAAATGAAGTTTGTCTTAATGAGAATTTTAGGAGAATGTGTAAGTTGGAAAATATTATGATTATTACATTAAAAGTATAATTATTTCATAAATATTATATATATATATAGGTTAAAAAACAACTTTTTTATCAAATTAATTGAGATTATATATATATATATATATATATATATATATATATAAACTGTATTTTACACTATATATATATCAAGAAACTATGTAATGAAAGTTGAGGGAAGTTTTGGAAATCGAAAAGAGGTCAGTTAACCTTAACAGGATGATACATGGAGTGTTAGTAGATACTGGATTCCTGCTCTTTACTCTTAGTTGGTTTTTTTTTTCCTTCCCATTTTGCTCCCTTTGGGCGTCCCTTCTTCTCTCGCTCCTGATTCCTCTCTCCCCGTCTGTTCCTTTTATTTTAATTTTAATTACTATGATTTTTATTATGAGTATTTTCCTTATGATTTAATTTGATAATTACCTATTTAGTAATATTAAATTCATTAATTATTATTATTATTATTATTATTTATTTATTTATTTTTATTTTATTTTATTTATTTATTTTATATTTTTTTAATTTTATTTTTTCATATTATAATTTTAAGTATTAAAATAATAAAAATATAAAATTATATTAAATAAGCATTAATATTAAATTATAAAATGTACTAATATTATATGATATTAAAATATAGTCAAATAAAATAAAATAAAAATATAATAGAATTAAAATTAAAAAATAATAAAATATGATAGATATTATTCAATTTCTTATTCTAGTCAAACTAGCCGTTTTTTCAACAGGCTGGTTCGAGACACGTAGACAAAAATTTGTTACATGTGATTTTCACCAAAAATTCTTATACACCTTTTATGGATCACAGAAGCCAAATTCCTAATAACTTTCTCAATTACAAAACAAACTTTTGTTATGAAATTTTTTATATTAAATAAAAAAATTAATTAATTAAAAAATTTAAACTTTTTATTTTTTAACATTATATATATATATATATATATATATATATATATATATATATATATATATATATATATATATAATGCATCTGCGGTGAATTCTGTGGTGAAAATTCTGCGTTGAAAATTTTCTACATTAATACTTTGGTCTGCGGTGAATTCTGTGGTGAAAATTATGCGGTGAAAATTTTCTACATTAATACTTGGGTCTGCGATGGAAATTCTACGGTGAAAATTTTCTACATTAATACTTGGGTCTGCACTGAATTTTGAGTGAAAATTTTGCGGTGAAAATTCTGCAGTGAATTTTCTTGATTAAAGGTCAGCTATCCGATTTGCTAATATTCAGGTGCACACATTCCTTATCTTTTTCTAATATAGATTCTCTCATATATTCTCAAGTATGAATAATTCACCCCAGCTACCAAATATTACCAAAGGTAGACCTAGCACAGTTACTCTACAGAGCCTGTACGAGTATATAGAGTCTTTAGAGAAACGTAGACAAGAAAGAAAAATAAAGCTACAAACCCAGTTAGAAGCCATGCTGGAAAAAAAAATTCACATCTCTTGAAGACAAGATCCAAAACAAATAGAAAATAAAATAGAACTATTGGAGAATAAAATGGAGGAAATGAAGACTAGGTTGCAGGTCATAGAAAAAAAAAACCAAGATACGAACCAAACATCCCAGCAAGGAGATGCTGATAATATAGAGAGTCTTAAAATGAACGACATGATTAAAGAACTAGAAGAAAAAGCTAACAATAGTCTCATCCTAAATAGTGGGGCAGGTAAATTAGAGATCAAAGAAATTAAATATGAAATGAAAAAATTGATCGAATTAGACCATGAGCATAAGAAAAGGGCTTTGAACCTTATAATCTTTGGTTTGAAAGAGGAGGTAGACGAGGATACTTTAGCCATAGCTCAGACATAATTACATAATAGAATACAAATTGAAACCATGTGTCTCACAGAAGCAACAAGGTTAGGGAAATTAACTAAGAATAAATGAAGGCTGATCCAAATAAAGGTGAGCTCTACTAACCATAAATATGACATACTTAGTAAAACCTCAAGTCTAAAAGGAATGAGAATATTTATAAACGAAGATCTCATTCCAGAAGATCAAGAATAATTAAGAAAGGAGGTTCAAAAGGTAAATGAATATAGGAAGGAAGGAAAATGGGCAATAATCGGAAATATAAAAGTCGTTATTTGAGATAGAAACCAAAAATATAGTAATAAATAGCAATTCAACATGCTCCGAATTTTTTCTTGGAACTGTCGGGGCTTTACATTGAACAAAGGCCCCAAACTAAGTTGAATCTCAAATGATGTTGATATTATATTGCTTGTTGAAACTTGGGAGCATGAAGAATCTAAGGTCCCTAACATAGATGGCTTTGTACTATGCTCTAATTGGAACAAACGATCCTCCCATAGAGGCATTGGGGGCATAGCTTGCTACATTAAGAAGAACATCTCCCCCCATGCTAGGATTTATAAAAATGACCCTTACAACCAATATAGTTGGATTGAGATTACTGACATTAATGATAAAAAGACCTACATAGCAATCTATTATTTTTCCCCCATTAATTCTAACTTCTATAAGAAAAATAATCTAGATAAAAATATTCCTTACAATTGTTTAGAGAATGATATTTCTAGCCTAAGGAATGAAGGTAATATCTTTTTAGTGGTTGACTTTAATTCTCGAAGTTCAAGCAACCAAGCTATTCTTCTAAGCAATCATTCAACCCCAATATTCTTTGGTTAGACGAAGACCTTACTCTGGCTAGCCGGTACAAAAGGAGGTTTGAAGAGCTCGAGGATAATTTGTTTGGGTCGGAGCTAGTCAAGCTCTGTAGTGCTCAGGATATCATAATTTGCAAAAGTCTAAAGAAGTGGCCCAATTCTAGCCAGATGACTTGCACCCATGGGCTTGGCAGTAGCATGGTAGACTATGTTATTTCTGATCTCCCTTTATATAACGAAATAATAAGTTTTGACATCTTCGATGACCACAAGCCTGACTCTGATCATAAGCCTTTACTCATAACTCTCAATTTTGTGATGCATAGAGATCCCATAGAAGATAATCCTTATATTCAAAAGAACTTAATATTTGATAGAAATAAAAATGATTTGTTTCTAAATGAGTTAAAAACTAATTTTCTTCCTTTATCTAGTATAGACAACATAGATAACCTTTATCATAATTTTACTACAACCCTCTCATATTCTATTAAAAAGTTCTCAATTGAAGTCTCAAGTAATAAAAGAAATAGCAAAACCAACCCATGGTATGCCAAAGATTGTAAAAGTGCGAGGAGAGAAGTTAAGGAAGTTGTTAATGAATATCTCAAAATTGACAAGATAAAAATCTACAAAGGCCTAACTAAAAGGAAAAAAAGGCAATATATTTGTAAAAGACAAGAGAATATCTTAAACCTCTCTAAGGTGGCTCCTAATAAATTCTGGAGGTAGATTCTAACTAGGAAAACTAAAGATAATAACAAAATTTCTTTACACAGCTGGAATTCCTATCTTAAAAAGATTTATGAATCTCCAAATGCTAGGGATTTTGAAACCCTGCTCACAACGAAAGAATTTTTCTCATTATAAGACATTGATTTTGGTGTTAAATGCCTGTAAAATGGGAAAGCTAAAGACATTTAATGTTACCAGGCGGAAATCTTAAAAATTGGAGGTCTTGTCCTCATCCCCCACATCCACAAGATTTTCAATCAAGCGATCAAGCAAGGGTTCTCTAAACCTTGGACTCAGAGCCTCATTATCCCTATTTTTAAAAGTGGGGATACAAATAACCCCTCTAATTATCAGACAATTATGATCAACCCTCTCTTAGCCAAGTTATATGGTATTATTTTGGAAAAGAAGTTGAGCATTTGGCTTGAAAGTGAATGTAAGCGAGCTAAAGGCCAAGCGAGTTTTAGAAGGCAGCACTCTACAACGAACCACCTCATTACGCTTACGATCATTTTGGAGGAATGCTGCAATGATAAATCCAATCTCTTATGTTGCTTTGTGGACTTTAGAAAGGCTTTCGATACAGTTCATAGAAACAACCTATGGAATAGATTCGAAGAGCTAAATGTTCCTTTCGAACTAAGAGTGGCCACTCTAAGGCTATATGAGAATGTAATTTCCAAGTTAAAGAGCAAGGAGGGGTGGTTGAAAGATATTAAGTGTAATATCGGAGTTAAACAAGGTTTCACCCTCTCCCCTACCTTATTTGGAATTTACATCAACAAGCTAGAATGTTGTTTAGAGGAAGCGGGATGTGTTAGCACAACCTTACCTGGGACAGTCATCATCCTTCTTCTTTATGATGAAGATATTGTTCATCTCGCAAGGTGCCCATCTGATCTCGATAAGCAACTTAGACTTCCTAAGGATTTCTGCTCTACCATGGGTATGTCTGTTAACACTGACAAAACAAAAGTTATGATTATCAAATCCAAGAAGGACACTTATGCTAATTTTATGTATGACAATAGTAAATTGGAGGAAGTGTCTTCTTACAAGTACCTAGGAATTGATATTCATCACAAACTCAACTCGAACTATAGAATTCAGAAAATGATTAACTGGGGGTGGAAAGCTTATTTTGGTCTTGAAAATAATTGTAAAACGGCAAACCTCGTAATGTGGGATAGAAATAAGTTCCTCTTTGAAACTTTAGTCACTCCTGTTATCTTATATGGATGTGAGGTTTGGGGTTGCAGCATCTCTAGAGAATCCTGGAGAAATATTGAGAAAATCTAGAAGCGTTTTATAACTTATAACCTTAAAATTAAAAACAATACACCCTATCCTATTATCCTTATAGAAGTGGGTCTTTCCCCTATCGAGAGCCTAGTTATCACTAGGCTTCTGTTGTACAAGCACAAGCTCAATAGCATAGAAGACCATATAATTCCTAAGGTAGCTTTAAATTCCAGCCAAAACCACCTAAGGCTTAAACGAGGTTGGCATAAAGACACCAGGGCCTAGTTAAACTATTGGGAGATCGTCAAGAATGTTGCATTGCAAAACATTAATAACATTAAAAAAATTGTTACTTCTAAGTTCAAATAAAAAATTTGGTGTGAGAAAGATCTAGCAGCTAAAAGAAAATTAAGATATTATAAGGAGGTCATCAACCCCAGCTTAGAAGATCAAAAGTATCTATCTGTTTTAACTAGCTCAAAGAAGAAAATTACTATACCCAATATTAGAACGAACTCTCATGAGCTCCATAGTGAAACAGGTCGTTGGACAGTTCCTGAAACACCATGGATGGAAAGGATCTGCCATCTCGGTGAGAATATGAATATCGAGGATGAAAATCACTTCCTCTTAGAGTGCCCTACGTACAACCACATTAGAGCTCAATTTCATAATCTTTGTTGCAATACTGACCTTCCTAGCCTTTTAAGATGTCAAAATTATAGTGAGCTCGGGAGGCTTCTCTCCAAGCTTTTTGAGCATAGGAATAAAATCTTAAATCAAACTAAATAACTCTTTTCTTTAGGTCCTATAGACCAAAGATTGGTCTCAATGGACGTTAACCACCACCACCACCATATCATCATCATCATCATCATATATATTAAAATTATAAATGTAATTTTTCAATTCTTTATATTATCATATAATTTTCCAAAATATTTAAATTATATTTTGATGTTTATCATCTTCTACCTAAGCCATCCTATGAATATCCTATGAATATCTTTAAGTCAAATTATGTAAAAATAAAATATATATAATATAGAAAATGATTTGATTGGTCAAAATATTATATGATATAACAACTGAATTGATTAAATGAAATATTCATTCTCATAAGGATTGAAAAGAGAAATAGTTTGGTGGTTTTTAATTGTGTGGGTGGCAAAATTATTAAAATTATAGTGTTTGAAGCGTGTTTTTAATTTAAGATTATGATAATATATAGTGTGTTGAAAATTTTAATATTTGAGAAGTAATTTAAGGGAATGGTTTAAATTTAAATTTTATTTTTTTAATATCATTAATTTGTATTTTTTATTATTATATTTTTTATAATATTAAATTTTTATTTCAAAAGTTTAAGAATAACAAAATTTTAAATTGATAAAATTTAGATTAAAATTATTAATAAATAATATTTCTGAATTTAAATTAACCATTTGCAAATCATGAATTTATTGATTACAGGCCATACTAAAAAAATTACAGAAAAAGTAACCTCCAAAGAAACTAAATTCCAGGCAAACACCTTCTCAAGAGTGGAATGCAATTCCACGGAATAATCATTTGAGTGAACAAAACATAATGTTTGCAATATATCTGCCATGAGCTCGTTGGTTGGGATGATTAATTCTTATTCTCCTACTACATTTTATGTCCATAAATGACATGACAAGATATCAAGAAAATGTTATAATTATTTAATTTCTAAAAATATAAATTTTATTTTAGATAGTTTGAAATGTTGAATAAATTCTAATGATTTTATTAATCTTAAAGATTTTCTATTTACGTTATGAATGACAAAAGTTTTAGATTTAATATAAAAAAATAATTTAGAAATGAATTGAAAAAAATATCAAAATCCACGGAAAAAAATATAGAGTAAACAAAATCGATGTGAGTGATGTCAAGGTACATGACAATGAAATGAGGTTGAAATACGTTGAAGAATTCATTGACAACATAGTTGAAAAATAAGTAATTTATATTTATATAATTGATGGATCAAAAATTTTCTAAATTTAATTTATTTAATATATATGTGTGTGGGGGGATTATAATTTAATTAAAAATGATATTAATATGGATTATAATCTAATTAAGAATAAGATTATATATGGATTATAATATAATTAAGAATAAGATTTTATAAATTTAAGTAATTTTTTGTTATTTTTTTTTGTGAATTTCGTAAAGTCTTTCAATTTTTTATATATCAAAAAATCAGGTTGTCATATATATATTGATGCAATTAGTGGCCTCGACTTGCTCAAAGGAAACCAGCTATGTTGGCCATCTGAGTGAATTAAAAGCCAACCAATATTGAAATTGTTTTTTGTAATAAAATTGAAAAATAATGATATTTGTCTTAATTGATCATGAGCCATGAATTCGTTGGAGATTTGAAACGATTTACCTTCCAATTTGAATTTACCTATTAAATGGAAATATATTATTGGTAGGAAGTTAAAAATAGAAAACTAAATCATTCCAATAGAAATGGTTGAACCGTTCTACAATGCATAGCTTACAAAATCTTGAGAAGAGGTAGTTAAAGAAAATGTCCTTGGATATTCTGGCTGGGGATAGAGTTGTGGGTAGGCTATGTTCATTTGAAAACTCAAGATTCAAATAGTTTTGGTACGGGCTTCTAAAGTAGAAGATGGGGTATCTTAATGGTGTAAAATGGTCTCACTATTACCATAGTGTTAATAGTTGACAATGTTATGGGCTTGTGGAGCTGCATTTAACTAGGATAAGCTTGAGCCTCTCGAGAAGGTCGGTTTTCAGAAATATAAGTAAACCATAATTATTACAAAATAGGAAATGTGTTTATTCATTGGCTTTTGAATTAATATGTGTTTATTTTTTTATAATTTTATGCAAAGAAACTAGTAGTTAATTGCATCAGTTTCTTTGAAATGATTAAGTATGTATTTTTCCAAATAGAAATGGTTATTTTATTTGGAAAACATAATAAAATAAAAACATATTAGATGCAATGAAAACAATAGTTAATTGCATTAATTTTCTTGAAATAATTGTATTTTTATTTCTACACACTTAAAAGAGTTCTTGCATGAAAACGTTACACAAAAATACATATATCTTGAAAAGGAATATTAGTTTCTTTGACAAAGATTCTTTTGGGAAAGTCATGTTGAATATAAGTTATATGTTGGAGAAGAACATATAGTTGTATGCAAGTGTAATAGTTGTTATGACAATTCCCTTTGGAAATATTATTCTTGGATGCAAGGATAATAGCTATAATGTTAGCTTCTATCGAAAAGGTTATGGTTTCATGTTAGCATAGTAGCTATTATGGGAAAGTTTGTGTATTCACATTGTTTATTTTTATGCAAGAATGATACTTGTAGCCTTAATTCCTTGAAAAGTTGGTATATGTTTAATTATATTGGCATGCATGAAAAATAACTATCATTCTTTAACTTCATGAAGAGAAATAAGTTATTGTCATGCAGGAAAATTTAACTCTTAAGTATGATATCACTTCAAAGGAAATGAGTTAAGTGCATGCACAAAAATAACTACTACATTTGATATTTCTTGAAAATAAATATCATATTTGCATTAATAAGAGAAAAAAAATAATATGGTGTGAAATATTATTGAAAGAGAAAATATAAGTTGGAATGCAAGAAAATTAGATACTATGCATTGGAATTGTTGAAAACTAAATACCTATTTTCGTATTCTAATTGTGTTACATTTAAGGATATTTTTATATATAAGGAAGGTATTAGCCATGTCAGAAGATAAATTAGTGGTGTTAATTCTTTGGAAATAAAACATATGAATTCTTGTGCATTAAACAATGACAACTAGGATTATTTTTTTGGAAAGAATATAGAATTGTGTGTGGGAAATGATAGCATGTTTAGTTAGCCTACATTAGGAGATATTATTTGGAAAAGAAGATGGATTACATGCATAAACCCATATTAATTTGTTGTTTTCCTTGGAATATATATGTGGGTAATGCTTATATAATATTTGGAAAAGAATACATGTATTTACTTACCTATGTTTTATGGAAAAAGGAAACATGTTTTACATGCTTTATTATGCTAAAATTCCCTTGAAAAAGAAAGGTGTGTTTGCACGCTTGATGGTGTTAAGAATTCCACTGGGAAAATTCTTTTGGAAACTATATGCAATTTGTATGCATAGGAATAACATTTGTTGTGTTAGATTTCTTTACGTGAACCAAAAGTAATAGGTTAAGGATTAGTTGTTTGGTATAAAATTATGTAAATCACATGCATGAAGATATGATTTTTTATCTGATGTTTATTTTCTATAGAGATATGATTTTTTATCTGATGTTTATTTTCAGCAAAGATATGATTTCTATCTCCAATAATATCTCCAAAGTCAGCTAAAGCTTCTCAACAATATGTCTTTAATAAGCTTCATTAAGCCTCAAGTTCTGCACCAACTAATTCTTCTAAGGATTCTTCAATGGACCTCAACATTGTTGCTTCAAGGCCGCTTCAATATGTCTCCAATATGTCTCCAAGGCTACCCTCAAAGATGCTTCTAAAAAGTCTTCTAAATTGTCTCGAAATTCACTTCAAGATTCCTTCAATGTACCTTCAAATATTTCCCCAAAATAGTCCTTGAAACCTACCTTCAAGGATTGTTCTAGGGTTACTTTAAAGACTTAGAATATTTTCTTAAAATCTTCTTTAGAATTAGCTTCAAATTTACTCCATGGGATACAAGAAAGGCTTCTATAAAAATAAGTCTTCAAGATACTCCAAAGGCAACCTGCAGGTCCAAAATGATCCAATATTGCTTCAACCAAGGTATACAACTAATGATTTTGGGAATGATCCAAAAGGTCTCCAATCACTTCAAAGTAGTTTTAGAAAATGCTTCAAATGCCCAATTCTATTCAAAAACTTGTCCATGGTTTCACTTCAGGTCAGGCCCTTCCCCTAAGACCATCTTAGCTTCTTTAGAAGTATGTTTACACATATATGAATTTTTTAATAGGCTGTAATCCAAAATAGAGGTCTTAGTTATAAATAGTTTGATTCATAGGGATGAATTAGGTTTCTCACAGTGACAAACCAAGCTTCTTTAGAAGTATGTTCACACAAGTCTGAGGCTTAGGTCATAGGTTTGCGCTCATTTTCTAATGGTGATCCGACCCTCCAAAATTCATGCTATACTCTTTCCACATATATGAATTTTTTACTAGGCTACAATCCAAAACAAAGGTCTGAGTTCTAAATAGCATGAGTTGCAGAGATGAATTAGGTTTCTCACAGTGATGAATCGAGCTTTTCATCCTTCAATATGAGATTTTTACTTAGCCCATAACAGTTCTTTCCTCAGGTTTGAGGTTGATGTAGGATAGTCCAATGATATAAGTTACAAGTTTTCTACTGGACAGTACCAAGTTTGAGCTACCAAGGGGATACTTTTGCATAATACTGAGCGGATCTGAGCCTAAACTAGGCCTCCTCCACATCAATGTTCCCTAGATATAGTTTGAGCTTCATTGTATAGACTTATGTGATGATAATACACAAGACTAGGTGCAAAGATAAGGCTCCACAGGTGTACAGGAAAATGTAGTATGGTATGAACTAATCAATCATAGCTCTAAGATCCTAGTACGAGTTCTCTTGAGCTTTCCCACAATGTATTCACTAATATTTGATGGAATTCCTCCACATTTTGTGTTGTAGACCGATTTCCATAGTAAATGAAGGATATTGATAATGTGGATCCTTAGAAATGAACTTTGTGTAACAATCATGTGGATTTTTTATAAAGGTAGATCTCAGGGAATGGACTTCATGTCTCCATTACGTGGAATGTATTTTTGAAGTTTTTAAATTTATGTAATTATGTTTTTATGACACTTCAATTTCTAAAAATTAAACACATGTTTTAATGTATATATTTTTTATAATGCTTCATTCATAAACCTTGTAGATATTGAATTATACAGGAACTTTTGGAATTTTATCTATATATTTATGATGGGGCATTATCATAAGGTAATTTATTTCATCAAGTGAATTATTCTTGAGTACATCTACAACACTTACATAGCAATTTCAAACAATTCCATGTTAGAAGCTTTCACTTCAATTCATTTCTTATCTTTTATCTTTGATGTCATAAATCTCAGTGACATGTTTTTTGTGACACATGGAGTGCTCTATTAAATTTTAAAAATTCCATTAGAAAAAACTTCTATGGCCATGTGGTGAATATTCCATACTCATTAGATCTTATTTATCATATACATACCATTTTTACATGGTGATATATATTTGTACATATAAGCACTAACCATTCTCATATCCATTTAAGTAGTGCTTTGCAATAGTCATTGCAGCCTCATAATGTTAACTAAATATCACTTTCATCTTTGACATGAATTGCTGAGGGAGGCATGCCCATACTCAGCACATAAAATATCATAAATCATAAATTCGTTTATAGATATAGACCCATGATAGGATAACCATATATGTAAATCCATCGTATGGAAGATGTGGTAATACTCCTGAAATCACAGCCTGGATGGATGAAACTAGATCCGAGGTCTTCTATCTCGTTCACTCGATCATTCAAGTATGAGTCTAACCATGAAAATATGTGATCTAAAGTTGAACATGGGAAGACATCGTCTAATTACCAACCATTGATGTTAGTCGTTAACGGACATGAGAGAAACCATCGACGATGATAATGGCTCTCAAGGTATTGCAGTATGGTTTGCATGGTGTGAATAGATGATTTGATGTTGAACACCATACAAAGTCTTTTGGTCGAAGGCCAATGATGTCAACTTGTCACCGAAAGAGAGAAAATTTTCATTGATGTATGCAAGCTCCAAGTTATTGGAAGGGTGTTTCTAATTCAACTTTCTGGATGATGAGCTGATGTCGACAAGAAGCGATGTCAACCTGTCACTGAAAAATAGAAACTTTCCATTGATGTATGCAAGCTCCAAGTTATTGGAAGGGTGCTTCTAATTCAACTTCCTAGACGATGAGCTTATGTTGACAGGAAGTGACTCGTCATAGGAGGGCCTTGATGTATCCCCCATCAACGACACAAAAAAGGAGTAATTATTTAAGAGATAGAATGTGACTGATGAAGCAATGTTAAGGGATGATGATCATGAAATGAAGGTTTATGAGTATTGAAAAGGATGAGGAATTACTGAGTGACTTCTCTTGAACATATCGGCAACATTGAATGAGTTGGAAGCATTGACCCACAACTAAAGTGATGGATGATATGATAGAACATTAAGTAGATAACCCAACCCGATAGCCACGGAGATGAAATAAATGAGTGTCATGTTCAAGAGGGACTTGCTACCATAAAGTGATTTATCCCTTTCCCATTTTCCCCAGTCATTTCTGACCAGTACCTCTTTATTTTTTAACAATCTTGAGGAGGATAACATATTCTTGATGTATAATTCCACCCTTCGGGTGAATCCATTGCTATGTAATGTTTTAAGGAGTCTAGCAAAATTGAAACTCGATCTTGTCATGATGGACAAGTCCATCACTATTTGATATTTTAATGAGTCTAACGACAGTGAAAACTCAGTCCTTTTTCATGTTTAGAGAGTTTGAAAAAAGGATGAAAAGAAAAATCTACAATTTATTTTTCGTAAATTTGTCCCTCAAGTCCGAAAAAGCATAAAATAATACCTGAGAGAACCTCCTAGCCATGTTCGACTAGGGCATTCCTTTTTCGTAAATAATTTATCCTAGTCCGGAAAAGGGTTAAACTTATATTGAGTAGATGTCATTTTAGTTCCTTTTACGAGCTCGAAAAGACAAGTGCTTGGCAATATTTTCATGTTTTGGGAGTCTGAAAAGAGCTGAAAGAGGACTCCAGAGGGGTTCCTTTTTCGATGTTTAACAAAGCTCGAAAAAGAGATAAAAGTGTGCTTTGCGGTCAAAGTTAATTTTAATATCATGCATGTAAACTTCATTGTACCAGCTGTAAATCTACTCAAAGAACCACCAAACGGATTACAAATATTTTTTTTAATAGTAAAAATAAGTAAAAAACTATAGTAAATTTATTAAATATGTATGAAATCATCTAAAGGACAATTTAAATAAGAATTTACCATGTCATTTTACCATTTCACATTAACCATTCAGTTTTGAGTGCTCTAAGCTAGTTTTTCCCTCAAACATCAACAGTTGATTGCAACAGATTATATGGACCATTTCTCGTGTCGTCAGGACCAAGTAAGAAATTTGACCTTTCTCTTTCTATTTGTATCATTCTTTTGTAGTTTCATGCAATTTTTTTTGGGGTTTTGGGGCTCCTAGGGAAAATTTACAACGCCCTAGGACCAACGCACCATTGAATGTCGAAAAGCGCATTGAAGAGGAACTGAACTAAAGCCCAGGAACTATGCAATGCTATATCTAGGGAACAAAGGTGCGTTGGGAGCAATTGAGAAATTTTCTTTTTGTTTTATGCCCAAAATCTATTCACTTTTTTACATGAAATGGATCCTAACAAAACTTATGGTTTGATTGCAGGCTTTGATCGGATCAGAATTGCAATTACATGGAGAGAAAGAGAACATGAGGAATGGGATATGGTTGCCCTAAATGATCTTGGCACTGTGAGATCCCTCAGAGACTGTGGGTTACTCAAGTACTTTAAAATATCATGGATGAGGCAACATTTGGAACTATTTCAGTTCTCGATTTTCTCATGGGATCTGGGAAGGCAGTAATTTCACATTGGGGACAAAGTGCTCCCAATATTGGTCGTTGATATTTACTTTTTGACAGGTTTGTCGAGACACAATGCCCCCATTTACCTTGCGGGTTTTGTCTGTGGAGGTGAGACAGTGAAGGATTAAATTCAAGAAAATTTTTGGCTAGCTACAGAGCCTAGCGAGAATGGAAAGATAAACATCAAGGATTTTTGTGATATGCCTTTGCAAGCACTCATGTTCACCATCGCAAAGCTAGCAAGCAGTGTGACACTTCATGTTGTGAATAGATCATACATGCAGTATGCGCTTGAGTGTCTAAGGCCAACCCTGTTCAACTGGGCTGAAGCAGTGCTCTCTCAGATTAAAGAACAACTGACCAAAGTGAAAAGTGGCAGGAAGAATAATTTAAGCTATGGATCGATCCTCGTCACTTTCATTATGGATTGAATTCCATTGATGTAGCCACAACATGTAACACTAGGTGTACCTTGTCCTAGGGATCTGCGGATGTAGCAGTGGGTAGAGTTGATGGTTAGACATGATGTGCAGTCATCAATTTCATTCTCTACTACATTCTTAATTTGGCTCCAACAATAACATATCATCATAGAGGAGCATCCATATGCAGGGGTGGATTTTCACAGAGACACAGATTTGATGTTACTAGTAGTCACTCAATGGGGTGTTATAGGTAAAATGTTTTGACCATGTTTTTTTATTTTTGGGTTTTTTACATATTTTTGTGTTTTTCTATGTTTCCAAGACTAAAATAAAGATGTTTTATGTATGACGATGTGGGTAGTCTTTGACCAGTGGGTCGTCCACAGTAGGCAGATGAACAATAAAAGCGGACTGTCAGTAGAGCAGTCCTTCGGGATTTGGATTTGAACGAAACTCTGGTCGTGTTATAGCAGCATGTAGAGGGGTTGACTCTTTGGATACCGGATATTAGGATCGAGAAGTTACTGATGAGGCTGTAGCGCCATACTATATGTGTGCCTAGCTGATGGATGAGGCTATTGCACATGATAGCTCAAGCAGTGACCCACTATCATGAGCACCACTAGATCTACTTAGGATATGATATGTCTGCATACATTTTTAGGTCATCTCACCAACGTGTATTGAACACAATTTTTGTAAAAAACTCGATTATCTATCTATTTTAATTTCAGTGTTTTCCTATGCTTATGTGCAATCCTATTCAATTGTGTGATTTGAATTGAAAATTTGTCTTTACAAATGTTTCAAGTCTCTGTTTAACATTTAATTCACTAAATAATCAGTCAAGGTGTTAAATTTTCTGGAAATGTGTTGATATTGGATGTAAACAAAATGTCTTTCCAAAATATGAACTCTAAGTAACATGCGATGAGTAATTGGATTTCGGATAGTATAAACATTAGTAAGTTGTAGTACAACAAGTGTGAGTCCAGCTTAATGATGATGCAGTGAATACCAAGTGAAATGGCATCAGAGAGTCGATCAATGCGCTATACTTAGCAATATTTTTGGTGTATTGACTGATGGCCCATGCTACATAAGATAGATGTGTACTACGACTAGCACCATCGGCATAACCAACAAATGGTTCTGAAGATTCTGACATCTGAAAAAAATGCAAAGTAGATTACTAACCACATGAAAACTCTTAAAAGACACATTGTGACATACATGCAATCAAACCATATATATATAGTATCATATAGTGTTTACTACGCAGAATCAAGCATACTAATGTTTAAGATACAACCCATTCCGAGGGTGTGAGAATGGAATCCCATCATAATCTTCCAACTCATAGGTGCCATTTTCCAGAACATGTTTAAAAATATAGGGGCCATGCCATAATGGTTAAAATTTTCTTGTTCCTATCTTATCAACTTCTTCATTGTAAAGCAAGACTAGGTCTCCTTCCGAGAAGGTACGGGGCTTGAAATTGCAATAATATTGTGCCTTGATTCATCTCTTATGTGCTTTGTTGGCCAATGCAGCTTCATGACACATTTCATATAGATGGATGAGATCTAAAAGAGGTGCCTCTTGATCAGAAGTGTCAGGAAGTAGGTCAATTGTGAGTTTCAATTATGTAATTTCACATTGAATCGGTAAGATAGCTTCCATACCATAAACCAGCTAAAAGGGAGTAACTTTGGTTGCATTTATCACTAAGGTTCGGTAAGCCCACAAAGCTACGTACAGGATTAAATTCCAGTTTCATTTATGAACCCCAATCATTCATTGAAGCATACGCTTCAATTTTTTGTTCATGGCTTCAACTTTTCCATTAGCTTGCATATAATAAGGGGTAGAACAATCATGCGACAGTCCTAACTTGGCAATCAACTCAGTTATCATATCATTGCAAATGTGCTTTCCATGATCTGTAACTATGGCTAGCGACACACCAAACCAAGTAACCACATGGTTAAAGAAAAAAATTCAATTGTCTTGCCTATGTTGTTAAATGTAGGCATCGCCTCGGCCCACTTGGTAAAATAGTCAATAGAGACAATAATATAGCCATGCCCCCCAGCTGAGCGAGGGTTACATGTCATGAAGTAAATGCCCCATTTGCAAAATGGTCCCACAACGATGAAAGGATGCATTGGTGCTGGCAGCACACTAATTTTACAATCAAATATCTGGCAAGCATGACAAATTTTGACCACAAGAATGCAATCACGAATATGGTAGGCCATAAGTAACTAGCGCAGAGAATCTTCTACGCAATAGCAAAATTGGACAAATTTCCACCACAGGTATCAATGTGGAAATAATTTAAAACTTTGTCAGCCTCATCATGGGTGATATACCTATGTAAAATTGCATCGATACCATGACGATAAAGTGTATCACCGACAATCAGATAACCTTTAGCTTGGTATCGAATACGTTATTTTTGCGAGCGAGATGTATTGGGTCGGAAAGTTTGGGTCTAGAGATAGATCAGAAAAATATCCATACCACAAGTTAGATGATGCAATCAGAAACAAAGACTCATCCAGAATGGATGGTTCAGATGTAGACTCGATGACACTCGAGGGAAGGTCGCAAATAAGCTTAGCGAAAACCAAAGACTTCCTTGACTTGGATTTGATGAATTCCAAATCAAATTCCTACAAAATGACTATCCATTTTGAGTATTTCCCCCAATAAATTTACGTGACAGAATGTATGTCATAGGGTTGTAATCCAAAATTACAATGGTCTTCCGGAGAAGGATATAGTGGAAAAATACTTGTACATCTTGAATGACTGCTAAGGCGATCTTCTCATCATAAGTGTACTTAACTTCCATATCATTGAGATTGTAACTCGAATAATAGATCAAATGTTCAATCCCATCTTCTTCCTTGACTAAAACCATGGTGATGGTGGTATCTGCAGCAACGAGATATGGGAAATAATCACTCTGGTAATTTGGAGAAACAATAATGATGCTCAGATCAGGGTATATTTAAGAGAACCAAAGGAATCTTGTGCAACCTCACCTCAATGGAAGGGAGTCGCCTTTTTCAAGAGTTAAGTAAATACTTTAGCCATTTCGGCGTAGTTGGGAATGAATCTCCTTAGAAAGTTAGCCTTCCTTTGGAGTCTTTGTAACTGAAGTAGGTTAGAAGGCACAGTCAAATCTAGAATCGCTTGGACCTTCAAGGGATTAATTCAAACTCCATATTTCGACACAACGAAACCAAGAAAATGACCAAAACCAATACAAAACGCACATTTTTTTGGATAGAGATGTATTTTGTAGTGACGACATCTTAAAAAGATGGCTCTCAAATGTACTGGGTGGTCTGCCCGTTTTTGTGAATGGGTAGGTAAGTTATATAGATAAGGTTGAACAATGTGTTTTATGTCATGAAAAGAATAATTAATTTCCCTTTTAAAGGTTTCCCCAGTGTTCTTTAAAATAAAAGGGAGTTTTCGATAAGTGAATGTTCCCCAGGGACAGATAAAATTTGTTCTATATTGGTCCTCTAGAGAAATATTGATCTGATTGTAAACGAAAAAACCATCAATGAAGGAAAATATTTCACATCCGGATAATTCATCAATGATTTGGTATATAAAGGGAGTGGTATAGTTTTCCTTTCAACAAGAATTCTTAACATCCTGATAATCAACACACACTCTAATTATCCCTTGTTTCTTCATGACAGGAACAATGTTGGAAACCTAGTACTTAAGCAGAATAGGGTAAATAAAATGATCAAACAAAAGTTTAAAAAAAAATTCTTTAATAGAAATATCTTTCTTAGGATGAACAGGATGGAGGTGTTGTCATACCGGTTTGACATCAGGGTACATTTTAATATCATGCTCAACTATACTAGAATCGATGCTTGTAATTTCGTCATATGACAAAGCGAATACATCATGAAATTCATGGAAAAGAGAGTGGTAAGTATCAATTTCAGATGCAGAACAAGATGTGTTGAAACAAATGTTTTCTACTACACCAGGTTTGGTTGAAATATAGATAGAAATCGTTTCTTCGATATTTGATGGTTTTCGATTAGAATCGATGCCATGGATAGGAATGTAATTTGTTAGGAAATCAATGACTATAGGGTGGTGTAGTTCAGTTGGACTATCTTCAATGTAATCTAGAAGATGGGATAGGTGATTATAATCTTCCCATGGTTCTTCTTCTGGAATCATGGATTCCATAATGCTCTCATCAGTTGAGAATGTACGTGAAAAAGGCTTAGAAGAATAACCATAAGCCAAAGAACGATCGATCCAAATAGTTGGCAACAAAGGATGAGGATTTAGTTGCACAATCCAAAAATATTGATTGCTATGTGAGCTCAATTGGACTTAGCGGCATAGTTACATCCAGTCTATCTATTTCAGAATCATTGAGAACCTTCCATAAATCATATGAAGTGGAAGATATCATATTGCAGGTTTTTATTTTTGTGATTTCTACCAATTTCATAGGCGACAGTAACGAAAAGGTGCCCATTAGGGAATAATCCTTAAAGAGTCATACACCAATATTTTGAAGAGATGGCAGGGGTCAGTGAGTGAAAAAAATGCTTCGACTTGCCTGGGAACCAGAGGCGAAGAAGGCGATTTGATCAATGACTCTGATGCTGCCCTTATGGTGGAAGGCCGCCATGTGAAAATAAGTAGATACAATCACAACCATAGTGTAAACCCATGGTATTCCTAGTAATATATTTTATTCAAGGGGTTTGTCAATGACCTCAACTTCAATAGTTTTTCCCCTAGTTTGACTGTATGACCATCAAAAGCTTTCAATTTTGTTGGTGATTGTGGTAAAGGTGGCAAGCCAAGTGAATTCGAGTAAGTCATAGACATGATACAAGTAAATTCACCTTCATCAATAATAGTCCAATGAATGAGGCGATTCAGGACATTTTCTTGGATAAAAAATGCTAATTATGCTAGCAATTGTGGAACATAGCCCGCATGGTTAAAGACTACAATATTAGAGTCTGTCAGATCGATTCCACCAATTGCTGACAACAAAAAATTCTTTTGGGAGGGACAATTCTGAAGAACCTCAAGCATTGATAGAGCAGAAGGTGACTGAGCCAGATCTTTGAGTATGTTATAATTTTGAGTGGCACGATCTCGAGGGTTGAAAGTTGATTTATGAATGAATTTCTTTGGTGGCTTTATTGTTAACTCGGGAATAATATGCAGCGGAATTGAATCAAATGAGGTCAAAATTGAAGTAGTAGGTTGATCTGTAGCCTAAATATTTGATGATAAAATAGGAATTGTAATATTTATTTCTATTAGACACCAAAACATCAGTTTTGGGCTTAGTGGAAGATAACATAAGTACTTGTGAACTAGAAGTGGGATCTGTAGCAACCATATGTGTTTCCGGGTTCAAAAAATGGTTTGTCAACATTGCAGATGCGAGAGAATTCTTAAGAAGTTTCAAGACTTTTGAGTGGTGAGGAAAGTCTCACATAAAATGCTCCTCATTACATATCAAACAAGGGAACGTGGTTTCCGAGAAGTACCAGGTGTATCAGATGATTTTTCCTGCTGGGGTGAATTTTTTTTTTCTTATCTTTCTCTTTCTTCTTACATTCAAGTTTCTTGTCACTTTTCCCTTATCAGATGACACGACATGTATTTCGAAAGAAGACACGAGCTTAGATGAAACAGGGGTTTGATTGGACACTGCAATTTTGGAGAGAGATGGCCGACTTGCTGGCTGAGTGATAGAAAAACCAATCACACCGTCACCAACATGAATTTCCTTACCATATGGAGGAGGAGGAACACTAAAATTGGGTCACGGTGCATTCAAAGTATTTTCATAGAGCATGCTAGACTAAGTATAAATCAAATCCAGATACTTGGCACGAGCAAATACTTTCTCTTCAGTGACAACACTACCTTTGGCCACGTCCTCGGTGATAGATGGAAACAAGGAATTTATAAACCACTCAGCTAAAAGCTTATCCATAACAAAGTTTTAACCATTCGACAATGACGAAGCCACTCCTGAATGTGATCTGATATTTGAGTAGTAGTTGTCTATTTAAAGTTGGTCAAAAGTTTCATTCTAGTTTCATATCTAATGGGTAACTGGAAGTGGGTTATAAAAGTAATGGCCAAACCCGTGAAGTTATCAAAAGAAGCTCGTGTTAATTAAATATACCACATTGTTGTCAGACCAGTGAGCATTCGCTGGAAAAGACGGAGTCTAACAGAATCATCATTCAAGGAGTTTGAGGAACACCATAAATGATAACTTATAACATGTTATGATAACTTATAACATGAGGAATACCATTGAATTTCAGAATTTCAATGGGTAATTTGTGAGGAATCACTAGCTGCCAAGCTAAATAATGAATGGGATCATTAGAGAGCCAGTTTAAATCAAGTAATTCTAATGTTGCAACAAACAACAGTTGTCAGTTTAGATCAGGTTGAGCCTAACCAGGGCAACATGGAATTGCCTAGACAATAGGTTTTTGTGCACCAACATAAGGATTATGCTCTTGGTAACCCTGATAAGGGTAAGTTTGTTGACCAAACCGTTGATAGGCTTGTTGACCAGAACCTGGATAAGCGTGTTGTTGACCAAACCTAGTATAGGCTTGTTGACCAAGTCTAAGATAGGTTTGATCATGTTGGAGTTGCTATTATGGCTGCCATGGGATTTGATAATATGGTTATTGGCCACCAAGATAAGTTGGACCAGGTTTTGGATAGATGGGACCAGTGAAACCTGTGATAAGGATAAATTGGCATGTGGTGGTAAAATTCCTATTATAAATGATTGTTGTAAACTATTTTGGGAAGACGGAGTCTGTAGACCTGAAACTTGAGGCTCAAGGGTTGAAGGACTTGCCTGAGAAGGCTGAGCTATGACCAAGTAATTAATAATAGGTGTAGTAGGTATGAATGGAACAGGTTGAACTGGTTGATATTGGTACACAACCATTTGCGGTTGAACATGCAAGGTAGGATGTCATTGACAAACAGGCATTCTAGCATAAGATTGACCTAAAAATGAAGGATTAATATCCTACAGGGTAAACATGGGTTTCCCCGCAACATATGGAGTATAAGGATATTGAAAATATTGACCTTCATATGATGGGAGTCCAGTAGAAACTAGATAAGATGGATGGTAATCGGATGGACCAGCCTGATATTGAGCTGAAGATGTAAATAAAGGATTGGGTCGTTCAATAGTCGTAAGAAAGGAACCAGATAAAATTATAAATTACAACATGGGCGAAGTCTATGGACTAGAGGAGGCACTAGAGTAGGTTCCATTTAAAGATTGGTAACCCTGTGGGACAGACATACCACCATAAACATGAGACTCAGGTGTCGTAAAAAACATCAAAGAGGTAGAAATAATAGATGTTGTCATAGTTGTAACAGATGGTAAAGTATGGGATGTTGTCTCAACCATGGTTAAATAAGCCAGTAAATACTCTAAATAATCTACGCGAACTTGAAACTGAGCAGGATCAACAGGAGCAGTGTTGGTCAAATTAGGAAAAGAAGGATAAATATGAATCCCTGACCCAAAATGAGTTGGAGTTGTAGGGATTATCTCCTCCTAAGGTTTTTCCTCAATTGAAATCAAATGAGGTGGAATTATGTCACCGTCAAGCCCGAGATAAATTTCAAGTGGTAGACTCTATGGTAAAGAGGAAGACTCAATAGTTACGGATAACTGAGGATGAGTCGGTTGATCGTCTTTCGACACGAGAACAACTTCTTCGTGTTAAAATTTGGGATAAATATGTTATAATAAAAGAACGACAGTTTCTGGATTGACTTCCGGTTGAACAACTTCATGTTCTGGATTTACTGTTTCACTGGATTCAACTTCAATGTCCTTAGGTAACTGTGAGGGTTCTGCATCGACAATAGTAGATAAACCGGGGTCAGTAAAAACGAATCGAGGCTCGGTACTCAAAGGATCAGATGACTCTGGTAAATTAGTTGAAGATGAAGCACCAAAGGTTCCACAGGTATTGGACTCGGTAGGATGAGCTTGTCTTCACCGACTAGGTGTAGCTTCTGGTGGTAAAGATGGTTTATTTGCAGTCCTACACAAATGACACAGAAAGAGTTGATCTTCTTCCACGACTGCTGATTGATTTTACAAAAAATAAATAAACAAAAAGAGTGTAATTCTAGGAAAAAGGATTACCAAGCAACTGTCAACTGCAATATACCACCACAATATCACAGTGTACAAGGTAACCGACTCGGTTACCTATGGATATTAAGCAACCTAATGTTGTGCTACCAAATATACTCAATGGTACGTGGAGGCTCAATCCGTAATAGTGATGTCTAATGCGAAACTGCATATTGAGAGCATCCCATTATACTTTTCATACTATAACACCACCTGATATACTCAAGGTACGTGGATGAGCTCTGATATACTTACGTACGTGGGATGAGGTATCACACACGGAATGTATCGAAAACAATTAATGACAGCTGCTATGTTTTATGACGCCGGAACACGTGTCTGGACTAGACCTCTAAATGTTATCATTAAGTGACAATGCTCCCTTAGGTTAATTGATATAAATTTTAAGTTGATCTTGCTTATAAATTTTCCTTTGAGGTTCACCACGTGATGTATTTGAAATTCCTATAATGCAACAAAGATGATAAGCATTCGTTTCGATTCAATTTCGAAAATGAAAACCTTAGCTACAAGGGATAGAGTAATCAGATTGTAAGCAATCGGAAATGAGCACATCTAAATGAAAATTCCCTAACTATTGCTATGCAACACTCACAAACCCTATATGCAAATGCATGTTTTTATTTTTGATTTATTTGTGTGAATGAACGAAAAAGAAACTAAGATGCACAAACAATCAATCAATACTTTCTAGATAAACGAATATTAGTACGACAATTCCTCTTTTTGAAAATAATGAACTGATCAAATGTAAACATTAAAATTTCGAGCTATTGCAACAATGATAAAGAAAACAAGAAGAAACATTGAGCAAACAAACACCTAAAGTGAGCAAGGATAGTATAAGCAATCTGGACTCTAGAGGCAATTAGACACTTGAAAACTAAGCAAACAAGACACTGAACTGAATTGAAAAAGATAAAATATGATGAATTTTGGTTGGCCACAGGAGCAACGCACCCCTCAATGGGAGATAGTGCGTTGCAGAGCATTGTCTTTAAGCCAATTGTGCTTTGCAGAGCACTGTGTCAAGACCAACAATGCGTTGGTGCGAGAGGAATCTCAAGATAGGCAAGAAAATACACTTCTTTCACCAAAACACATTCAAATGACTGTAATGAAGCAAGTAAAGTATACTAGAGGCTGAGAAACAAGGATAAAACCATGAGGGACGATTAACCATTCCCCAGTAGAGTCGCCAATTAATTTTACGGAAATCAAACCTACAGATAGATAAGTTTCCCTAAGTGGGGTGGACACACTTAGAACAAAAAATGAAAGACACTTGAACTTTTCCTTAAGATAAAAAAATAAGAGAAGAACACCTACTTGTGATCCTTAACTATTCTTTGTCTCCCTTTTGTCACTTCCATCGCTCTCAATCGAACTGAACTTGTTTGATTGATACTTGCAATTGCTAACATAAGGCAGAAAACAGCATAAATTCATATGATCTATTCATCTTAATCAAATTGAATCGATTGCCTTTGAAAATAAATATATAAAATCATGAACACATTTATTTGGAAAGGAGCAAATCTCTTTATTATAATATAGAAGGAGAAGTTACAACCAGTTGGATCGATTCAATGTCAACTCACTCATCATATAAGCAGCATTACTCCAGTAGCATAACATTACCTGCAAATAATACTTGAAAGAGCTATAATCTCACCACCATAACTCTAGAAATTCAAATTCTTGCTCTCCTTTGCACTATGATCAGTGCTCAATTTATAAGAGATGAGGATAGTTTGGCATTAATTGGTCATTGAATGGCTGTTCCATAAATGGATGAGGGAGTTTCCTTGTTCAATGGGATAAAAGGATAAGTGATTGAATGGCTCCATGGTGTCCATATTTGAGGTTATCAGATAGTATGATAGCTAGAAACACTTCTAGAAGCCACTAAAAAGTGGGAAGATTCCCAGAATCCTTTGAAAAATTCGCTCCCAATCGACCAACACATTGTTAAGTGGGCCTAGGTGCTCTGCAACACTACTTTGCATGGAAGTAAGTGCTCTGAAAATCACTTATTGCAGTCTACGGGTGTGTTGGTGGCTCAATGGAGCATTTCAACTGGACTTCAAGAAGTGAAACTTTCATAGATAAAAACCAACAATGAGATGACTTGTTTAAAGCAAGTAACAACTGATTTAAAATATGATAGCCTCTAATTTGTATTAATCTGAGTTTTGGGAATGATGCCCAAATTAACCCGTAACAATATATATAATTTATTAATTAATCTTATATAAATTAAATAAACATACTATTTAAATACACATCAAAATCTACTTTTTATAATTATAATTACCAATTCAAAGATAATGTGATAACAAAACTGCTATCCCTATCTTATCATGAATAAACCATACAACTTAAATAAAAATAAACCCAATAAATAAATAAATTAAATATATATATATATGAAAGAGAATAAGATAACCAAAGTACTTTCCTTTCCCTAACCTGAAATAAACCAAACAACTGGAATAAGAATAAACAATTCAAAAATTCCAAATCAACCTAACATTAAAGTTAACATAAGTTGTCCTCTCATCAAAAACGAAGCAATTGTGATGATTATATATTGACAAAAAGCAATGTAGGGATGGTTAGATGACGTTGATTTGAAAGGATCCTTATCGCTATTCGGTTTACTTCATCGTTTGGACACTTTCTTGGAAACACAACCGTTCACTGTTTAGCGTTTGACATAAGCACTCGAATTTAAGTATTTTTATTACATTTTTCACTTGATAACTTTGTTTTATGTATTTTTTCTTTTATTTTCATATTTAAATGAATTAAGCTTTTAAATCATCAAAAACAACTTATCATCCCAAACTAATACCGCTAAAACCATAAAATATTAGACGTATCTCTACAGCTATTGACACACTTCGTTAGAGATAACCATGATATGAAGTAGTCCATAAATTATGTGATACATATAAGCCATATTCACCGGCTGGATTTTCTTAATTTTTTATTTTAACTGATATGAAAAGTATGTAAATTATAATGCAAATGTGATGCATATACATATGTTTACTTTTTTCGATTTAAGTTTTGAATTGATTCTAAAGGAGTATTTCAATTAACAATCACAATGAAGTATTAGGTAAAGAATAAGATAAATATAATACATAAGAAGCTATTTGTATTTTTTTATTTAATTAAATCTTATAGGTTTGTTTTATTTAGAAATAATTTTTAATTTAAAAAAAAATAAAAGTGATGTAGGATCTAAATTTAATTATGTGATTCTTTTAAAGTGGTATAAAGATATTCATATTATAAAAAAACTGCTAGTATATTGATAACTTTTGTTTACTAAAAAAATTTTGGGATCTTCTAAATGAGAATATTAACAATCAATGTTGGCTTGATTTCAATATTAGCTCAAAAAAAAAAACAGTTGGAAAAATGTATTATCTTACATACTATGTAATCTAGTGAAAAATGCATAGATGAATTTTTGATGGACAATGAGCCAAAACTATAGACACACAATAGAGATCGACATAGAGACATAGTAAAGATAGTCAAAGAACATAGACTATAAAGATAACCAAGTGCCATAAAATATTGTTAATCCAATATAATAACTCGAGAGAGCATTGGGGTTGACTTAGGGTGAATCCTATGTAGGTTCATTGATCACTGCTAAAGTGCGGGGCTGCGAGTCAAAACCAAAGCTAGAGTCAAAGATCACATGGCGTTCCAGCCTTGTGAGTTTGATAACTATATCATCGAGATAAAATATGATGTCCTGGAGGATCCTTTTAATCTCCTCTTGTCCTACAAATAACTGTGAGTGATGAACATGATTGTCCCTATTGACCATGTGAAACATATTTCAAGTTGACATCAAGTACCACTGAATGTAAGAATTGAAGTCTTCTTGAGTCCACATGGAGGTGTGTCGACTGATTTTAGTATCAAAGAAATATATTTTTTCTCCAAACTCTTTTGCTTCGAAGTGAAGGATAGTGTTTCTCAGTTCTTGAGGAACAAAGCCAAAGTGGTATGCCACTTAGTGCCAGCCAAAGAGGTGTCAAAATCGCAAGGTGGAACTTCGGGCAAAACCACCTGGTCGACTAGGTTCGCGCAATCTCAGGTCCATGAAAACATGTATTAGGACCAGACATGAAAATAGTAGGGTAATCTAGTGAGTAATACAAGACCCAAAATCAAACCTCGAGACTGAAGTGGTAGCGGAGTGAGAGTTTGAGAAACAATGTAATGGAATACAAATGAAGATGGAAGATTGGAATGTGAAGAAGGTTTAACATGAGAGGTACTCGAAGCGAATGAGTGAGAAAAACATTGTGAACCACAAACAAAATGATAACAAAATAGACCTCCTCTTGACTCTGGCTTTCTGTATGTGCAAGGCATACCAAAACTATACGTAAGGACTAACAAACCACCCAACCAAGATATCGATCAGAACCACATCGATAATACTATACTTAAGGACTAACTACCCACCCAACCAAGATCTCGATGAGAATTAGATCAAGAATGTACCCGTGTACCAGACACCACACATAGAACCGAACATTTGAATGAGACACCCATATAATTGGCAATTTCAAAAGGGGCAAAGTGTAACACAACGACCAACTAAAATTAAGTGTATGCTACTGTGTATATAAAAAGACGACAAGAAAACATGGACACATGAAAAAACTAATCCGTAATCAGACAACAAAAACTAAATTCATCATAAACTATGAGTTAAAAAAACAAACACAAAAACTCAAAAAAATGAAATATATCACTTCACCTTCACCAAAATGGTCATGCACGAGTATTATTAAGCCATAATGGAAGATTTACATAAGGGGGTTACAAGAGCTACAATCCTAGTAGAAAATCGGCCACCCTTATGTTGGAATTTCTGAGAATTCCTGAACAAACTCAGAGAGAATGATACTCTCCTTCTTAACATAGAGAATTTAAAATTTTTCTTGCTGGGAGACATAGTTTGCACACTTGAAAAATTTCTATTTCATTAACTTAAAAAATGTTACAAAAACTTCCTCTATTTGATGGATTTACAAAATGGACTGCTACACACATAGTGCCAAGAAAACACTTCTCTCTATCTCACAAAAATTTCGCACTGAACTATGCTCTGTCTCAACACATTCTATGTTTTTACTTCAACAACAACGTTCAGGATTTTTCTCTGTCACTGTTTTTAACACTGCTGTGTAAAAAACAATACGCACTGCTGTGTAAAATTACATTGTCCTCACCTTTTACATATACACTACTTTATATGGCACATAACCTTTTAACTAACATAACAAAAAAAAATATAACTTAAAACTTAAACAAAGTATGGCCCACTGGGCCCTATTACAAAAGCACTCATATAATATATGTATATAACATATGTTAAAACAGAAAACTCAAAAGGTTTTATAACCTTTATCGTTGCGTGATACAAAAACAATACAACACAAACCTTATAACAAAATATATCAAAACCATAACATAAAACACAAACCTTCGCCTTCGCAATCCTTTCGAACTTCAAAAACATTAAGCTGAATTGCAAACAAAATTTGCGTTACAAACTAAGCCTCGTGATGTCAACACTTGGACGCGCGATCAATTATTAAATCTGGTGCATAAAAGGATATCGTGTATGCAAAGTGGTTTTCGGTACAGGCCCAAAATAAAACCTGAAACATTATTAAATCTGATTCAATGAAATCTTCGGGTCCGCGTTTTGGCTTTGCAAGCCGACCCAAATAAAAGTGCGAGCGAATTAGATCACTCCACATGCTCCTGCTGACTTGGTGAGTGGGGCCACCAATCTTCACGTTCTTTGTGGGCTGTCAATGGGGACCACTGCTCCCATGGCCTCCTATTTAAACAAAATTCTTTGCCACGTATAAACAATAACAAAAACTCTGTTTTCTGTGTATATAAGAAAATTCTCTGTTTTCAAATGCAAAGGACTGTAAGGTTTCAAAGTGATTGTTTAACAAAAATAACAAGCGGCTCTGTGACAGGGTTGTTGAAATAGAATTAGAAAGTGGCTCTTGTGTCCTCTGCGTAGATTTTGCAGATGAATTTATAATTTCAACACTCCCCCTTAAATTCAGCTGCTGGGTTATCAGTCATACCCAAACATTTTCTTAAATATTCAGAAATTTTATGCACCAATGGTTTGGTCAAAATGTCTGCAAATTGCTCCTGAGTTCTACAATGTTTCAAAACAATTTCTCCATTGTTCACCAATTCCTTGATGTAGTGAAACTTGGTATCAATGTGTTTCGTTCTTTTATGAAACAGAAAATTCTTTGATAATGCAATAGCTGAGTTATTGTCACAATAAATCACTGTGCCTTTTGCTTGCTCTTGGCATAAACTTCTCAACATTCTCCTCATCCACACTGCTTGACATGATGCTTCTGTAGCTGCCACATACTCTGCCTCTGCTGTAGATAATGCTACAATAGGTTGTTTCTTAGAAGCCCATGAATGGCTCCTAAACCCATGTGAAAAACATAACCAAAAGTACTTTTCCGGTCATCTACACTTCTAGCCCAATCATTGTCAGTGTATCCAATTAATTCTAAATTTTCTGAAGTAGTATATAAAATTCCATAACTTTTAGTTCCTTTAACATACCTTAGAATCCTTTTTGTTTCCTGCCAATGTGTTTCTTATTTCCTCTCCATAAATCTGGAAATAAAACTAATAGCATGCATAATATACAACCTATTTGTAGTCAAATACATGAGGCTGCCAACTATGCTCTTGTACAAACCAGGATCAAAATCCTTCTTGTTGTCCTCTTTGCTCAGTTTTAATCCCATCACTGTGGGAGTAATTTCTACCTTGCAATCCTGCATGTTCAATCTCTCCAAAACTTCATTCACATACTTTTCTTGAGAAATAAAAATTTTATTTTCATTTTTCTTTACTTCTATTCCTAAGAAGTATTTCAACAAGCCCATATCAGTCATTTCAAATTCATCTTTCATGACCTTTTTAAAATTTTCAACAAGGTAATCATCATTACCTGTAAAGATCACATCATCAACATATAACACAACAATCAACATCTTACCATCTTTCTCCTTGATGTATAAGGTGGGTTCTCCCTCACATTTTTCAAATCCATTTTCTAGTAGATAGGAATCTATCCTACTAACCATGCTCTTGGTGCTTGTTTTAGCCCTTAAAGAGCTTTCCTCAATCTGCACACTTTGTGCTCTTGGCCTTTCTTCTCATAGCCTAGAGGTTGTTCAATATAAATCTATTCCATTAACACTCCATTTATGAATGTTGATTTCACATCCATTTTGTAAACTTTCCACTTGTTTTATGCTGATATGGACAACACTGCTCTCATGGTTTCCATTCTTTCAATCGGTGTGAAGGTTTCCTCATAGTCTCTCCCATGTTGCTGTGTATACCCTTTGACAACAAGTTTGGCCTTGTGTCTCTAAATATTACCTTCAGCATTACTTTTGGTCTTGTAGACCCATTTCACTCCAATTACTTCTTTACCTTTTGGGAGTTCAACTAAATCCCATGTCTTGTTTCTTTCTATGGCATTAATCTCTTCATCGATAGCTTCTATCCATTTCCTATCTTTTATAGCTTCTTCAAAATGAATAGGATCATCAACATGACAATATAAAGCAAATAAAGAGTTCATACCTTCATTTGCTGCCTCTTGCTCATAAATTTCATTTAAATTTCTGAAATTTGTTCCTCTTTCATTTGGTGTATAAGTGCTTAAGTAGCACTCAAATCTCCTCCTTCTGGTGTGCTTGGAGAAGCACTCTCATTTCTCCTGAAGGGTGTCCCTTTATATCCTTGTGTTGGTGCTACTATTGAGGGATGTATTTCAGCCATCTCTTCATCATTTTCATCATGAGACAAATAGTTTTTAACATTCATTGTTTTCTCAATGCTTCCATCCCAAGCTTCCTCTTCAATGAACTGAACATATCTACTCACAATAAACTTCTTGGTGGATGGGTTATAACCTGGAAGCTTTGGATTCCTCATTGTATCCAATAAAAATACATTTCTGCCCTTTGCTGTCCAACTTCTTCCTTAGCTGATCTGGAATGTGTGCATAAGCCACACAACCAAAAACTTTCATGTGGGTGACTCCTTGTTTTGTGCCACTCCATGCTTCTTCCAGAAATCTTTTCATTACTGCTTTTTTTGGGCATCTATTTAAAATATACACTGCAAAATGTACACCTTTAGCACAATAATCATTTGGAAATTTTTTTTCCTTTAGCATACTCCTTACCATATCCATGATTGTCCTATTTTTCCTTTCGGAAACTCCATTTTGCTGTGGAGTGTACCTTGTTGTAAATTGCTTATGAATCCCATTTTCTCTGCAAAAATGCAGAAATTCTTTAGATATGTACTCACCTCCTCTATTAGTCCTAAGGACTTTGATATGCTGCCCACTTTGGTTCTCCACAAGTGCTTCAAAATTGCACAATTTTTCAAACACTTCACTTTTATTTTTCAAAAAATAAACCCATGTTTTTTCTTGTAAAATAATCAATAAAAGTTAACATATAGTGGCTACTTCCAAGAGATGGTGTTTGCATTGGTCCACATAAATCTGAGTGGACAATTTCTAAGGGTGCCTTTTCCCTTATGCTTTTCTCGGATGGAAAACTTTATCTGTGTTGTTAACCCAAGATACAACCTTCACATAGGTTGTCCAGTTTCTCATTCAATGGTAATCCTCTTACCATTCCTTTCTTATGTAAAAAATTAAGGCCTCCAAAGTTTAGATGTCCAAATCTCAAGTGCCATAACCAATTCTCAGATTTTTCTTCTCTTTGGAAAGCCTCTTGTGTCACTGTTTCCATTTCTTCTCCATTCTTCAAATATTCCCTCATCTTGAGAGGGAACATTCTATTCCTTGTCATACTTACTTCAACAATACATTGTTTGCTTGGTGGTTTATCCATGATGATGCATACATAATCTTCAAAGAAAACATTGTAGTCCTTTTGAATGAGCTGCCCAATGCTTAACAAATTACATTTCATACCTGACACATAATATACATCAGGTATGCTCTTCTTTTCTCCTTTCTTTGTCAAGACATTTACTATGCCTTTTCCTACGACATAAATCTTACTGTTTGTTCCCAATGTGACTGGAGACTTCAAATTTTCATCTACCATAGAAAACATAGCAATGTTTCCTGTCATACGGTTACTACAACCCGAGTCTAGAAACCATAAGTATTCACTCTTTTCCTCAACCATATTACATGCTAAATTTTTTTTATCTTGGCTGATGTTTTCTCTAGTGAAATATCCACTGGGTCTATTACCCATATCATTCTGCTTCTTCCTACATTCATTTGCATAATGCCCATATTTTTTACAATAATGACACTAGACATTGGATTTGTCATACCTTTGTCCATGAGAATGTTGATGTCCACTTTGCTGGTTGTTGCTTTGGCCTTGGTTCTAATTTTGATTGTTGCCCCTTCCTTGAGCATTTGCTGGACTGTTTCTTCCTCCTCTGTTTTGGCTTCTTCCTCTTCCTCTCTCGTTTCCTCTGACTTGAACTCTTCCTCTTCCAAAGTAAATTTGGGTCTTGAAGGCATGCTCCAAAGATTATTTTTCATTTCTACCGAATATTTATTCATGTGTCATCAGTGATGCATGAAGCTCATCAACTAGAAATTTTGAGAGATCCATTGTCTTTTCTATGGTGGTGACTATAACATCAAACCTTGAGGGTAAGCTCCTCAAAATTTTCTCCACAATCCTTCTTTCTTCAAGTGTCTCTCCATGAGACCTTATCTGTGTGACCATTCCAATCACATGTGTGAAGAATGAGTCTATGTTATCAGACTCCTTCATGTAGAGAGTCTCAAAATATCTCCTCAGCAATTGTAGTTTTGTTGTGTTCACTTTCTCCATGCCTTGATAGGTTGTCTTGAGAGTTTCCCATGCCTCTTTAGATCTCCTAGCTATTGCTATCCTTGGAAACACACTCTCATGTACTTCTTGATACAAATAGAAGAGGGCTTTAGAGTCCTTCTTCTTATTTATCTTAAACAATTCCTTCTCTACCTGTGTTAAGGCATTAAACTCATTTTCATCTACTGGCTCTTCAAAACCATCCTCAACAAGTCCCCATAAGTCTTGAGAGGAAAACATGGCTCTCATGGTGATTTCCCAATAATCATAGTTTTTCCCATTAAATTGTGGGAGCTGAGCATTACCAATACTCATGCTCTGTGCTAGCTCCCGCCATGCCTAGCACTCTGAACTATGCTTCAAATACTTGACTGTAAGTTTATAAAATAAACTGACTATCTCCAAACAGTAACACAAAAGAAATATGTCTTAAGAATACCTTGGATTCTTTTGACTGAGCCTTCACTCTTCTGGAGAAGCTGCTACAACAAAAAATCCTTCCTTCAGCTTCTTTGACACCTTCAAAGAGCCTGGACTGGCTCTGATACCATGTTGGAATTTCTGAGAATTCCTGAACAAACTCAGAGAGAATGATAATATCCTTCTTAACACAGAGAATTTACAATTTTTCTTGTTGGGAGACAAAGTTTCCACACTTGAAAAAATTCTATTTCATTAACTTAAAACATGTTACAAAAACTTCCTCTATTTGAGGGATTTACGAAATGGACTACTACACACACAGTGCCAAGAAAATACTTCTCTCTGTCTCACGAAAATTTCGCACTGAACTATGCTCTGTCTCAACACACTCTCTATTTTTACTTCAACAACAGCCTTAGGGATTTTTCTCTGTCTCTTTTTTTAACACTGCTGTGTAAAATTTTATTTTCCTCACTTTTTACACATACACTACTTTATATGGCACATAACCTTTTAACTAACATAACAAAAAAATATATAACTTAAAACTTAAACAGATTATGGCCCACTGGGCCCTATTACAAAAGTGCTCATATAATATATGTATATAACATATGATAAAACATAAAAATCCAAAGGTTTTATAACCTTTATCGTTGCGTGATACAAAAAAAATACAACAAAAACCTTATAACAAAATATATCAAAACCATAACATAAAACATAAACCTTCACCTTCGCAATCCTTCCGGACTTCAAAAACATTAAGCCGAACTGCAATCAAAATTCACGTTACAAACTGAGCCTCATGACGTCAGAGCTTGGACGTGCGATCAATTATTAAATCCAGTGCATAAAAATATATCGGGTTCGCAGACTGGTTTTGGGTATGGGCACAAAATAAAACCCGAAACATTATCAAATCTAACTCAATGAAATCTTCGGGTCCGCTTTTTGGCTTTGCGAACCGGCCCAAATAAAAGTGTGAGCGAATTAGATCGCTCCACGTGCTCCTGCTGAGTTGGTGAGTGGGACCGTCAGTCTTCACATTCTTTGTGGGCTGTTAGTGGGGACCACTGCTCCCGTGGCCTCCTGTTTAAAAAAAAGTCTTTGCCGCATACAAACAATAACAAAAAACTATGTTTTTTGTGTATATAAGGAAATGCTTTATTTTCAAATGCAAAGGACTGTAAGGTTTCAAAGTGATTGTTTAACAAAAATAACAAGCGGCTCTGTGACAGGGTTGTTGAAACAAAATTAGAAAATGGCTCTTGTGTCCTCTGCGCAGACTTTGCAGATGGATTTATAATTTCAACACCTTAAGCAAGGTCCTGAGCTTTATAGAAAGAACCTATAACCTGAGGATGGTAAAAGCCGAAAAGACTTCCCAAACTTTGGGAAAACAAAGAAAGACACAATAAAAGTTAATATCTTCATTAAAGAATAATGTCATGGGTAGGGTAGCCATATATAGCATCAAAGTCTGGAATTTTACCGATTTGACAAACAACCCCGTGGTTGAGCATGTTGACGGTGTCATCACCACAAGTGACTGACTTTCGGATAAGTGGTGATGTGGGTGCTAATACTCAAGAGCACCTTGGTATTCTCCAATATTCTCTTCTGCATGCGAATCATGTGACCTGATGACTTTTAGTAACTTAAATTCACCCGTGAATTTTTTTAAATAACATACAATATCCAACTAAACAAATCAAGGATTTCCAGACCATTTTTAGTTTAGCATTGAAAATGATAACTATCACTATTTATCAGCAATTACCCTCTGTTAGTTATCTGATTCCTTTATTAAAAAACAAAAATATTAATGTCGAAGTGATGTCACTTCTCCAAAATATGGAAAACACACTACTCTTATCATTCTTTTCTTTTCTTTCGTTTCTACTTTCAATGACTCCATCATTTCCATCCATGATGACTCCATCAACACCCCACGAATCCATCATCGACAAGTCTGTCAACAGTTGGACAAAACCAAGGGAGAAGAGATTCAACTGAACCGAGCGAGACAGGTCCCCTTATTTAGTCAGCCCTTAGAAATGCGACTTACTCATCAGGAACCCTAAAAGGGTTGCACGTATCCATGACTGCTAGTGTCCTACTGCCAGAGCAATCTGAACATAATTTGTTTTCTTGCACAAAGAGAATAAATTAGGAGAAGTAGCGCGAACTAGAATTACATTTAGTCCACCCATGACCATTTATTTATATTCATGATGCTATCCTTTTCCTCACTCGATGACCAGTGTTCAAAATTGAACACGTTAGAGCCCTTCAAAGGGCTTCTAGAACCTCAGAGAAGTAGGGATAGAAATTTACAAGTCAAAAAAAAAAATTAATTTAGATTTTTACAAGTTAAAAAAAATAATAATAATATTATAAAATGTCACCAGAAGTGCTGTAGCTTGTGAGAGCCAGTCACATTTTTTAAAATAATTATCACTTTTTTAAATTATGAAGTATAGTACGTATAGTTACTGACTGGACTTAGGTTGTTGCATGATGCAGCTTTGAAGGGGATTAATGGCAAGTTGCAACTGCAAAGGAAAGGTTGTTGAGTTTCCAAATTCTATTAAGTGCATGTCTACATTGTGCAACTGCATGCTTAATTAATAACTTAGTAATTGATATTTTTCCTAGACTCAAGCTTCATCTTTGCAATTGCAACCTGCAGTGAAAGAGCCATTCCTCAAATCCCAAGTCCCACCTGTTTGGATCAAGTGTGGTTACATCTATTGGCTTGGGTACAGAAGAAACTTTATTCTGAAATTTCGTGACCCGAATCAAGTGTGATTACATCTATTTTCTTGGGAAAATCATACTACTCTACTCTGAAGTTTCGAACCCGAATCAGGCAGAATTTTCCAAGTATTTTAACTCTCCATATAATTTCTTGATGTTCGAATAATACTTTCTTGGATGTTCATGCTCTGTATATGTTTTCAAAAGCAAGTACTTGGCACCAGACCAGACTCATCTCAACTTAGCTTGTATCTTCTTTTAGGGAATGACAGGGTTCATTTACATTTTCCCCCTTAAATTTTGCTGAGCGTAGTGTTTTGTTTTTTTCTATGGAATTCTTTTTTGATGAAATTCTATTTCTACTGAGATTCGGTGGAAATTTTATAAGAAATGTTTAAAAATGAGGCAAAAAAATGACATAATCAGTACGCTTATGTTGGTCGAACATCACCGGAGGATAAAGGAAAAGAAACATATATTTAAAAAATAAAATTTCTCTTTACGCATTAACGAAACATAAAATTTTCTGCATTGACTACCATCTCATTCCACAAACTTTGTAGATCTAAAATCTTCCACAATTTTCTTGCACCCTAGATATCTCATCTTTGATAAATTAAATTTTATTTAATGGATTTACCGAGTAGCAGTTGCGTTCTCAAATAAAATTCTATGATTTACCGAGTAAGAGTTGCGTTCTCAAATAAAATTATAGATTTCTCATCTTTGATAAATTAAATTTTATGGCATGTTTGATCTATTGGAAAGTTGACTTGCAAAGTAATTTTTAATTTTATAAATATATTTTTAGAATAAAACAAAATTTAAAAAATCTAAAAACTAAATTTTGCAGTAAACCTGTCATGACGAGAAAGATAATGTAAACCTTACAACATCAACTAACATTTTAAATAAAGATAGCATGAATGAAATTTTTTCTTCCCTTCCTGCGTAGCATGCTAGATTAAGATAACGTTAAACAAATTTCATAATCTTGGTTTCGAATTTGGTCTTTCGATTAAATGGGTTATAGAGTTTTGATTAATTTATTTATATTATTTTTTATTTTTAGTCATTTATAGTCTTTGTTTAGATAGTAAATTATTTTTCTCATTTTAAATTTAGATTAGACAAAAAAAATTATATATATTTTTTAATATGATGTAATATTTTTAAATTTTATTTATAATTATACTTTAAATTGCATAATAAGGAAAAAAGATAAGATTTAAAAATTCATTTTAAATTATGAAAAAGTATAATCTAGTCTGTTTGTTTATATATATATATATAAGCAATTAAATTAAACCTCTATATATGAATATTAAATTACATATAAATAAATATATATAAGGTTAAATTAGATATAAATAATAATATTTATATTAGTTAAATCATATTCAAGATTCCAACTTACTAAAAATATTTTAAATAAGAAAATAATTTTTATGCACTAAATTAAATATATATATTACCACATAATTAGGCCGATAGGCCTTCTCTTTTGAAAGAAATACAGTTTTCCATCGTCAACATATTTAATGTGCAGTTGACACTTGTACCCTGGGAGTTTTAACCTATGCCTGACACCTGTTGCATGACACCTGTTCTCCAATCTCCGACTTCCACTCCAAACTCCAAATTCCACTACAATAACTCCAGCTTGTTTATGCCATTTCCTTCTCCTCCATATCTGCCAGCTGTTTTCATGCGAGAAATTTCCAGGAACTTTCACAAACTTAACGGGAAGCAATCAACCCCAGGTTCTTCTGACCCAGTTCGCTTTCTCTCTTGTTGAGGATTTGGGTTTAGTGCTTTCTGATTTCTCCCCTTCCAGCCGTGTCCACAATGACTCCAGCTTGTTTATTCCATTTCCTTCTCTTCCATATCTGCCAGTTGTTTTCATGCGAGAAATTTCAAGGAGCTTTCACCTCGCATTCATTCGCATTTTTCATATGGCCCATAGCTTATTATGTAGGGGTTGATGTAGATGAATTATTAATTACTCATACTCGTCTTTAACAATATATGTTGACATCTTGCTTCCTATCCAGATTCATCGATCCAACCTTGTTGTGACAATTGGAAGGAATCCTCGTAATGATTGAATCAACACAGGCCAATGGTGTTGAAGATGCATGGGGATTCCTTAACACTACCAGCCAATCCAATTCGTATTAGTGTCCCACTGTGATATGCCAGTAATACTATGGAACCCATTCTTTATCATCCATGTGCCAAATTCATTCACAACTTCGCTTTCACTCACCAATTCTACTGTACGATACAATCCTTTGAAAGATTAATTTGGTACACATTCCTTGTTTTTCACCCCAACTGATCTATGATCGTAGGAGAAACTACCTTGCATGACATCCATATCTTCGACCCCTGTTCAGGACACACTTATTGCTCAGTCCTATTCAGCTTATTTTTATGGAAATAATTGTGATTCAAGGTTTGTTTCCACCACTCAAAGGAATCCATGATTAGTCTCCATAAAATTTTAGAACCCAAAGCGAAATTGACCAAATGAAATTTGTTATCATTATATTTTCCTCCTTGCAACAGGAATTTCCTCAACAATGCACTAATTTAATGGATGACTCCTTTGGGGTCAGTAGAATAGAGCCCATGTAAACTGGAAGTGAAGAAAAGGCTAATTTGATCAAAATTACTTTCCCTGCCACATTTAACCAGTGTGCACCCTATGAATGAATTATTTTCCTCACTTTTTGTAATACTTCCTCTCATTCTTTGGAATTATATGGTCCTAATGAAGTTGGAATACCAAGCTATTTGAAGGATCTCCATTCTAACACAACCGAGAACTCTATCACTCTCAATGTCTCTTTTGAACAATTCCATCCATATAGTTTACATTTTCTTTTGTTCACCGTTAATCCACCTGGGAGATCGAGGTATCTATCCAATATTTGTTTAAAATGAGTTGTTATTATTTTGGATGCCCCTCCAATGTCTATGAATTGTGAGTGGTTCATTATTTTAGTGTTCCTGGCAGTGCTTAGTCTCACCAATTTACCTTTCGGTCTTACCTTTTACAAATTTTCACTTAAACTATCTGTTAGAATGATGTATAGTAAAGGGAGAGAGGGAATCCAAGGTAATCCAATGCAAGCTTTTATCCATATTATGAAATATTTACAAAAACCTAACTATTCTAGCACTGCGAAGAGAAATGAATTCCTACACCAATATGATATTGTTTATTATTTGTGTGTGTTGCATGAAGCCGCCCTAATTCTCTAAGATGATGCTTGGAATAATGTTTTTCAGTCATGTTTCTATGATCTTGGTCAATATTTTATATGCATACTTTCATAGCGATATTGACTGAAACCTTCAGAAGTTCACTACATTTTATTCCTTCAAGGTGAGACAGATATATAATAGCAGGTTATACCTTTCTCTATACGCCATTTTTTGGAGCTTTATATCGTTAAATCTGTGTAATCATCTTTACAGGTCTCACATCTAAACATGGTAATTGGCAGAATTTTTTTTTTTGGAATATGAACAGAAAATGAAAGGATCGCTTACTGGTATTTCATGGGGCTTAATTTTATTTAATTCATTTATTTTTTTATTTCTATCAGTGCTTAATAGAGCTAGAATTAAGATGGATATACGCTGGTGTTACTACAATGGCATATCACCATGATTGGATTTTGTTCCATATTATGATTCATTTATCTTTACAATTGTGAGAGAATTTTTATTGTGAATGGAATCATTACTAGGAGGAATCTCAAATTGGCCCTGCATCTCCCTCGTCATTTTTACTGAATTTAAAGCTCTTCCTCCTCAATAGTTTAAACCTCCTGATGCCTCCACCACTTCTTTATTTTTTCATTCATTTCGTTCATGGAGATCAATGAATTTTCCGGAATCGAGTTCCATTGCTCTGTTTTCATTTTCAGAAGCAATTATATCTAATTACCCTATATTTTGAATAGAATTCCATTTAATTCTGATATTTATGCTAATATCTGCTCATAAGCAATTCTATTTCATTACCTTGTGTTTTGTTTTTTGATTGTAAATTATTTATTCTATTTCATTACCCTACCCTGTGTTTGTTTTTTTTAATTGTAAATTTTACACCAGATATGAGTGAAGGAAGGAAATAGTGTGCTGATGATGTTGGTGATAAATGCATGAAGGAAACAGGTCATTGAGTTGCTTTTGTTCAAAGCCCGCCTCACCTCGCTGAAAAAACGAAATCATTCCTACCACAAAATCCCAATTCCAAGTATTTTATTTAATTTAAAACTCTGTGGAGTGTTTAAACCTGATGGGTTTAATTTGTTCATTAGTTTATCTAATCCTCTTTTCTCTGACTCTCGCTTAATCACCATCTCCCCATGCCAATTCAAGCATATCTGTAGTTCAAATTTTCGAATATTCTGGATATTCTTGAAATGAAACTCACTGGATAACCCTTTTCTACTTTGGATCATTGATTGATAAAGATTAGATTGAGTTGTTTCCACTGCTATTATCTTGGTCTCAATCCTCAAGTCATTGGGAGGGACCTTTCGATCAAAACATTTGAAGTAATCAATATAAAAATTTAGTTAGTAGTCAATTTGGACTTTCCAGGTCATGATGAGAATGTGAATGCCTAATAATCATGGAGTTAAGGTTCGAACATTGAACTTAGACAGATTAATATCATAAAAATGAGCAACCCATAAGCTTAAATACCTCTTAAATATGATTTTTTCATGATGCAGACATTGTAAAAGTGTTGAAGGTCCAGTCTGTTATCATGTTCACCTTTCTTCTCCATCAAAAAAGTATTATCATGTTCATCATTTATTCTCTATCAAGAAACGAATCTATTGAGGAATTTGGTTTTAATATTTGTGTGAAGATCTTCTCTTCTAAATTTCCATGGTGTTAACTTAGAGATTCCTATCTTTTTTCTCAGTGAGAATCTTCCTATATCATCGTGATATTACTCTAGACAGTCCAGTCTTTTTATGAAAGGTATTTTGATGGGATTTCTCTTGTACTCAAGCTATTGAAAAAAAGACACTGAGGAAACATATTTTTATGTGATTTCCCTTGTACTTAAGCTATTGAAAAAAGTTCATTGATGCTTCTTCCATGTAATGTTGGAGAGGCTTTGTCCAATAAATCTTTGAATTGCATGACCTTTGACCTTTTAGTGGATAATGGAATAGAAGGTCCATGGTAAGCCTAAAATTCCCAGAATTTGAGGCCTTGCTTTGGAGTTGTGGGGTAGATTTAAACATCACCAATATAGATTTATTTATTGGTAAATGGATTCCATGATTTTATAGAATTTGTAAATGATAGGCTGGGACCTAGGACATAATTCATAATAAAAATAAAGCTACTTTACTGTTTACATGGTCAAGTAAAAAAAACTTAGTTCTAGATACAATAGAGAAGGATAAAGTAATGTAGGTTTTAACGTAGTCACAGATTCCCAATGTCATGTAAGGGAGACTTTTTGAAATAACAACTTGTCAAAACATGGCTTATCAGAATTTCAGGTTGCCTACTAGGAAGAGATGAAGTACCAGCAAAGCTTAAACGTTATACCATATTGCATGCTAAGAAATACACACTGAACTGGTTACAAAAGGAGGTTTTGGTTGTAGTTATGCAAAAGTAGGATTTGCATGGACTTGAGCAAACCTAACTAGCCCCCAAACAAGCTAGTGATGGCCCCAAGGAGAGGGCTTGTTTTTATCAAAATAGGAAAATGCCCTATTCAGGAAGCCATGGGTTTTTTAGGGGTGGGTTTGGTTTTATCTTTACTTTTGCCCCTGAAAAGGAGCAAAGTCAGGGGCTATGGTTGAGTGAAGTAAATGGAAGAAAAACTCTTCATACGTAGCATCTCAGGTGAAGGAAATTTATTGATGAGTTTAATTTTATTTAATTTTATTGAAGACTCTTCATATGTAGCATCTCTGTGACCTCTAGGAGGAAACATAGATGGCAAAAAGGATTATCTCTTACGACTCACTGTTGGCCTTGAATTTACACAATATTCTAGCAAATCCCTTAAGAGCATACCACTGGTTTATTTCTTATCATACCTGCATCAGTGTGGCTTATGTAACTATTGTCTCACCCTTTGAAGATTGTTGGTTGTCATATCTGCATATGCTAATTTATGCTTTGCTTACAATTTATTTAATGCATTAATATCTCTTCCAATGCATTAAAATAAATTGCAGGTACTACCATTGCAGATCAAAAATTTGGACTTTGCTACCGTGATGGAGCCAATTTTGACCGAGAATGCCATCCCGAAATTGCTAGATGGTTCAACTGAGATGCAACCTCTACTGCAAGTAGTGAACATTGGATCTGTCTATTCATCAAAAACCAGAGCTTCCCACTACCACATCACTCTCTCTGATGGCACATATCAACACAGGACTTTGCTCCCATTTTCTTATGGCGCACAAGTCGCATTTGAAGACATTCAGATTGGTTCAATCATTCACTTAAAAAATCAACTTGCACAGTGTCCCAAAACTCTACGTAAGATTAAGCTTTCTTTTGAACTTTTCCCTTTACTCTCTTTGCATTATTTCTGAATAAAAAATCAATTTAACATTCATTTTAATTTTAAGTAATTTCTTCATCCATTTCAGATCCATTCGCATTCTAGAAATTGAAGTTGTGTACCGTAGCAGACCTTTGGTTAAGGACTTGTCATTGCTATTGCATGCACAGGCAAGTGAATCTCATTCAAGTTCTTCATCATCACACAATATTCTTCCAAATACTTCAACTCCAACAAGCACACCTACAACATCGCTTGTACCATTTACATCACTCAATCCGTACCGGAAATATTGGTCGATTCAAGGTAGAGTATTATAAAAAACACCATTGAAAAACTACAACACTGCACGTGGGTCAGGAAAAGTTTTCGGCTTTGACCTCATTGGTCATGACAAAGATGAAATCCATGTTTCTGCATTTGCTGATTTAGCTGAATCTCTGTACAATATCATTGAAGTTGGGCAACTATATATTTTCTCCAATGGAACAATAAAGAAAACAAACCCAAACTACAACCATATAAACAACAAATGGGAGATTTACTTGCTTGCTACATCAACTCTGACACCATGTTTAGAAGATGATCCAAGCTTTCCTTACCAAATCTTTCATTTCAGGACTATTGCTGAAGTCAAATCCACAAAGACAAATACACTTGTCGATGTTCTTGGTGTCGTTACCTCCACCTCCCTTGCTTCTACAATAAGGAGAAGAGATGGAACTAAAATATTTAAAAAAAAAATAACATTGAAGGACAAGTCAGGTTTCAGCATTGATTTAACAATATGGGGAGATCAATGTCTCTCTATAGAAAAGGACCTTGCTGGAATCCACTCCTCTGAAAACCCACCAATCCTTTGTGTCAAAGGAGGCCGGGTAACTGAGTTTAACGGAATCACCATTGGGACAATTTCCACTACCGCTCTTCTTATAAATCCAGACATTGAAGAAACTCAACAACTCCAATCTTGGTTCCGTGATATAGGATATAGCTCTTCGTCTCCTTCATTGAGCAGAAATTATACTATGTCTTCCAAGCGAGCCTTACCACAAAAGACCATTCAGGAAATATGTAGCATGGAAATCTTCAAGAAAGCAGTATGGGTTTCAGTTCATGCCACAATAACTCGTCTACGCATGGACGATTTCTATTTTATTGCTTGTCCATTGGATTACAATGGGAAACAATGCATGAAAAAAGTAAGCCACCATTCTAACAATCTCTGGCATTGTACAAAATGCAATGGCGACTTTTCAGAATGCGACTACCGTTATAAACTAAAGATCGAATTGCATGACCACACTGGCCAGCTTCAAAATGTCACTGTCTTCAATGATGTGGGAAATGAACTCATGGGGATCACAGCTAAAGACTTTTTCATCCTTTCCATTGAACCAGCTGATCTTCAGAAAATATGTACTCGTATATCAGGCCGTCACTTCTCTCTGTCACTTTCCATTAAAAAAGAAAACTACAATGGTGTTGAGCATTTCCAATCTATTCTGCTAAGTTTAGAAGAAATTCACTATGATGATGCATGCACGAAAATCCTAAAAGACATTGCTGCACTTACCATTTCACAGCGCTCTGTTGCTCGTCACCTTTGACCTCAGTTCTTATATGTACACCTTTTTATTTCTCTAGATAGAAAAGAACATCCCTTTATAGTTCCTTTCTCCATACCATTGTAACATACAACCATGTTGTTGTTCTAAACAGTTACTTTTACAATAATATTTCTGAATGGGTACAACTATGTATATTTACCCTTTCACATTTCAATAAAATAAATACTTATGTTTGGCACTACAAAAAAGGTTTATACCGACATCTATTTCAAAGTGATTTTAAACTCTTTCTAGCACTTATTATTAGTTATTTAGAAATTCTAGCATTCAACACAATGTCATACATTTCATATGCATTCATATCTCAATTTGTAATTTTTAATTCTCACACCTCATCCCTAACATAGATTTATTTCTACTTTGTTAGATATGTCATCAAACAATGAAGATGCGGAAAAAAGAGCACAATGTCGCCTTCTTTATGCTCAAAACAAAGAAGCAATAAATGCGCAGCGATGACTTCTTTATAAAAAATGAAAAGAGACTCCCTCTTCCCAAAACCTATATAACCCCCCCCTCAATGAAGAACACCGTCGCTTTAGGCAAAAAATAGATAGCCTTTCTCCATTGCATGTTTGCACACTATGCAAAGAATCATATCCAGGAATGAAGACAAAATGTTCAAATGGTACCCTTTCTTGTTCCCGATGTGCAACCTCAAAAAATTCAAGCCGTTTCACTCATGCCAACAACATGGACCCTGGCGAACAACCATATGTCCTTCAGAATTTAACACAAGTTGAAGAAATGCTGATTGCACGTGTAAATCTAATTCTACAAGTAACGCATGCTCGTGGTGGTCAATAAAAATATAGCGGCCATACAATCAGCTTCCCTCAAGACATTACTACTATTGCGAAATATCTACCTCGCCTTGTTTCTGAATTAGACGTCCTCATTGTTAGAAGACAAAACCCTTCTCAAACATCTTATGAATTCATTGTTTGTAAATCATGTGTTCTAGCAGCACTAGAATACAAACTCACTCATGATCCCTACTACAAAGATGTTGAACTCAACCATTTTGCAATTTCTGCTCTACCAGATCAACCTATTGATATTTCTGATCTTGTTCATAATGTAACCACGTCTCCATTTATACCCCAGGAAAACATAGTCGATTCTACTCATGATCTTGATGGCATTCTACCTTCACTAGATATCCAACCTTCTTCATTTGTTCCAATTCTTCCAAACTCCTATAATGAACTTGATCACATTCATGCTTGCTTGCACTCCACAAATTCGGAATCAGAAAATTCAATTGATTGGCCTACAATATCTCTATCACCTATCAATGAATACACCACTGAGGGCCTCTTCTCCATGGCATTTCCCACACTTTTCCCAACAGGCATTGCCATGATCGCACAACTAAGAATTACAAAAGTTGAACTGCACGAATATGCCTGTCATCTGTTACGCTACCATGATAATCGCTTCGGCCAGCATCCAAGATTCTGTTACTACATATATAACATGCTGATGCACCACCGTAGCCAATCAAATGCCAATGTTTTTATTAAAAAAAACATTGAAAACAATTTCCCAACTACTGTATCAGATTTGCAGCAATGTCTTCGCGACCTTCCAAATTCAAAAATTCCAGAAATGGTCATGCACTTTGGCTCATCCCTACGAGGTACACACTCTTTCTGGAACAAGCGTCGTAATGAGCTAACTGACATGATCACACAGCTTGTGAGCCCAACGTTTTTCTTCACTCTAAGTGCTGCTGATACCAAATGGCTTGATTTGCACAATATTATGCCTGCCGAGGTGCCCTCCAATACAAATGCTCATTACAGGTGGAGAATTCAAAATATAATTAACAATCCACATTTAACATCCCAATACATGCATTGCAGATTTACAATTTTCCTCGAGGAAGTTTTACAAAAAGGCCTCCATGCAACCGACTATTGGTGCAGGTACTTTTCATTACCATTACTTTTCAAACAAAATATTAAAATTTAGTAGAATTAAACAATAATATTTTCAAAATTGCATTCAGATACGAATGGCAGTATCGAGGATCTGCACACATACATGGATTCCTTTGGTTGAAAAATGCACCAAATTTGGACTCCCTCAATTGGAACAATGAGATAGAAGTTCTCAATGTTCAAAAATATTTTGACCATTATGTAACTGCTTGGAACCCGCGACAACTCCAACATTGCGCATATTTACTCCACCAATCAGCAGAGAAAGACCCATGTCTTCTCAACACACAATCAATCTTTGCATCAACACAGAAAAATGACTATGAAGAGCTTGTCAATTGTGTCCAACGCCATACAAAGTGCCATGCATCTTCTTGTCTTCGCAAAAAAAACCAAGTTCTCACATGTCGCTACGAAGTACCATGGGAGTTAACTCCCACATCTTCACTGCTAATGGACAACAAAGGTCAGAAAATCTACAAGCCTGCACGTAACGATGATAGATTGAACATTCATAATGCCGATCTACTTTCCATCTGGAGAGAAAATGTTGATTTTCAGCCAGTGCTTTCACGCCATGCCGTATTAGCTTATATTTCTAAATATGCAGCCAAAGCAGAAACAAAGTCAGAAATCTATAGCTAAATGTTATTTCGCCTCTTGAACAACGTTGCTCCAGAAGCACCTACTGTCACTGTTGTCCGAAAACTCCTTACAGAAAGCATAGCAGAAAGAGATATTGGAGCGCAAGAAATATGCCATATGTTGCAAAAATTACCTCTCACACTCTGTAGTCATACATTTGTATCTCTAAATGTTAATAGAACTGTATTCAGATGTGTTCTAGATGGTTCTGAAAATCCACCCTCAACACCGCCATTTATTGTTGCATACATGAACATGCCTTCTTCATTAGATCAATTGCCCCTCATAGAAGCTGCACGCTCTTGGTCATTTTCTCCTCGTCATAGACAAAACCAGTGGAAACAGATTTCTCCTCCCATAGTTCTCCATATCTTGCCACGATACACCACAATCCCTTCCCCTACTGATCCAAGCTACACAAACTTCTGCTGGGCTGAATTAATATTGTATTTCCCCTTCCGTACCCTCCCTAATGACATTGGATGCAGCAATGAGGAAATCATTGCACATTGGGAGCAAAAGAAAGGAACATATACAGCATGGCATGTTCACCATGAAAATGAAAACCCACAATCTGCACAATCAGAAGATGAATCTACTCCTGTATCTAGCCCTCCTGACATCCCCCTTGACCCTGTTCAAATGAATGAATGGGAAATGGTCTCTCACCTTCACCCAAGCGAGAACATCGAAATTTACGCCCTTGAAATCATTGGCAATCGTGAATTTTACCTCAGCCATGATTGGTCTCATACTTCCCTACCTCTCCACTTGCAAGAAACTGCCATCAATTTCATTGAATATAATCGCTCATCTATTCAAAATCAACATCATCCCTCTTCAAACCTTCCCGTAAATCACATATTATCTCCTACCCAACAAAAAGCTTTCACACATATTACATCTCATTTCAAAAACCCTCTTCCAAAACCCCCAACTAGAACCATTATACAAGGGACAGCTGGAACGGGCAAATCTGCTCTAATAAAATCTCTACAACGTGCATTCATTGAACTCTCCTCACCAAATATAAGCCCATTGTTGGTACTTGCACCTACCGATGTTGTAGCTTTCAACATAAATGCACTTACAATTCATTCTTCCCTTCACATCCCTATCCAAACAATGCATCCTCTTGAAGGAAAACCACTCCTCCACCTCCAAGAACAACTCCGCCACATTCAGTACATACTCATTGATGAAATGAGTTTTATCGGGCCAAAAATGCTTTCCTGTATTGATGATCGCTTATGAGAGGCCTTTCCCCTCCATCGAAATACACCATTTGGTAATCGATCCATTATCCTTGTTGGTGATTTAGGCCAGCTACCACCTGTAAAAGACATTCCTCTTTATGCTGGCACATCACGTGGTACTGCACTTTGGCGCAGCTTTGATACAGTCATTACGCTCACAACTATTTTTCATCAGCAAGGCACTGACCCTTCCCAGATTGCCTTCCGCAACATTCTCACAAATCTCAGGGATGGGACATCTACAATCGAAGATTGGAAGCTACTAATGTCAAGAACAGATTCTTCTATTACGCATGAAGATAAAAAAATATTTTAGGACTCGATGCATTTATATGCAACAAACAGTTCAGTTGCCTTGCATAACAAATCAATTTTGAACAAATTACACAAACCAGTAGCTGTGTGCTCAGCGGAGAAACATGTGGAGCAAACATTCACTACATCTGAAGAAGAACAACTAGACAGAACGCTTATGTTATGCAATGGACAAAAAGTTATGCTAACCTGCAATTTATGGGTACATGCGGGGCTTGTAAATGGCGCACTTGGCACAGTCATTTCAATATGCTATGCACCTGACTCAAAGCCTCCAGAATTTCCATCCTTCGTGGTCACTGATTTCAAACAATACAGAGGAACAGCATGGGACATTGCACACCCCACATATGTGCCCATTTCTCCTATCACAAGAGGCACATGTCGACAGATACCACTTCGAATGGCATGGGCTTTAACAATACACAAGTCACAGGGAATGACATTAGATAAAGCAACAATTGACATCGGCCCCAAAGAACGCCAAGGTCTAACATTCACCGCCATTTCAAGAGTTAGATCTCTAACAGACCTTCGAATCCATCCAGCATTTCCATTTTCACGCATTTCACGCATTAAAGAAAATCGACATCTACAACACAGAAAACAAGAAGAGTCGTTGCTCACATCGAAATCTATATAGAGAAATACAATCTATCCAAAAATACACTCTTCATTGCATCTTCTCCAAGAGGTAAACAAACCCTCACCTTATCCAAATTGCATATACAATTACTTTTTTTACATTTGCTCTAGTACTCATTATCTCTCTAATGTTTAAAAGAATTTTATGATTACTTTAGTTATTTTTTAACTCTATAATTAGTTTACTTTTACCATCTGTTAACACTAACAACAACTATTTACCTTCTTTCATGCTAAACAGATATGAATTCAAGGGATTTAAACATGCTCTATGAATGCTGCCAGGAGATTCACCACCATGAACAAACTTTACATGATATACAGCTCAGATTCCTATCACCCCATTCATTGCCTCTGTACTGTTTGCGTGGAACTATTGCACTATTGAAAAAGATTCGAAGAATTCTAAAGAAAACAATCCACATAAATGAAAGAGATAGAAAACGAAAAATGCGAGCTGAATGGCAAGAACTCCTTTCTGAACGTGGAGTCACTATAGACACCAATTGGTGTTGCCGATGCCGTGCATCATCATGTATTTATGATTAGATATTTACTTTCAACAAAATTTTGCTGTACACATGTATATATCTCTTCACCTTCAAATTTGTATATCTATGTGAATATATATTATAATCCATTCCGTTTCAAGGTTTTCACATTTTCCTCATGCTATTATGTTCTATTCGTTTTCTATAGATTTTCTATAGATTGGTAGCCGTTGAAGTTTATAATGTGCATCATACTGCAACAGTTGTTTTTCTGTGTGATGATGGCTTCTTATACTGACAATACATTTGTACCTAATAAATTCTAATTACATTCAAGCAGGTTGATCGTCACTTTTCTTCAACATCGCAGGTAAATCTTGTAGCTAATCTGCACCTCAAAATTTATGTAATTTTAGAGTGTTTGGTTAGTGATCAGACCCAGCTGGACATGACCTTCCTGTTCATATTCAATACCCCCAATGTATTCATGTTCATATAATTCAGCATTGTATTTCAACTTTTAAGGTTAAAATGGCTGTTTTTTACCATTGGCGGCCTTCTATAGCTGATTACTGGAGAATTCTGAAACCCCTTTTTCTGTAATTAGTTAGCAAGTACCTTAATATTGAAGTTATGATCTGCTTTAAATCAGAACCTACTTCCTAGAATATTTACAGAGCATCTGGGCAGAACGGCTGTTAGATATTGATTTACCAAACAGAGATGACTCTGAATCAGAAAATCTGGACACTGAAAAGCTGCCAGATACAGCTCAAGAGACACTAACTCTTTTTGATATTAACAGTCATGCAACTGAGATTCAAGATAAAGAAAGGCCATTTCGACTTGGGTATTATGTTTCTGCCTCTTGCAGCTATACATATATTTGTAATGTTGTTGAACTTTATACTGCTGAACCTCCGTTACCGGATCATTACAAACTGACACTGGTAACTGTAGGATGGGATAGTGGAAAAGGTTTAAGCAAGGAGCATTCCACTCCTAGCCGTTTGATGTCCAAGGAAGAGAATGGTTGGGAAAACAAGGAGGCAACTGTTTGGAATGAAAGTTAAATGAAAGGAACAAATTTCCCAAGCCATATAGCCATGCTTGAGAAGAATGGAGCTGCAGAATATACGAATTGGGTTAAACCTATTGTGTCAGGATGGGGATTAACTACATAAATAAAACAACCAAGTTGGAAACTTGGAATTGGAAGTCAATGAAAATTGCCAGGTTTATTACATATATTTCTAGCATAAAAAGAGAAGTTCAAGAAGCTATATTATTTTTGCTAATTTCCAAGAAAATGTTATATTTTTGCAAATTCTAGCATAGTTTCGAATTTTAGCAATGCCACATTAGCTCATTCAGAGCGATGTCATATAATTGAAGGAGGTAAGCAGTTACTGGGTTTAGTAAATTTTAACATCAAAAGCAGCCTTCTGTTACAACAATATTAATAGCTATGGCATGAAATTTATAATATTGGTTGCATGTCTATTACATCAGCAATGAAACCATGGATTCCAATTTTTGATGTACTAAAAGGCAGTATTGACCTTGTCTTAAGCTACTGCTTCTGTTGTTCATAAACTGAACGTTGACTTAACTGATGGTGCTGCAGCATAGATGCTTGTTTAATAGAATATTTCTTTGTCCTCGAGTCATTATTCAACTCATTAATTTATTGAAGTTGTGGCATTTGCTGTGCCTCACACTCTATCTGCAACTGAACAGTTTGTTGCTGCTTCTGTTGTTGCTCTTGCTGGATTTGCTGATGCCGTTGTTGAAGTTGCTACTGCTGCTGAATATGCCGTTGCTGCTGCACCTTGACTTGTGCTTGTAGGATTTCTTGCTGATTTAGAGCATGGTGATGATGTTGCAGGGTATTCATATTATTTTGCTGTAAAGTATTGATCCCACTCTGTTGTATGGAGCTAATACTATTCTGCTGAAAAGGAGAATTATTTTGCTCAAGAGAAGCAATATTATTATTTTGAAGATGGTTTATTGAACTCTGCTGCAAGGTAGCTACACTAGTTCCTTGCATTAAACTTAGATTGGCAGCAGACTGCATTGTAGTCTGAATATTTTGTTGTCATGTTTGTACACCAGATTGCTGTAAAGACATGGAACCATGCTGAATAGGTGTCACAGTGTTTGATTGCATTGAAGTAACATAAGGTTGTAAATTCATCTGTTGGAGTTGATTAGCACGCTTTTCTTGTTGCTGCATCTGAGATAACTTAGTTTGTGGTTCCTGCTGCATAGATTGCACTTGGCTGACAGTCTGATTTGCAAGTTTTTGTGGAGCAGATTTTCTCTGCTTAAATGACTTCAGAATGGTTTTAATTTGCTTCTCAAAAGCATCAACCTTATCCTCTTTAAACCCTGATGGAATGTTACTCTTTGATACTTGAAGATATTGCATCATACGTTGCAATGTTGGTCTGTAGTGCTTAAGCTTTTCAGATTGATCAGGTGCCATGGGCTGATAAAACAACAATTCTATGACCACTCAGGCCAAAATTAACTAAAATACCAAACTTTCATAACCATTGATATTCATTTTTGCTACATGAAAAGTTGAAAACAGTCTTATCACCATTAATGGTGGCTACATGGATTGCATTGTCAAAACAACCCCATCCTATTCTTTCAATCTCATAAGCATACTTCACTCTATGCTTTGAAGTTTTCATATCTCACTTGTAATATATTCATAAAGCCACCATGCCATTTTATAAATTCGACAAAGGTCAAAGTAGTTAGGACTTGAGAAGAAAAGGAACGCATTTGTTGACATTTAAGTGAAAGCTTTTTAAATAATTCTTTTATCTCTGGATACTACATCTCCTTCAGATTTTGTAGCTGCATAAATAACATAACGATTTCTATCACTTTTTTATGTTTTTAAGACACCAAAGATTTGTCAAAGCATCCAATCTCAATAGAATCTACATAGGATAAGGTGTAGACTCTCTTCGCTGTTGAGAGCTAAGTGGATATGTTGTCTCCACTTGCTTATGTACGGAAGAGTATTCTATATAATCATAGTTTGGCTTAACAATGCAAAGTTATTATTGTATTCATTATTTCTCAACAAAGAAATATAAGATGCATTTTCAAAAATATTTATGAAGCCATTTCAGATTGAAACTGAGGGAAATAAAGGCACGTAGTACATATATGTCAAGGCATCTCTTAATGGGTTGCCGTATTAATTCATGATTGTGAACAATTAAATGGTGAAAATGACATGGCATCCTTCCAATTCGACAACATATTGAAGACTGATCATTTTGAAAGAATGGAAACCGTAGCCTTGCAAAATTCTACAAAATCTCTTTCATCTCAAAAACTACAATTACTTAAAATTAAAAATTAACAAGTAATACTCCTATCGCCCTCTCCTTGCACCTCCTGGGGCAACTGCTAGTATTATTGTTATTTTATAATTAGAAAAAAATATACTAAAAATAATAAATATAAAAGTGATTTTTTATTTTTTAAATATTAAATAAATCAAAATCAAAATAAATTTGTGTTAACTTTAACTAATAATAAAATTAATATAATATAATGAAAAAATTTTGAGAATTAAAAATTTAATTTATTTTTTAAAAATTAATATATATTTTTTTTTGTGTAAGTTAATATATTTAATTTTATTTATTTAAAAGATAGTTTAATCTTATCACATAATACTACATTTAAAAATAATAAAATAATATACATATTAATAAATTTAAAATAGTAATTAAATTTTATTTAATTGATCTAATTATTAGTTGCGTTTTCAAATAAAATGGGATTTTTTTCAATTATATTAAACTATGTGTGTAACCGTTCATACTCACAATTTGAATTGGAAAGCGCATTGACCATTGAGGATGATGAACTGCTGAATCCAAGTGACCATCCAACGGTTCATAGGATTTGAGTGTTTCACCAGTATTAAACTCTTTGTTCTCATTGAACTCTTCCTACCCCAAATTCGCTAATTTTAATGATTGTTGTGCAGATTATGAAGTGCTCTTTTTATTTGGTTTGCTTGGATGTTGTTCTAAATTTTCTTGAATTTGGCGCTATATTATTGTGAAGTTTGTGTCATTTTCTGCATTTGTTGTTATTGTTCTGTTATAGAGTTCTAAAATAGAAATAGAGAGATAAGTTTAGGCTAGAATGTCTTCGATGCAAAGGGATGGGGAGAGATATATTTGATGAATTGCTGAATCCTAGGTGTAATCTCTACCCTTTTTGGCATTCTGGAGGGTAACTGTTCGCTGAGAAAAATGTTACTCTAACTGTGTGGGTTAGATGTAGATGTAGTGCTTATTGTTCAAGCATGTTTCTGTTTCGGACGCACATCAATTTGTGGTCTGCCTCTCTTGAGGTTTGATGGGTGAACTCCTAGGTAAGCCTGTGGGCCCATACGACCTCATAGGACCTCTTATGGCTCAAATTTCATGTGACCTTGTGGGTTATGGGCCAACGTTCATGGTTTTTTTTTGTGTTTTTAATTGCAACAACTAACTTTATTTCTAAGTATATCTAAAATAATTATTGTGTTTTTAGAAATAAACAAAAAACAAAATAACTCACTGAAAAAGGAGTTATGGGATGACTTGACTTTTCAATGAGTTATTGTGTTATGGGATGTGATTATATTTTAGAAATATTTTATTTCTAATTATATCTAAAATAATTATTGTGTTATTGAGTGAATTATTGTGTTTTCAGTGAGTTATTGTGTTTTCTAAGATAAGTCAAATTGAAAAGGAGTTGATGACAAAAATATACAAATTTGAACTTGTATCAAGATTAAGTACAATTTAAAAAAAAAATCACTGTATAAAAGTTCCAATTAAAAACAAGTAATATCCAGCAAAGTATATGTGCATCTTCAACGAAGTATATGTGCATTTTCGCTATAATATATATAGTAACGAAATTAAGGTAGGGAATATTATGATCAAGCTCTTATGCAGTACAGAAAAATTACTTTAGATTTGATTTGTTGTCTTTAATTCCTAACAGACTGTAGTTGGTCCTAACAATATATGAAATGCAATAACAAATTGAATAAATTTTAGGTGTGAAAAACAAGCTTAGCTTTCCCTTTCTCCTTTTTTGAAGACATGAGGATCAATGTTAGTTTAAATTTCAATGATCAACAAATCTCTGTGTGTGAGATCTATTTGTTTCTTTTCATTTCATTATTTTCCATATGACGTTTGTTGTCTACTGTCTTGTTTTTAAAGAATCTGTGTGTTTTTATATTAATTTGTTTTTTTATATTTCTTGTTTTGTTGATTTCTTATGATTTACAGGTATAAAGTGCCACCTCTTGGTCACCCAGAAAAGGATCTGAAACAACGTTCACTTGTTGATGCATTTGGTATCTCTTAATTCTCTAATCAACTGCACATTTCTGAAAATGAAGTATATGATCATGTAGATGAGGACCATGAATCAGATAGTGCAGAACTTCTTGAAGAGGAACCGACATCCAAAGGTACAAAATAACATTCATGTCCAAATCGAAGATGAGATTTCCATGGGCTTATGCTGTAAAATATTGTAATGGTGTTGAAAGGATAAAATATTCATGGTGTGTAAAATTTTAAATGGAAACTCCATTTGCTAAAGATGGAAGCAAAAATCTTCAAGTTAGTGCTTTAAACATCCATGCAACATCAGAGGCTCGTAAATTTTCTTTGCAACTTTTAGAGAGAGAAAGAAAATGTAGTCTTCCAATTACAAAACATATAGAGCTAATGGTTGATGCTCAGAAAGAGAGAATTATATCAGTTATTGAGAACATGTATTTTGTTGCAATACATGATTTACCTTTGGAAGTATATAAGTCAATTTGTGACTTGAACACGTATGAAAACACTCCTCACATGCCTTTAACAGATGAATACTCAACATATACAGATACAACACCTATAAAAGAATTTTTTAGAAGCTGCTAAGGAGGTATATTGGAGAAAATTAAAAGATGACATTTTACAAAGCCCATATTACTCACTTTTAGTTGATGAAAGAACTGACCAGAGGATGGTGCAACATTCGATTTTTTATATTACATATTTGACAAATGAAAGAAGAGGTCCATGTGCTATAAAATTCATACACTTGCTATAGATTAGGGATGGAACACCACAATCTGTGTATGATGTTGTGACATCTCTTTTAGCAGACATGAATCTATCCATGGAAAAGTTGGTTGGATTTGGATATAATGGAGCATCATCCATGAGGGGTATTTGTGAAGGTTTATCTACTAAACTTCGTCGACATGCCCCTCATTTATTAGATATCCATTGTATTGCCTTTTCCTCACTCCATGACCCAGCACCCACAAAAAGAAAAATAGATTGGCTTAACGGTTTCCATCGTCACAAAGTAGCGGGTCTCTAATTTCTAGAGAAGAATTGTACATGCTATAGTCTAACAAGATTACTTTTTTGCCCTGAAAATCATTAAAATTTTGGTAAGATTTTAAGAAAATTTGGTAGGGATTTTTGTAAATCCACGTTATAATTATCAAAATTTAATATTTTGAGTGTTTTTGAAGTTTTTGATGGTGTTGAATCCATTATCACCATCAAAATCATGATTCAAACACTTTTATTGTAAGATTTCTTAATTTTTTTTCCCGAATTCCAGCCAATTTTGACTATCCCAGCAATTCCTCTGTCTCGTTAGACAACTCCTTAGTACATCCCTTCTTCTTCATGTTTGATAATGCAAATCAGCGCGGCGAGGCTAGAAATATTATGATTTAAGATATCAGTTGTTGTTAGGTTGAATTTTCTCTACATTTAACCCAGGTTGGGAGATTGTAGCCTGTATAGAGAAAGTACATTTGACATGCCTAATTTTATGGTGTTTGTATCAATTAGTTTGCTTCCATTAGCTGATCTTCACCTTGGTCTTGCAATCTGGTTGGATGCGTTAATCCATGAGATATGCAACGATTCTGCAGCAGCTGCATATCATTCTTGGGAGTTTTTTATTGAATTATTTGACGTGAATATTTTAAACTCTTTGAGGTTTATTACTCCGGTTTGGTCTAAATGTGTTGATTTATGTTTAAAAATAATTTTTATATAAGACACAATATGTAAATTAGACAGAAAGGATCTGAATTATCAGTCCACAGATGAAGATCCTCATGTGAGTACATCCAAAGTGGAAGATTAATATTTTTTAGTGCTTCAGTTCTTGTGGGTTTCAATCCTGCTTAGAGTACATCTGTCAAAAGGTACAGGACATTTTTTTGAGAGGAATCTGTTTCGAAGTACCTTATAGGTTAATTTAATTGCAGGTTTGAGATAATGCCCTGTTGTTGAGAGCATACTCCAATGCAAGTCAAAGTGTTATACAAGTATGTATTAATAAATTAATATATTTTAATTTTAATTTTATAATAAACAGAAATGTTTAATCATTTTTAGTATACTTCTTCAATGAAAGTCAAAATGTTATACAAGTATATCTTAATAAATTAACATATTTTTATTTTGAACTTATTATAAACAAAACTTGTTTAAAATCGTTGGAAAAAAACTATTTCTTTTAATTTCTTAATCTTAAAGAATACCATTACATACTTGTTATATATATATATATATATATATATATATATATATATATATATTTCTTAACACAATTTCCTTACACCATATATATAGTATTCCTAACACAATTGGCTTACACCATGTATGCAAAACTAAATTGAAAGATACTCATGTGTGCAAACAATCATTCTCAAAATAGATACAAACTATGTTTCGTTTGGATCAATTGAAACAATTCTTCAAATAGAAACATTGAATTTATATAAAATATTGTAAAATCAAGAATTATTTAACCTAATATTTATCATGACCCACTTCATGCAATCTTATATAGATTTATTATGAAATGATCTTCCCCAGATTATTCCAAGACAATTTTATCATGAGACCAACTATATCAGGCCATGCAGAGCATATCTCAAATGATAGATAATTTTATATATTTTTTTAACAAGATAATATTTTGTAACTAGATACCATGGAATTTTGATGTGGGAAATAAGGAATTTTTTATGAATTGATTGAAATTCAACCGTATATGGACTTCTTTTTCTTTTTTAAAAAAAGAATAGGAATGAGACGCTCTGCTAGGGTTTACTTTCTCACCGGACTGCAGAAACCCTCACGACATAGCAGACCTACTCAGACTTGACGGTGCAAATCTGAAACGCACACAACATCTGGTAACCAGCCATGGCGACAAGTTTGGGGGGGGGGACGTGCAACCCCCCCTGCAGACAATGAAGAAATGCACACTAATATTGACCAAGACGATGAAGCCTCTGACAAAGGGAAAGGGACAGCAACATCTCAGACGCCGAATCTGCAGAATAGGCAGGAAGCGACAGCACCCACATCCTCTACATGCAAGCTTATTACTCCAGAAAGACCCAAGATCGACTTACCAAGCCATCGTATAAATGCTTGGATCCAGTACATGAGTGATCATGCCCTCATAGGGAAATTTATCGGTTTCTGGCCAACTGAAAAAGCTCTGCAAGGATGGATCGCCTCCAAATGGAAGCCCAAGGGACACATTACTCCCTAGCTTGGACCGAAAGGCTTCTTCACCACCATCTTCAAGTGCATTGAGGACCAAAACAAGGCTATGGATGAAGGACCCTACTTCTTCAACTCAGCAGGGTTGTATCTCAGAAACTGGGTTGAAAGATTCAACCCAGATAAAGAAAATTTCAACTGAGCACTAGTATGGATTCTCCTATACTCGTTGCCACTGGAATATTGGGATGAAGACTCACTTCAAGAAATTGACAGAAAATTAGGAGAGTTCATCAAGATAGCGGAAGAGAAAAAACTCTACAGGTATACCTCCTATGCAAGAATCTGTGTCTACATGCATTTGGAAAATGCTTTGCCAGATGCGGTAAGTTTGTATCATGATGATTTTGAATGGATTCAACCTTTAGACTATGAACATGTTCCATTTAGATGTCGCAGGTGTCATGCTCATGGGAATTTATTCAGAGACTATCCTCTCAACTCTCAGACCCTGAATAAGGAAGCCGAAGATAAATCAGAACGATATGGCTTCACCAAGGTACCCTCTTGCAAAATACATAGTAAGAGACCTTCAGTAGGAGGGAAGAAACCTATCCCCTCCTCCACTGCTCCTTCTACCAATAACAGCTTTGTCATCCTCTCCAACTCGGACCCCTCTTCCTGGACTAATCCTCTACCCCCAGATCCAACCCTTAAACCCTCAACTCCCTTTGGAATCCCCGATCATCATAACCCTATGTCGTCCCAGTAGGAGAAGCAATCTAGTGAAGAATCCGAGCCCAAATCCCCTCCTGCAACCAAACTCATAACCTGGAACCCCATCGTCATGGACATTGGTGATCCAAAGGCTAATCCCAATACCGCAAATGGGGATAATCATGGAAGCAATCAACCAAGTTTCATGGAAGAAGATTATGAAGGTTTAGACCTTGGAGAGCTTGATATTCTAAGACTAGAATATTCTTGTAGGCGCAAGGATTTTGATAAAGTCAATCCTTGTCAAATCGACAAACTCGAAATGGTCCTAACCAAAGTGAAACAGCAAAAGAAATTAGGCATTCCGTTAGGAAGTCATTGGGATAGTTTGAAAGTCATAGAGGAATCCAAGAAGAGGGGTCGAAAACCAGATTGGCAACACACCATCACTTTAGGGGAGATGTTGGTGAACTTAGGGTGATACCCCAAGCTAACGCGGATCTTCAAACCTCTTGCTAATAGTTCCCCATGAAGCTCATCTCATGGAATGTCAAAGGGCTCAATAGCCATGGAAAATACAAAATGATCAAAAACATGATTCAAAAAGAGCGACCGAATATTCTCTTTCTCTAAGAAACAAAATGTAACAGTGCGGTACTAGGCTCAATCTTATCCAAAGCTTGGCCTAGCTATAACTCGGTTGCAGTGGATGCCTCAGGATCTTCAGGAGGTCTTGCGATATCTTGGGATACTCAAAACATAATTCTCGCAAATTTTCATGCAGTGCATAATATAATTCAGGCCACTTTTCATCCCATTGGAACAAATCTACATGGGATCCTCTCAAATGTCTATTTTACCCAGGACCGAACTAGGAAAATAGCGCTTTTGAACACCATGGAAGCTCTAAACTCCAATAGATCTCATCCTCTTTGGATTGTCGGAGGAGACTTCAACATGATTACCAAGATGGAAGAAAATACTGGAGGAAGACCAAGACTGGATCCAGAATTCTCTCACTTCAAATACTTTATAAACAACAGCTAGCTAATAGACCTCCCTTTCTCAAATGGCTCCTTCACATGGAACAGCAAGAGAGTAGGAAATCAAAAGATAGCCTCAAAATTGGACCGATTTCTCATTTCAGACAACGCCATCTATTTGGGAGGGGACCTCTCTGCTTCGATACTTTTGTTGGCAGGCTCAGACCATTGGCCTATCTCGCTTCATTGGGAAAACATTGACACCCAATTCAAAAGGCCTTTCAAATTTGAGGCCTTCTGGCTCTCTCATCCCTTATTCAAATCCATGGTCACCATGCTTGGAATAGCTTCACTCCACCAGAAGGATAAAAAATGATCCAGTTCCAGCAAAATCTTAAACACCTCAAATGCCTCATCAAAAATTGGAACTTTTCCGTCTTTGGAAACATATTCCAAGAGATAAAGACACTTGAAAACAAAATGGAACAAATTCAGCAAAAAATCATCCACGAGGGAAGAACAGATCTCCTGGCATCCAAAGAACAAGACATACAGAATCAGCTGGAGGAGAGGCACAACCAAGAGGAAATCTTCTGGAGACAAAAATCTAGAGTGCGTTGGTTAAAAGAAGGTGAAAGAAACACTAAGTTCTTCCACAGTTCTACGATTAAAAGAATAATGCAAAATTGCATTACCCATATCACCAATCTGCAAGGAGACCAAGTGGAGCAACACAAGGAGATTGAGCAAGTGCTTCTGAATTATTTTAAAAGCATACAGCATGAAGAGCTCAACATAGACAGGCAACCAGCCATTGATAAAATAATGCAGCTGATACCCAAGCTAGTCAGCGCTGAGCACAATCAGATGTTACTGCGCCCTGTCTCCCTTCAGGAGGTTGAAACAACGATGGCTCAATATAAGGAAGGCAAAGCTCCAGGTCCCGACGGCTTTACCTCAAATTTCTTTCACCACTTTTGGGTCAAAATGGAAGTCTGGAAGCTTGTAGAGGAATCACGAACTTCACATTGGCTCCTCCCTTCACTCAATGCAACCTTCATAGCTCTGGTTCCAAAAGAAGAGCACCCAAGTACGCCAGAAAAGTAAAGACCCATCACTCTCTGCAATGTAATCTACAAAGTCATATCCAAAGTCATAGCCAATCAACTCAAGCCCCTTATTTCGCTTCTAATATCTCCCGAGCAAACTGGATATGTGGAGGGACGTCAAATAATGGACGACATCATCTTAACGCATGAAGTCATTCATTCCTTAAAGAGTACCAAGAAGCCAGGTATGCTCCTTAAAATTGATCTTTCTAAGGAGTTTGATAAATTATGTTGGCATTATATTCAGCACCTCCTAAGAGATTTTGGCTTTGATTAGATGTGGATAAGATGGATAATGAGCCTTATCACTACCCCCTTGTATTCCATTCTCATCAATGGCATCCCCTCCACTCCTTTTTCTCCAACCAGAGGCATCAGAAAAGGGGATCCACTATCCCCCTTTATCTTTGTACTCATGGCTGAGGGCCTCAGCGAACTTATCCATCATGCTGTCCAGACCAGGAAATTACGTGGCATATCCCTTCATGATTCTCCCACTACCACCCCCCAACAGTTTGTAGATGACAACATGCTCTTTGGATTCCCATCTACCCAAGAAGCCCGATCCTTTAAAGACATATTGAACCTTTTCTCAACAGCTTCCAACATGTTTGTCAATGAATCCAAATCCTAGCTCTTCTTCTTCAATACTCCTCCCCAAACCCAAGCCATCATTGTTAGTATTATTGGTTTATCTATCACTTCCCTTCCATCCAAATACTTGGGAGTGCCGCTCATAGATTCTGCCATTAAACACTCTTCCTGGAACCTTCTCTTGGAAAAATTGGAAGCTAGACTTTCTTCTTGGACTTTCAGAGCGCTTAAACTGGCAAGCCGTCTCATTCTCATTAAATTTGTGTTGCAGTCCATGCCTCTCTATCTCTTCTCCATCCTTGCTACGCCGAAATGGGTTCTCGAGCAGATTAGTCAACTGGAACACGATTTTATCCCCAAGGTAGGCAGGAGGACTTGGACTCAGAGATCCTCTTCAAAGCAATGAAGTCATGGGAGCTCGTCTTTGATGGAAATGGCTCTCAAATCCCCACATGCCCTGGGCCAAAATTTGGACAGCCAAGTATGGAAATAACAGACCCCCTGAAGATCTAATCAGGCTAGCTCCAGAAAGAGTAGGCTCCCTCATCTGGAATGTAGCCAAACAACATTTTTCTCTCATACAGCAACATAGCTTTTGGGAAATTTGCAATGGGGACACAGCCAAATTCTGGGTTGACTCATAGCAGCAGAACCCAAAGTTGATTGATACTCTCTGCCTCTATGGTGGAAACATCACCGGACCTCTAGAAGTCAAAGTCAGCCAGTTCTGGCTCCCCACTAGATGCAATGAATACAGACAATGGTAGCACCCTACTCATATCATCCCTCACGCACTGTACGATACTTGGGAAACAATTAGTGAGGAATTACAATGCAGGAAGATCAAATATTCGGAGGATCCTGATTTTCCTCAATGGGGATATTCGTCTCGAGGCATGTTTTCCACAAAAGAAGCCTTCTCCCTCATGCACCCTGTACCTCTTCCCCGTGATCCGCTATGGAAATTTGTTTGGTCTCCAGGCACATGGCCCAAGGTCTCTACGTTTCTCTGGTTACTCAACCACAAAATAATCCTCACTTGGGACAATCTGCTCAAGCGAGGATTCTTTGGTCCTTCATAATGTCCCAATTGCAAACAAAGCAACGAAACAGCTCAACATCTCATGATCTCCTACAAGCTAGCCAGCACTCTTTGTGAGAAAATCTGCTTCAGGTGTGAAAAGAGCAAGCCAAATGGGGATTTAACTAACATCATACGCAACTGGCCCAGACATCCTTACAACAGTCCTCTTCTAAATACTCTTTGGCAAATCATCTCGGGTCTTCTCTTTTGGTCTCTTTGGAAAGAGCGAAACAGAAGAATTTTCAAAGATCAAACCACTCCTTTGGACACCTTGTGGAATAACTTCAGTAATAACCTCCAAGAGACTCTTGCTCTCCAATATTGGTAGGAAAAGGACCTACCCAAACAACCAAAGGAAATCACCATATGGCAAAACTGGCAGCTCAAAATATTGACTATCTCCAGCACCAACAGTCGAAAGAATCCAGACTCCCCGCTTCACTGGACTCCTCCTCCTCCAAGAATCATCAAAATTAACTTTGAGGGAGCCTCGAAAGGTAATCCAGGTCAAGCTGGATTTGGTGGAATATTCAGAAACTTCAAAGGAGTCGCCCTTGCAATATACTTCGGCTCCATAGGCTGGGACACCAACAATTCAGCATAATTGGAAGGACTTTGGCAAGGGCTGAATGTTATTCCTCACTACAACTTCTCCCCTACCATCATTGAAGGGGATTCCTAGATTCTCATCAACATGGCCAACCAGCTACTTCATGGTACCAGTTTAGTGAAAATAGCCACAGGTTTGCGTTTGGCTTCTAGAATTGAGAAAATAAGCAACTGGCTGAAAAACAACTAGGCAATCTCCTTCATCCACACCAAAAGGGAAGGTAACAAAGTGGCAGATATCCTAGCCAATTTAGGAGTCGACAGCAGCAATACTCTCCAGCATGGCTCCCTTCAAACCATCCATGACAAAGATACTCTTCAGACCTGCATCAAGCTGGTGCACAATGATCGCCAAGTTTCAGATGCGGATGATATGGAAGCCTAACGGGACGTCAGTCCTTGGCCACATCCCGAGGAGGCTCGCATGGGGTGGCCATATGGTCCCCTGTGGCTCCATTAACAATGCCATAACTACGCCATCCCCATGCACATTTACTCCTCCCCGCTGCTGATTTTTCGTTCACTTTCTGCTCAGCTGGTTCATTATGTATTTCGTTCTGGGTGATTCGAATTGCTCTTGCTCCGAGTGTATTCGCCATCTACATCCTCTGCGGAGCGCTTGCCCTACTGCTTGTGCCGAGCCAAGCACCCGCACATAGACAGGGCGACGCTGCTCACTATTCTGTTTCTTGGAGACCACTTCTGGTTCAAATTTCACCCAAAGTTTATCTTGCTACTCCAATTCTTGTTTGCCTTATTACTGTGACAAACTTTGTAGGTTCCCTCTGTCCTCTTCCAGGATTTTGTGTCTCACGCAGGATCATAATTTTTCTCCAGCCATGCCTAGGCTACGACACCGGATGCATTGTCGTAGGGGTGCAAGTCGTGGACGGCCTGCACGTTCACGTCCCTCCACGAGCTCTAATGCAAAGACCTCTTTTGAGACTGCTGAGTGGAGGGGCCCTCCTGTCACCCGCAGCTATAGTGGGTGCAATAGCCATCCTGGCTTTGCGCATGCAGCTCAGACCTATCCGCATCCTTCAATTGCTTAGACCCATTCGGTTTCTCCTGCCCTGCCTACTTTAGATAGTCCCACCCTTCGCCAAACCTCTCAAAGGGCAGAGCTCCACATTGACTGTTCTTTAAATTAGCCTTCTATCACTGTATATGTAACAGTCACCCCGAGAGAGGAAGTGACCCGTGGTACTACTCCCTCCTCTAGACCTAACCCGCCTCACCTAGGTCTCAGCCTCGCGCTAGCTGCGAATGCTCCTGAGAAACCGGACAAGACCACAGGTTCAGCACTTCCAGACTTAGGCAATCAACCGATGCAGGTGGACGCGGGTACCATGCACAAAGATGGCGAACAGAAAGGTGATGATGAAGATTCAGAAAGCGAGTATTGGTTTCATATAGTGGAGGAGCCATCTTCTCCATCTTGCAAGCAATAATTCCAGCCTGTCCTAGTTCATCATGGTACTCTTGTTTTATTGTTTTGGGAGATCCTCTGTTTTTTACTGGATTTCTACAGCAGCAGCTGCTACCAGTTACTCTTGTCTTTATTGTTTTATTATGATGTATGTAATGAACATTTCACCGGTTTCCCTCTCAAGGGCGGTGAAACTACGCTTCAAAGAACTAGTTTCCCATTCTGGGCAGTTCGATATTTTGTTAAAGCATGGACATCAAGCCCAGTCTTCAGGCTTCCATAGTTGAACTGTGGCAGTTTTGTAACACTATGTCTTCATAATAGAATTAGCATAATTTAGAAAAAAAAAACCGTATATGGACTTTTTACTACTCTTTTGGTTTAAAAGCATGGCTCTAATCACATCCGATCTGATCTTTTTATGCAGGAGTAGTATGAATCATGTATCCGATCTGATCTTTTTATACATGAGTTTTAGAATCTTAACATGATTAGATATTTTTATGCAGGAGTAGTATGAATCATGTATCCAATCTGATCTTTTTATAGGAGTTTTAGAATCTTGACATGATTAGATTGGACTATTCATTGATAAGCCAACAAGATATACCTTTTTAGTGTTCTTTTTGTTCAAAAACATGCTTCTAATCATCTAAAATTAAATGGATCTTTGTATAAGGTGTTTGGCCTTGATTTTGATATTCAGTTAGTATTCGTTTTTAGATTAAATAAGGTTTTTTTTTAGCATTGTAATTTTATTTACTTGGTGTACCTATGTTTACTCTATATTGATTTTTTAAATATAGCATATTTGTATTAATAAAAAGAGAATACAAAATTACAAAGTGGATAAATTGAAGATTAAGGATGAGATTTGTAAGCTTTAATGGTGAAATTAGATAGCCTCCATTCTTATTTTAGCTGATACCAAAATCTTATATCTATACCCAAAAACTTTCCAAATCATGCGTAAAGACAAGATATTTCAAGTACATGCACTTATCAATTAACAAGATTAGTCATAAATTTTGCCATGTTTCAGTCTATGAGCTAGGTTCTACTTGCCATGTGATTTGTCATGGGAAGATTTAATGATGAGGTGAAAGTTCAAACATAAAGGCCCCACCTCATTTTTCAAGCTCGGGTGGCCAAGCTATCATCATATTTATTAAACCTTCATAGAACATGAAACAATGAAATTGACTGAAATTTATTCATCTATCTGCAAAATCCAAACAAAAGAACAACCAATTGCACATCATTAGGCATAATATTGATTAGAGGCTCAGTATTTCTCTCAAAATTAAGGTGCACAGAAATGCTCCAAACCAGAGCGACCGGATGGAGCTCGTCACCAGGATTCCAGCGCAACTTTTTTCATCAAAATCTGAGTTCGTATGAGTAAGTTATGGTCTAATGTTTGTTTTGTCAAATAGGTAAAAAATGTGCAGAATAGTGACAGACTGATGACTTGGAAATCCAGTCAACACCTCAGGAATATCTAGGGAATATTCTCCAATTTTCAGCCAATGACACTGTGACAAGTGTCACAGTCAGATTCGCTAATGTTGCTTGGGGAAATTGAAATTTTATTCCTATTTCTAAGGTCGAAATTTTGATTATATGGTGCATTATTATTATTTTTATATTTGTGGATTTGCACCAATGGACAAGGGCCACGTGGAGCAGCCAGAGGTTTCCATGTGCCCTCCCCCATGGAATATTATGGTGCATCTATATTTTCAAATTGTAATTTCTTACCCCTAACTACATTTGGAAAAGATATTTGGGATGCTTTATATTGGCGGACAAATGTTATTTGTGGACAACACTAAACTGGTCGGAATGGTGGCCTAGCTCTACTCTAAACCTAGCAGAGGCTAAGTACATCTGAGAGAGTAGCTCTCGGTAGACATGGAACTAAACTGGAGGAGCAAACATATGCTTATATTGGTTAATCTATATCGCGCACAAAATTTTATGCAGGGGTCGGGGTCGAACCCACAACCACCCATGTATAACTTCAACGCTCTACCATCTACTCTACAACATGGGTCTTAACCCATATAGGAGTATGATTATACTTAAAATATATATGCGCCATGGTTGGGGGGTCCGGAGGGGGCTATCCCCCTCCCATATGTTAAAAGCGCTACGACTAGGAGCTTATCATTGTTCATGGCAGAGGATTAATAATGATAAACCATGCTTTATTACCATAATCTGGGATTAGCTCATACTAATCCACGGTTAAATTTTAAAACGTGATGTGTGCCTAACCATTTGCTAATCACACTTAACTCATGTTTATCTCAACTTAAATGTGTAGTTAGACTGGGGGCATAGTTGGCAGAGCCCGCCAAATGCAGTGGAAGCTCCACTTTTAGTGGAGTTATCTAGTGGACTCCTAGTTTTAGTGGAGAAATAGTAGGAAATTTTGGTTTTCCCATAACTGAGGAAATTGTCGACCAATTTTTCCTCAGGAAGAGTCATTCTTTGTATATTCTGATGTTTTGGAGCCATTGGAGCAGGTTGCAGAGGCAACTAGAGACTGTAAACAATAATTTTTCACAATTGAAGCTAATACAAAGGCCCATGACATGGAAGCTAGACCAATGAGATGTAACCCAAGAGAGGTTAACTGCTTCATCAAAACCATGTGTATTTGACTTAGTTGTCTATGTTTGTTGTGTTTTATATGTTGTTGTTCAGTATTTGTTTTCAATGCTTTTATTTTAATGAAATACACTTAATCTCATCAAGTTTTGTTGAATTATCAATCATAAGCACATGTATAAACCCTTGTACAAGAAGAAAACCAAAGCACTTTCATATTAAATCTGAAACTAATATTAGCACAGTATTAACTAACAATCAATTTCAGATCAAGTTGGTATGAGAGCACCATGTTGCTAAAGGTTTTTTCTTGCTTTGTTTGAGATTGTGCAAGAAGGGCTTTAATAGTTGCAATTTTTTGATGCTTACAAGGTTGAAGTTGCAGAGAGGAGAAGGGAATATATTGGTTATTAGTCCTGATATTAGGACCAGAAGAAAGGGAGTTGAGAGAGCATCATATTCACCCAAATTTCCATTCAAATATGCACATTAAGCACCACAAGTTCTATCTCCAACAGTTGAAATTGAAGAGATACAATTTGCACAAGAAGCTGAGGTGATTGGAAAGGTACAAGCATAAGAAGTTGAGCTTGAATCCTTATCCATTATGTTAGGTGTTGGAGAGATTCATGGAGATTTAGAATAAGAATATGTCAAGAGAGACTTCAAGGACATTCAGAGAATGGTTAAAATCATGTTTGATGCATTCACTACAGAAAGAGAAGGAGAAGGTTCTAAGCCTCCACATGAAGAAGAATATTTAGATGGTAAGAAGGATGAAGAGAAGAGTTCGAAAGGTAGTGGAGTAAATCCACCTCCATCTCCACCATCCTCATCCTCATCATCTTCATCAGCATCTTCATCTTCCACTTCACCACAAAAACCACCCACACTCATTTAAAAACCCCAAAAGGAACTCCATTACTCAAGTTGGACATGAAGTTTGAACTTCCCATGTACAATGGTGAGGTAAATGCAGAGAAGTTAGACAATTGGACCCATAAATTGGAATTATACTACATAATTCATAATCTACAAGAGGATGACATAAAGATCCAGTTAGCTTCATTAAGGTTGGAAGGAGCAGCACTAATTTGGTGCGAGGAAAAGACTCAAGAGGAAATGTGAATTCATGGTAAGATAACCATTTCATGGGCTGAATTCATTTCTTCCATTAAAATACAGTTTTATCCATTAGCCTATATGTAAAAATAAATTATGAGTTGGCAAAACTTTAGGCAACTCAAAGACCAAACAGTTCAAGAGTACACCCAGGATTTTGCAAAGAGGTCTTTGTTGTTAGGAGTAAACTTGAATTCCCAAGACACACTCTTGAAATGCATTGGGGGTTTACATTCCTATTTTAAACATATGACCCTTATGTTTAACCCAAACAACTTAGATGAAGTATGTGTGCAAGCCACACATATTGAAGCAAGGGGAAAGACCATTCAGGAAGAGGGTAGTAAGAAGAAGCCATTCAAGGGTAAGGGAAAAGAGAAGGGAGGAAAATGGAAGGGAAAGAAGAATGCAAGAATCAAGAAAGAGGGGGAGAAAACTACAAGAAAGAAGGCAAGAAAACTACATGCAAACATTTTTCCAAACAGGGGCATGATGAAGCCCGTTGTTGGAAACTACACCCTAAACTAAGGCTAAAGAAACCAAATAACAAGGGGAAGCAAAAGATGACTTCCACCACACAAAAAGATCTTGGATCTTATTCTGGAGATGAGACCAAGATCGTAGCCATGGTTAACAAAGGAATGGAAGCCATAGCAAGTACTAGTTCCTCAAATAGTCAGAACAACACTCCAAATGAATACACAAGGATAGAATTGTTCCATGTTAGAGTGATTTCAAATAGTACAAAGATTGATGCATTGTTTGATAGTGGGTCACAAGAAAACCTGATTTCAGAAAACTTGGTCAAAAAGATTAACCTTGAAACTATACCACATCATAAAACATACTCTTTGGGTTGGACAGTTAAGAATGCCAATTTACAGGTTACAAGGAAATGCATATTTTGATTTTCTATTACTATAAACTTTTTTGATGAAGTCAAGTTAGATGTGGTTCCTCTTGACATTTCCAGGATTATCTTGGGAAGTCCATATTTGTATGATAGGAAAGAGGTGTTTTATTATCATGAGAAAAAATATCATTTTCTTAAGGATGTGGTGGAATATATTATGAGAGCTCATTGCAAAAAGACTAAATATTTCTTTATTTAATGCAGGGCAAATGAAGAGGCTAGTTAATGCAAGTAAAAATTATGTGCTTCTCATGATCAAGAAAAATGATGATGTTGACTATGAATCATTTTAAGGATGTGATGAAAAATCAAAATATGATTTGTTTGATGTGGTAAGTCAACATGGCGATATGTTTCAAGAACCAACTAGGTTACCTCCCAAGAGGGGAATTCAGCATGAGATTCAGCTGCAGTAGGATGTTCCACTTCCCAACATTGGTATGTATCGCATGTCAATTATGGAGAGTTTGGAAATCAAGAATAAATCCAAGAATTGTTAAACAAAGGTATCATATGCCCATCTACTTCTCCATGTGGTTCACCAGTTTTTTTGGTAGCAAAGAAGGACAGAACTTGGGGCATGTGCATAGATTTTCATGCACTGAATAAAATCACAGTAAAGAATCGCTACCCACTCCCATGCATTGATGATTTGCTAGATCAGTTAAAGTGTGTAATATATTTCACTAACCTAGACTTAAGAAGTAGTTATCATCAAGTTAGAATAGTTGAAGAGGACATTTGCAAAACTACATTTAAAACTAGACAATGATTGTTTGAGTGGCTAGTTATAACATCCGATCTAACAAATGCTCCAACTAGTTTCATGAGATTCATGAATGATGTAATAAGACCATTTCTAGATGACTTCTTCATTGTTTACTTAGATTATATTTTTATATTCATAAAATCAAAATATGAGCATATCATGCATGTGAACAAGGTACTTGATGTCTTGAAAAAAAAGTAGTTATTCTTAAAGATGTCGAAGTGTGAGTTTGGCAAGACTTATTTAGTATATTTGGGACACATTGTTGGAGGAGGTGAGTTGAAGATAAACCCTTCCAAAGTAGAGTTCATTTTTATTTTTCCCAAGCCCAATAGAGTTACAAAGGTAAGAATCTTTCTTGGGGCAGCACAGTATTGGAGGAAATTCATTGCTAATTTTTCTTTCATTGCAGCTCTGTTACATGCATTGACAAGTGTCAAGAAATTATTCCAATGGGGAGATATGCAACAAAAATCATTTGATGCTTTAAAGAAAAATATAAGTTCAACACCATATTAGTTCTTCTGGATCTTAGACATCCATTTGAGATCCAAATATATGCAAGTGATTATGCCATGGGAGCAGTTCTCATGCAGCATGGTAAGCCTATTTTGTTTCATTATAAATTTTTTAATGGAGTTGTGACTAACTATCCCACCTATTAAAGATATTTATATGCATTGGTACAAAGTGTAAAGAAATGGAAGAACTATTTTATGGGGAAGGAGACCACTATCCATATCAACCATCAGCCTTTGCAGTACTTACAATCTCATTCAAAGTTGTAGCAATCAAGACATTTCAAATGGATGGGATTTCTAAAAAAAAATCATTTTTTTATCTGGTATAAAAATGGAATATACAATAAGGTATCTGATATTCTTTCTAGGCCTATTGTAAATTCATCTATTAAACTCATGCACAATTAAGTTATGCATGAAAGTTACAATGAACAATATTCATATGATAATGATTTTCAAGATGTGTATGAAAGCTTGAGTCAAGGAAACCAGAATGAATAGTTATATTATCATGTGCATAATTTTTTTTTGTATCACTTGGGAAATTTATGTATACCACAGGGAGAAAGAAACAATATCATAAGGGAGGCACACACTTCATTAATTGTTAGACATTTTGGAGTAGGCAAGAGAGTAGCGAATCTCCAAAGTTATTTTTATTGGCCATGCATGATTGATACTATATCTCGTTTTATTATAGGATGTTGTTTATGTGCAATAAGTAAGCCTAGTAATAGGAAACTTGGATTGTACACTCCACTTCTGGATCCTTCACATCCTTGGGAGAGTATCTCAATAGATTTTGTAGGTGGCCTTCCAATGTCAACGAAAGGTCATGATTACTTGTATGTTGTGGTAGATAGGTTCAGAAAAATGTGTCTTTTGATGCCATATAAGAAAAAATTACAACTGAACAAAAATCTCATCTTTTCTTTCAAAATATATGGGTTCATTTTGGTCTTCCTACTTCTATTGTAAGTGATCAATATTCCCAGTTTTTTGGGAATTTTTGGTCAAAATTATGGGACATGATGGACACAAAGTTGAAGAAGAGTACAACATTTCATCCACAAACAGATGGTCAGACCGAGGTGGTAAACATGACAGCCATTCATCTTCTTATGGGCTATTGCAGCAAACATCCCAAGTTGTGGGATAAACATTTTCATTACATTCATCATGCATACAACAGGGAAAAGCATTATTCCACAAACACATTGTCATTTGGGGCATGTCCTAGGTACTTGCCAAGATCTCCCTCAAACTTTATCTTTGAGAACGATGTCGCTATAGATGGTCATGGTGACATAGATAAGGCAAGGAAGTTCATGGAGAAAATTTAGGTGGTACATCACACAGTGGAAGAACAACTTGAAACAAGTCAAAGCAGCTACAAGGCAAGGCATGATAAACACTGTGTTGATCACAAATTCCAGGTTGGAGATGAAGTTTGGTTATATATGAGCAAACAAATATTGTAAGGGGAAGTTAAAAGGCTTAAGCTAATATGTTATGGTGCATTTAAAATTTTGGAAAATACTAGTACTAATGCATTAAAGCTAGATTTTTCTCCTTATATACAAATATATTTTGTCGTTAATGTTGAGAATTTGAGAGTGTTTGAGCCTCCTTTGATTGATGATCAAGGAGAGAATGTCTAGCTGCCATCAATAGATTATTTCTCTCTATAATATCTTGATTAACTTCAAAAATATCTCATACTTGACAGAAGAATTAAAACTTCAAAGAGAGGGAATGTTGAATACCTTAGAGTGGGACTCAAGGGAAAAGATCCATCGAAGTCCAAATGGATAGAGAGTGAAAGGGTGAGGGAGCTATACCCTCACCTATTGAAAAATTGATAGTATATTTTGGGGTCCAAAATGCTTCAAGTGGGGAGGAATGACACATGAGGAATGATCAGAGGCTTAGTATTAAGCTAAAAAATAAACGTTCTCAAAAATTCTCCAAACCAGAGCGACTGGATAGAGCTCATCACTAGAATTCCAACGCAACTCGTTTCATCAAAATCCAAGTTTGCATGAGAAAGTTATGGTATGTTGCTTGTTCTCTCAAACAAGTAAAAAAGGTGCTAAACAATGACAGGCTGATGACTTGGTAATCTAGCCAGCACCTCAGGAATATCCAGGGAATATTCTCCAATTTTCATCCAATGACACTGTGACAAGTGTCACAGTCAAATTTTCCAATGTTGTTTCGGGAAATTGAAATTTTCTTCGTATTTCTAAGGTCAAAATTTTGATTATATGGTGCAATATTATTATTTTTATATTTGTGGATTTGGTTCAATGGAGAAGGGCCACATGGAGAAGCCAGAGGCTGCCACGTACCTTCCCCCATGGCATATTATGGTGCATCTATATTTTTGAATTGTGATGTTTTAACCCTAAGTACATTTGGAGGAGCTATTGGGGATGCTTTATATTGGTGGACATATATTATTGCTAGACAACCCTACACTAGTCGGAATGGTGGCCTAGCTCTACTCTAAACCTAGTGGAGGCTAACTACATCTGACAGAGAAGATCTAAACTAGCAGACAGGGCACTAAACTAGTAGAGCAAACATATGCGTATATCCAAAAGTTTTAAACGTTGGATATGGGTTAATATATATCGCACAGCAAAATTTTATGTGGGGGTCGGGGTCGAACATATGACCACCCATGTATAACTTTGATGCTCTATCGTCTACTCTGCCCCATGGGTAATAACCCATATAGGAGTCCGCTTATACTTAAACTATAACCACACCATGGTTGGGGGTACAGAGGGGGCCAACCCCCTCCCATATGTCTGAAGCACTACGACCAGGATCTTTTCACTATTCACGCCGAAGCATTAACAATGATAAACCATGCTTTATTACCATATTCTGGGATTAGCTCATACTAATCTGCGGTTTAATTTTAAAACACTCTTTGTACCTAATCATCCACTAATCACACTTAACTCATGTTTATCTCAACCTGAATGTGCATTTAGGCTGGTGGAATAATTGGAAGAGCCCACCAAATGTGGTAGAAGCTCCACTTTTAGTGGAGTTATCTGGCGAACTTCCAGTTTTAGTGGAGAAACCGTAGGAAATTTTGGTTTTGCCATAACTAAGGAAATTTTCAACCAAGTTTAGCTTAGGAAGAGTCGTTCTTGGTATATTTAGATGTTTTGGACCATTGGAGCGGGTTGCACAGGTGACAGGAGATTGTAAACAACAATTTTTCACAATTGAAGCTAATGCAAAGGCCTATGCCATGGAAGCTGGACCAAGGAGATGTAGCCCAGGAGGGGTGAACTCCTTTATCAAAACCATGTGTATTTGACTCATTTGTATGTGTTTGTTGTGTTTTATATGCAGATGTTTAGAATTTAGTTTCCATGATTTTATGTTCATGAATATGCTAATCTCATCAAGTTTTGTTGAATTATCAATCATAAGCACATGTATAAAACCTTGTACAAGAAGCAAACCAAAGCACTTTCATATCAAATATGAAACTGATATTAGCACAACATTAACTAATAATCAATTTCAGATCAAGGATCAATGGCAAAATCCCTTATAATATTATGTGAATCCCCAATTAGAGTGATCGATTCAATTCATTTATTTGAGAAATATCTAAGCCTTGAAACAAGGCATAGCATTTTTCCATATTGTAGGCTAAATGGAAAAGACTCCATTTAGGCATATCCTCATTTTGTTTTCCAAGAATAAAAATGACACCGCCTCATTTCTATACATATATTATCATTCCATGATAATAGCCTTCATTATTTGTGGTGTTAATCATATTTGAAATCATTGCACCGAGAGGCGCATTCTACAGCGCAGTATGACCCCAATGTGTAAGTATGTCGGAAGCCAAAAAAATGTCGGCTTGAAAAATAACTTACATAAACATATAAATGAACAATTAAAAATTTATTAAAAATAAATGTAAACAATATAAACTTAAAATATGAAGAGTTTACTAACACTCAAAAAAGAGATATGATAAATAAATAATATATGGTAAATATGTAAAAATATAAATAAACCATAGGTATAGTAAATAAACAAAACCCATTTTTATATTACTCAGGAGGTATGGTAAATAAATATAAATATAAATAAACTAGAGGTATGGTAAATAAATAAAACTAATTTTTATATTTACTCAATAAACCACTTTATATTCACAAAAACTCAAAAACAGGTTTTATTTAGGTGAAACCTGTGGGACAAATTATTATTAATACCATGGGCCAATTACCATGGGACAAATTATTAATAATACCATGTGAAAATACCATGGGCCAATTAATATATTTATAAAATAGGTATGTTAAATAAGTAAATATAAAAGAGGTACAAAGTGGTAAGGTAAATAAATAAAAATATATTAAATACGATTAGAAATCAAGATCTAATTATATATGAAGTATAAGGGTCAAATACCATGGACCAAATTATTATTAATACCATGCCAAAAAATACATTATTAACCCTAACATTAATACTAAAATATTAATATTATTAAATTTAATATGTTTAGATTAATACAATATTAAATTTATTGTATTGTAATTTATATTAATATATCATGATATATGATAGAGGTGGAGAAATAGGGGGAGTGACAAGGGAGATATGGAGATAAATTGAAGGAGAAGGGAGAAGAGGAATGAAGAGAGAGAGAGTGAGAAGAGTGAGAGAGTTAGAGAAGGGTAAGAGAGGGAGAGGGAGACATAAATATGGAGGTGGGAGAGAGATAATGAGAGAGGTAGGGAGAAGGAGAGAGTATTGGAGGGTAAAGAGTGATAGAGGGAGAAAGAAGGGGGAAGGGAGAGGGAGGTAGGAGAGAAAGGATGAGAGGAGGAGGAGAGAAGGAGGGATAGAGAGATGGAGCTGGAGGTAGAGCGAGGAAAGGGAGAAGAAATACATAGAGAGGGAGTGACAAGGGAGAGATGGAGAGAGAGTGTGTATGCTTATGGGTGGGATAAAGATACATAGGAGTGATGGAGACAAGGGGGGAGAGAAGGAGAAAGGAGGCGTGATGGAGACAAGGGGGGAGAGAAGGATAAAGGGATAGAAATAGTAAGATAGTTGGAGAGTGAGATAAAGTGATGGGGGAAGAGAGAGGATTGGAGTACAGAGAGAGAGAAAGAAAGAAAGATAGCTGGGGGGTCAAATAGAAGGAGGTGAGAGAGGAAGAGAGTGATGGGGGAAGAGAGGATTGTCAGAGAGAGAGAGAGAGAGAGAGAGAGAGAGAGAGAGAGAGGTAGAGATGGGGGAAGATAAAGGGAGGTAGGAGAGAAAGGGAGAGAGAGGAAGGAAAAGAGAGGGGACTTGAAAGAGAGGAGGAGAGAGGGGAGGAGAGAGGAAGGGATAGAAATGTGGATTTGGAGGGGGAGAGAGGGCGGGTTTCAGAGATGGAGAGAGAGAAAGAGATGGGGGAAGAGAAAGGAAGGTAGGAGAGAAGGGAAAGAGAGGAAGGAAAGGAGAGGGGACTTGAAAGAGAGGAGGAGAGAGGGGAGGAGAGAGGGAGGGATAGAAATATGGATTTGGAGGGGAAGAGAGGGAGGGATTGAGAGATGGAGCTGGATGAGGAGAGAGGGAGGGAATAATAAATACATAGAGAGTGAGTAGTGGAGAGAGAGGGGGAGTGACAAGGGAGAGATGAAGACGGAGTGTGTATGTTTTGGGGTGAGATAAAGAGACAAATAAAGAGATATGGAGAGAAGTGGGGAGAGAAGGAGAGAGAGAGGCATATGGTAACAAAGTTGGAAGGTGAAGATAAAGAGAGAGAGGGGGGAGAGAGAAAGGAAGAGAGAGGGTGAAGAGAGGTAGGGAAAGAGATATGAAGATGGATAGGGAGAGAGGGGGAGGTAAGAATAAATATGTAGAGGGAGAAAGGTGGAGAGAGAGAGAGGGAGCGAGTGATAAAGAACATGGAGAGAGAGGGAGAAAGCGTAGCAGGAAGGAAAAGAGATAGAAGCGAGAGAGAGAGAGAGAGAGGAGGAGGAGGAGGGAGTGATAGATAGATAGATAGATAGATTGGAGAAAGAGAGTTTATGTTTTGTAGTTGATATAGAGAGATAGAGTGAGATATAGATATAGATGTAAGGTAAAGAGAAAAAAAGATAGATGGAGAGAAGGATTGAGTGACAAGGAAATTGATAGATATGGAGTGAGAGAGAGTGTGTGTATGGTGGGGTGAGATAAAGAGAAAAAGAAGGAGATATGGATGGATATATAGATATATATCGGGGAGATAGGGAAGAAGGTTTCTTGCAGTAGATGCATTGATTTCGGTGTAGATGGTGATTTCTAATCCTATTTGATTTCTTGCACTAGATGAATTGATTTTGGTGTAGATGTTGATTTCTAATGATATTTGATTACTTATACTAGATGGATTGATTTTAATGTAGATGATTTCTAATCCTATTTGATTGCTTGCACGAAATGCATTAATTTCAGTGTAGATGATGATTTCTAATCCTATTTGATTGATTTCACTAGATGCATTAATTTTAATGTAGATTTTGATTTTTGGTTATATTTGATTTCTTTCACTAGATGAATTGATTTCAATGTAGATTATTTTTAATCCTATTTTATTGCTTGCACTGAATGGATTGATTTCAATGTAGATGGTGATTTCTAATCCTATTTGATTGCTTCCACCAAATGCCTTGATTTCAGTGTAGATGGTGATTTCTAATATTATTTGATTGTTTGCACTAGATGCATTAATTTCAATGTAGATGTTGATTTATAATTATATTTGATTGTTTGCACTGAATGCATTGATTTAAATGTAGATGATTTATAATCCTATTTTATTCCTTGCACTAAATGCATTTATTTCAGTGTAGATGGTGATTTCTAATCCTATTTGATTGCATGCACTAAATGCATTGACTTCAGTGTAGATTTTGGCTTTAAATCGTAATTTCCTACTTGCACTAGACTCATTCATTTCAGTGTAGATGTTGATTTCTAATCATATTTCATTACTTGCATTATATGCATTGATTTTAGTGTAGATGTTGTTTTCTATTATTATTTGATTTCTTGCATTAGTTGCATTGATTTCAGTGTATATGTTGATTTCTAATTTGATGTATGATGGTACATTAATTTTAAAGTCATTGGATTAATAGTGTGTGTGCAATGATTTCACTGTAAGCACAAAAAATTATTGACAATGTACATTGATTTTTGCGTTATAGTATTTCAACCTATTAATATTAGAGAGCAAGGGAGACAAGGTATGATGTTTATTACAATAGCTCGAGCTAAATATTTAAATGGTTTACGATTCCAACTATCCTTTTCGAATAATCAATATGAAAATATGACAAAACTAACATGGGTGAAAATAAGAATAGTAGAAGAAAATAGTTTGAAATATATCACAATGAAGACTTCGTAATTGACTACATTCTTATTATTCACAATTTCTATCATTCAATATTATTACATTGTCACTTTACGTTCAAAATTTTATTTCATCATTAAAGTTATCTTACAATATTTATCATCTCAACAAACTGAGGTAACTAATCAAATTTAAAATTAAAATGACTCAATGAATCTCAGAAATATTTAACATATTTAAAATGGTTATGTTAATATTACATGTATTTACATATTATTGATAAATTAAGCATGTGTTCCTCATATTATCAATAGATTTTCCTTGGTTGCACACGACTGAAACCAGCGTAGATCCATATTAACTCCAGATCTATCAAGCGCTGAGAGGGATCAAATCTCTCGAGGTGAAAACCTTTCCTCAAGTTTTTCACTCAAAAAAGAGGTTTTCACCTCGAGAGATTTGATCCCTCTTGGCGCTTGATAGATCCAGAGTTAAGATGGATCTAGACTGGTCATATACCATTGACCCTCTTTATCTCCACCGTCATACAAGATGAACACAATTTTAGGTCTAATTAGGGTTTGAGGTGTAAGAGTATTCTATTACTCACAATTTTATGTGAATTTTTATAGAAAGGCTCAATTATATAGTAATGGAAGAGGCCTGATGTTTGTTAAGGATAACTACGATAACTAGACAGATGAAAATCCCTATGTGATCTTACAACTCATCATACATAGCTCATAGGGAAATGAATCGTTGGAAAAGACAAACTCGAATATCCCCCCTTAAGCGAAAGATAGGGAGTAACTAAATAAGAAGAAAAAAACAAAGAATGGGTCCCATCAACGAGGCTTGATTAGGTACCTATGTACAAACACTCATAAGTAGAGAAAGAGAGAAAAACCTGCAGGAAAAAAAACTCCCCCTTAAAAGAGAGAAAAATTCTAGTGCTCAAATTATCATGGAGCTGAAATTTTAGATCCCATAATCATCCACTGAATGGTAAGAACATAGGCATTATCCAATCAATATGTACAAAATGTTTAAGTACAAAAATATTTAATATGCGAGTCATGAAACCTCAATGAGGACAATGGATATCTAAAGTAGAAATGTTGTAGAGGCACAAGGGTGGTAAACACTGTCAACTTCTCCCAAAAAAAGCTTAAGAGAAACTAGGTGTCAGTAAATAACCAAGATAAAGGCTTCAAATAGAAGCAACACCGTTAACCAAAAAATAAACAATGAGGGCTATCAAGTATGGAAATCTCAACTAAAACTTTGTACAACAACACTTTTAATGTTTTATTAATACTATCACCATCACATTGATCAAACAAAAAATATGACAATTTTCAACAAAGAAATAACAACAATATCTGTCACCGTATAACTGCAACCCCTAAATCACAACTATACAAGGAATGAGAATCAATAGTCTCCATTGTCAGCAAATTCCACCCCTAAACAATTGATGGAACAACGAAAATCAACAATCAACAACTTGTGCAACATGAGGATATGAATTCTTCAACCATTACTTCAATTGATGCCATGAACATCCATTGACCCATCCTCAAATGATATTTATGTTGGGAACTAGTCCACGATGCATTCTCTCACATATTTTCTGTAACGATTTAATTGTTGGACTACAAATTGAGCAATAATGTTGATGCTCGGGTAATTTATTTTGATGAGGACATGTAGATGGCTTCTTTTTTGCCTCTATATACTAAGAGTTGAGTGAAACAGCACTTTCATTCAGAATGATATTCGCAACCGTGTCATCCATCTTTCTATAAAAATTAATAGGAGCATTTTCTTCAAGCACCTCACAGTTGGATGTAGGTGATGATGCAGGAACAGGATCATATCCAAGACCTGATCTTAATGTCTACATGCAAGGTTAATAGGAAAAACAATTACTTTTCCATTCTTTCCAAGTCCTCCTCTATTATATCCCATTTTTCTCAGCAATCAAGACCCAATAGTAGTAGTATGGTTTTCAAAACTGAGTGTAATAATAACATGTGAAGATTCATCATTATTAGCATTAGGATTCTGGAACTAAGCCTCTTCAATTGTGGAAGAAGGAGAGATTGTCACCTTAACATCCACTCTATACATCTCAAATTTATAAATATGACTCACTTCCAATTTAAATTCCTTCTTAGAGTCTTGCATCTTTTAAATGACCTTATGCTTCTCAAGCAACTGTTGAAACAATTGATCATAATCTTACTTCAAAATTTGATATTGTTTCAATAATGTATCTTTTAAACAATCAATCTCCATAATGTGTTGATTGTTTTTCTCTTCCAGTTCTTCTACAATTTTTTTTTTCTTGAGAGTGAAAAAGACTCAAATTCCTCCTCCAATTCATCAAGGAGGTCAATATTCTCTTGAAATTCATTTGCAAGCATCTAGAAATGTGTCCCCATTGTTGAATCTAGATGGTCAACCTTTTATATTTTCTCATGGAAGTTTGCAACCTACTCTTAAGAGTTTCATTCTCTACTTGCAAAAGGCCTACCAGCAATTGTAATTGAATGACCTCTTTATGAATTTGATCTGATGCCTTCTTCTCATGAGGCTCCTGCAATATTTTATCCATGTTGATAACACAAAGTTGGCAAATGTGTTTCCATTAGCCACAAAAACAAAGAAGAATGAATTGTAGAAATATTTTGTAACATGGACAAGAAAAAAATGCAAGACTATGCTTCACCCAAAAAGAATATCAAACACATATTTTCATAGGATTTTACCCTTATTTTTTAAATGCTCAAAACTTTAGAAACCCTTGATGAAAACAAAAACTCAATCAAACTTAATGTGTTTCTATCGGGCATGAGAGACGTGAAAAGAGATGTAAACACACCCCAATGATAATCCCCACCCATATTTCTCTTTCATATTTTATACCAATATCAGCTTGTTAAGGCCTCAGAAATCCATGGAAACAACAAAGGGGGATAACCACCCGGTCCGGACATTAAAGCAACTCCGTTTCCATTTGGGTAGTGGCTCCAACTGGGTGTGATGGGACCAGTTTCCAAGTTTTGGTTTTTGGATGATAACTTGTTGGGTTTCTACCAAAACATTTTGAAATGATGAATTACTACATAATAAGACAAATTTAACTCTAAATGCAAAAATTTGAATTAAATTTAATCTAACCCGAGATATAATATCTCAATGCGATCTAGAAAGATATCTATTGAATCTGTAATGAAATCAATTTAGAATTAATATAATTATTACCATGTAAGATGATTCTCTCAAAAAATTAATTAATCAAAAGAAAATGAAACATATATCGCAAAGTTTGATGACCATATATAAAATAACTAATTTCTGTCTTTATACTGTACATTAGTGCAACATATATTTCAGACATAAACAATTAATTTCATACATGATTCATGAAAGCTGTGTTCATCACTAATTTTCAGAAATAGAAATAACATACATGATATTAGTACCAGTTGCATATTACTCTGTCTATCAGATCAGTGATAATAGGTCATATCCAATCCTTCAATCAAAGAGTTGTTCAAAGAATACAAAATTGCACCAGGCATTGATCAACAAAATGATGTTTATAACTGAATATAACCGTGTTCCATTATTTCATCAAGGAATTCACAAACTTACTTACAATTAAGAATTCTTTGCAAATGTTCTTAATAAAATTTTGGACCCTACTCTAAATGCATGAGAAGGGTTTAAATACTAAAACTAACTACAAACTAAATTAAATATTTTACAAAAATGTAGAGGAGGTTTCAAACAACCTTCCTCTAACTTCAACAATAATATAGGAATTAAAAACTGATAATCCTAATTCTAAGGATTTTGCATCTTTTGCGGAGTATGGTCACGTAATCTACATATATCTAGCATTGTCTTGAGCTAAGGTGGCTGAGATATTCATAACCAGATTTGATTCTTGAAGATAGAATTTTAAATTGTTGACTGAGACTTTTTAGCTAATTCTGTGAGAAGTAGAAGAGTCTGTTGCTGATGGTAAGGTTTGATCAGAAAATTCCGAGAATTTTCTTGATCAAACTTATTAACTTTTCTAATTACTTATTCATATTGTTCTTCTCTCTGTGTCCATTTAAATTATGTTTCTTTTGTTAATGAAAACACATCATACGTGTCTTCTTCAATAAGTCCTGTTTTGAATAATTGGTCACATAAAAGTTGTGTGACCTCATTTGATTTGCTGAATGTTTTAATTGCTGCTTTTTCTACTCTGGAAATATATGTTTTCCACTCTGTAAATAATAATTCTCCATGAATATTATCTATCTGAGGTAGATTATCTTGTTTTCCCATATCTGAATCTTTCCATTGAATATGTTCTTCAAATTATTTTTGAAGTTTCTCACATTCAAGTTTTTGAATGGCAATTTGCTAAATCATTATTTTATTGGAATCACAGTAAGAATCAAACATAGCAACTTGATGAAAAAATAAATTTTGTTTCCTTTTAATCATTTTATTTATCTCAAGTGCTTCTTTAATGAAATTTTCTTATCGTGATTGATTCTGTAATTCTGCCATGGTTCTCTCCAGTTGTATTTGTTTATCTTTAAGTTCTGTATGATGTTCCAACTTGAGTTTTTCAAAATATTTATGGAACTATTCTAAATTTTCTATGATCTGTTCTGTAGACTTGACTTTATTCGTATCTAACATGTGTTCCAATTCATGTATCCTAGATTCCTTCTGCTTCAACATTTCTTTGATTTCACTTGCCTTATCTACAGTAGTTGTAGCATAAGCTCCTGCATATTGTGATAGTTTAGTCAAATGTTCAGTGGGATCCTTTGATGAATATTTCTAGAGGACGTCAACTGATTCATCTTTAGATTTAAGAGTTGCTTCATCAGTCCTTCTTCTCTTATTTATTTTGACCATACCTCTATGGTTGGGACTGTAGAAGATATCTAATGATGGAATGTCTTATATTTGCAAAATGATTTGATCTATGGAGTAGGATGGAATAATTTCTTTGCTCTGTGTTGCTAGGGTTGTTTATAAAGGTTTGACAATCTGAAACATCATTTGGGAAGGCTCTGGCATTTGAAAACCTACTGCTTGATAAGTACTGACCTTTCCTTTAGAAGTCTTTATTACTTGGGAAAATTGTTCCCATTCATGTAATAGGTCTTTTCCTTTAGATGATTTAGATTGATCTTATATGATATGACCTTTTGGAACTGCTTCTGTATTTGATTCAGTGACATTATTTTTTTTTTTTCCTTGCAACAATATATCTTAAATAATCTGGTCAATTCCCAAATTTGTTTTTGTAGACTCAGACTCATCTTCAGATTGATTTGACTTATCGGATTGTTGTTGAGACTGACCAGATTGATTTTTAGAATCATCCTTCATTTCTTCATCAATACTAACACTTGGAGTGTGTTTTTATTCTTCCATAACTAGAAAATTGAAAGGGACATTCTTTAATATCTTATTTCTGTATTCCTGAAAAGCTTCGGTATCTTATTGACTTGATTGATTGTAAACCCTTTTAATAACATCTGAAAAATCTTCAACTCCCTGAAAGAAGCCATCAAACTGATATTCTTCTTTTACAAAATGCTTGGTCTTAAGTCTTGCCATGTAATTCTTAATTTCATCATTGGGATCCTACAGTCTCCAAATTATAAATGCTAGTTTTAACATCTAAATATTAGGAGCCTCTTTGTATGTATGACCAATGTTGGCTAAAGAAAAAGTACCACACTGTATAGGGAATGAAGGCCAAATAGCCTTTTTGTCATCCTTTAAATGTTTGGTGACACCATTAATAAGTTGATAAGCTATTTCTCTCCCAAACAGTCTATCCGGAACATAGTATGGCAAAACATGTGGAAGAGAGGTTCACTTCCAAATACTCGAACATAAGTAAATTTCTCTTCAGCAAACCATCAGGCTATAGGAAAAATATCTCTACTGAATTCCTTGGAAACCCTAGGGATATTTTTATTGAAAATCATTTGATACATAGGCAACATAACTCCATAACAAACTTTATATAAATGCAAGTGGTATTCGGAATCCCAGATTTCTTCATGGTAAATATGGATTGGTGTAGGGTCTGTAATGGTCCATTTCCAACCCATGATTGGAAATGTAGAAATATAACAAATGGAATCCATAACATAAGAGGACATGAAAAAGGGTGAATTTTCTTGAGGTGAATCATTCCTTTTATTCCTATATTCAACAATGTGTTTGGCTAAATAATTAGATAAAAGTTCTGCCTAATTCAAAATGGATGAATTGATGATTGCGTCAATTAAGGGAACCTAGTCTCTAGAGAACCTAGTACTATCAGGTCTAGCAAATAACCTACACAACATACCAGCAGCAAATAAATAGGGATGAGGGATTTTTGCAATAGAGTACATATCCGATTTGGCTTGCTTCAGTTTTCCCTCATTGTCCTTCCACTCATGGATGAAGTTGATAAGGTCTGGATGTTTAGCTTTGAGTGTCTGCACATATCTATTGTCATATTTTTGTTGCGGAGTTGGTAAATGATACATGGCTACCAAATCTTCAGCTTTAAAAGAACCCATAGTCTCTATGGAATTCTTAAATACTTTGTCTTCAATATTCAGATTTTCAACTACCCACTTGATCATATCTGTATAAGGAATATTTTTTGGTCTTAAGGCTATATTATGAATAAATGAGCATGCAATGTCAAAAAGAGTTGAATCGGAAGTGATTTCAGTGCCTGTTGTAGATATATTTGTTATCACTTTTGGCCCTTCATCCTAAAATAGTTTGTACATAGCTTCCCATGATGAGACACTGCAATCCTTGTTACAGAGAGTGTCTGAAAATAGCGAAGGCATATATGTATCATCTAAGGAAAATGCTTGAGATATTTCTTTACCTTTCTTACTCATCTCAGACTCTCTAAATTCGATAACTGATTTCCTGATAATGAAATAAAATATATCATATAACCAGTATTTACAAAGATGTATCAGGAATTTATTGCAAAGTCACGTGAAAATTTGTCAATCTTATCAATCATCTCTTCATAATTCATTATGATTTCAAAATTTAATGCTTGACATGGCTTCAACTGGCTTGGCATGCAATACTTATTAATCATTTAAAGTTGTTAAGATCTAAAATTCAATCTCATATGACATAAGTTTATTTTCACACGCAAAGATTATTAAATGCGCAAATCACAATGATTTCTTATAATATTTCATGATTGTCTCGTAAACATTGTGAAATGCGATCTGTGCAAATCGCAGATCACAATATTTAAAAGATATATTTAATTCTATATTATAAGTCACGCGCGATGAGATTTGTGAAAAAGAAAATGGATGTGATGCGAAAAAAATTTATATTTTTGAGTTTATTCGCTACATCGGGTCTGCGGTCATCGCAACTTTTATCACTTTGCTCCTTTGAGTCTTAATTAAATCAAGTGCGATGCGAAAAAGAGAAGCAAAGCTTTCTAAAGAGCGCATCTTGCTGTTCATAGATTTTATGCTTTAAGATTTCTTTTTGAAAAGTAACATATATTATGAGCGATGCACCTTTTGGGTAGGAATTTTATTTGCTAAATGATTTTTAAAAGGATTTTTTTAATAAATAAGATTTTCTTATTTATTTCTAAAGGGTCCGTATTTATAAAAATAAATGGGGGAATTTTGTATAGTACAACAACTGGCGATTCACTTGGACGAACCAAATATCTTTGATAAACTTTTTTGAAAATTCTAAATCCTTTTATATAAAAATAAAATAGTTAAAGAAATGAAATTTCAAATAAATAATATCTTTTTTCAAATAATGAAAATTTCATTTATTCACTTGTTTTTGGAGAATTACTCTAAAAATATATAAGTATAAAAATCAATATCAGTCTTTACTTAGTTAAAAATAAGATAGAAAATAATCTTTACATATAAAGCTTCTTATAATTTTACTTTTTTATCATAGACAGAGCCTCTGTTCCAATAGGCAGTTTTACGCTTTTGGCAGGGTTATCTTTTAATTGGCTATGATCCATTGTTCCATCCATTATTTCTCATCATTTTCATAAGTAAATTATTTTTTCTTTTTTATTTTCTATCTTCTTAAAAGCCATTGTCTTGGCTTGGTAACCAAATAGTGACAATTCCATTCACAAATAGTAATTAAACTGATCAATCTAGCTCATGATGAGACCCCTTGTCTATATGATATAATCTCAAGTCATTACACTGTTTTGGTAGATAGTATTAGTAATTTCAGTTCAATTATTTTTCCATGAACATGGTAAACAAGCTCGTGATGAGACTTATTATATTTTAAGTTTTCTCAAAACTTTTTATTTTTTATTTTTTCTTTTTAAATTTCCTTTGAAAATTATAAGATTTACTAGATGAGATGAATCATATTTCTTTGTAAGATTCCATATGATAATGTCGAGCTGTTAGATTGATTTTCTAAAGAATATTTTTTGGCTATAATATAATTTTCTTTTCATGACTAACAAAATAATTTTCATACTAGATAAAAATGAGAGTTTTTCAAACAAAATAACTATTTTATTGGAATTCCATTTTTCTAGAAAGATAAAATGAATCTGTTTTTTCCTAAATCTTTCAATTTTTCTTTAATAGTTCTATTTTTTAACAAGTGGAAGAAGAAAAAACAAAAAGAATTTATCTAAGACTTATTTTGAAAATTCAATTGTCAGTACCAAACAATTTTATTTCTATATGAAAGAAAAATTTTAATGTACAAAGATAGAAGGATTGCCTCCTATGAAAAACATTTTTTCAAAATTTTCCCATTAACAGGTAAATAATATTTTTTACCTGATAAATCTTGTAACAAAAATTTTGATGAACCAATTTTTTCGATTATTTGAAATGGTCCTAGCTAGAGTTTTTGAAACTTTGTGTGTTTACCCTTTTCTTCATGAGCTTTATCCCATTTTAATAACAAATCACCAGTTTCAAAATCTTTTGAACTAAGAGATGTTAAATCAAATGAGGCTTTTATTACTTGTTGATGATGGATATGAGTTTGTTTAGCTTTTTCTCTTTCTTCTTCTAACTTAAAGATTTGATCTTGTCTAAGTTGGAGAGAAGAAGAAGGATTTTCATTAATAAATTTTACTAAAGCAAATGATGGTATTGTTATATTTGAGGGTTGAATTGCTTCTTTTGCATAAAATAACACAAATGGTGAAGTGCCTATTGAAGTTTTTTTAGTGATTCTATCTACCCAGAGAGAAGATAATAATGCTTTATGCCAGTTCTTATGATTTTGCTCCACAATTCTTTTAATGATTCTGATAAGGTTTTTATTTGTAGATTCATCTAATCCATTTCCTTGTGGGTAATAATTGGCTGAGTATTTTAATTTAAAACCTCTTTTCAAAGAAAATTCTATCATTGCATTCCCAGAAAAGTAAGATGCATTATCAAATATCAAACTTAATGGAAGGCCAAACCTGGTAATTATGAATTGATCAATAAAATCGGTAATATTCTGTGTATTGACCACTTTCAATGGGATAGATTCCACCCATTTTTTGAAATAATTAGTTGCAGTTAGAATATATTTGTGTTGTTTTAAAGAGTTTGGAGTTATTTCACCTATAATATGTAACCCCCACTGTTCAAATGGTTGTTGCATATTTACTGGCTGTAATGGAAATGTTGGTTTTCTTTCTCTTCCTGTTGTAGTTTGACATGTTTTATATTTTCTTGCATATTCATGTGCATATTTAAACAAAGTTGACCAATAGTAACTAGCATGCAGTATTTTATGAGTTGTGGTATTTCCTCCGAAATGACCTCCAGCTGGTCCATCATGTAGTTCCTGCAATACCTATTCAGCTTCAGTTTTCTCTAAGCATCTTAATAATACCGAATCATAATTCCTCGTAAATAAGATATCATTACGAGTTGATATTGATTTGCTTGAAGTCTCAAAGCACGATTTGCTGTATAATTGAGATTTAATGGATCATATCCATTTTTTAAGAATAATTTTAGATCAGCATATTGTGATTGAGAATCGTTTAGACTTACCTCAGATATTTGTATTTATTCTGATTGATCTTCATCTTTAGGCAAATGAGAAGATCCAGTTAACATTTTTCGAAGACCTTCTCCTTCAACAATTTCAGCTGGATGTATTTCTACATCATATTCCTGGAGTGTAGTGACCCAATTTGCTCTTTTCTCTCCTACTTCTCATTGTATTAATAATTGCCTTAATATTGAGTAAGGTACTATTATCTTGGTGTGTGTTTTTAAGAGAAAAGTTCTAAAATGTTTCAAAGATTTAACCACAACATAAGCTTGTTTTTTTATAGTTGAATAGTTTAACACAGTACCTTGAAGATTATAACTAAAAAATGAAATTGGTGCTTTAATGTTTTGATCATTTCACTGTGTTAAAACAACTGCATATGACGTATCCGAAGAAAATGTGTATAACACAAAGGATTTGAGAAATTCAGGAGTTTTTAAAGAGGGAGCTTCAACAATAACGTTTTTAATTAACTCAAAAGAATTTCTTCCTTCTTTTCCCCATTTAAAAATTTAATTTTTCTTGATCATTGATTGAAGGGATAGGAAAATTTGGGAGAAATGAGGAACAAATGTTTTTACAAAATTAATTTGTCCTAAAAATGATTGCATTTTTTTTGTTATGTGGAAAAGGAATATTTTCAACCTCTTGTATCCTATCAGGGTCTATATAAATTCCCTTTTTAAAAACAGTAAATCCCAATATCTTACCTTCTGATAAAGAAAAATAACATTTTTTAAGATTGAGGGAAATAGCATATTTTCTGCATCTTTCAAAAACGTTTTTTAAATGATTAATATGATTGTTTCTACACTTAGAATAAATAGTAATGTCATATAAGTATATAACAACTGATCTATTGATTAGTCCTCTGAAAGCTATATCCATAGCACGCTAAAACATATCTCCAGCATTAATCAGTCCAAAAGGCATTTTCTGATATGCTTATGTTCCCCAGTTTGTTCTAAATGTTGTTTTTACTCTATCGTCAGGATGAACCATGATCTGATTATACCTTGAAAATCCATCTAGAAAAGACATCAATTCAAACCCTGCAACTGATTGTAATATCTGTTCCAGGGTAGCTAAGGGAAAATTATCTTTCTGACAGGCTTTATTCAAATTCCTAAAATCTATGAAAATTCTAATGTCTCCGTTCTTTTTCCTAACTGAAACCATGTTTGACACCCATTTGGAATGTATAACAGGAGAAATGATTTTATCTTTAGGCATTTTATTTAGTTCAGATTTAATTTGAATTTCTAAATTTGGATTAATTTTCCTGAGTTTTTGTTGGACAGGTTTATCATCTGATATCATAGGAATGGTATGTTGAATTTTGGAAGTATCAAATGTTTTAAGATCTGAATAATCCCATGCAAAGATATTTTTATATTTCTTAAAAAATTTAATGAATGATATCCTTTCTTCATATCTTAGACCAAGACCTAAGGTTATATTTTGAGGTTTTTCTGAAGTACCAAGATTAATCAATTCAAACTTTAAAGCCAAACTTTAAATTTTTGAATTGGTCACTTTTTAAATCAATATTTCAAGTCATAAAGGTCTTCCATTTTTACTACAGATTTAGGAATTGAATTATTGTTTGTTTTAGCTTTAATCTGTAAATCATGTTCATTTTCATCTAAAATTTGACCCTCATAAGCTCTGTCTGATGTAAGAAAGTCTACTATATCTGCATCATCATTAAATACTTTCCTATTTGTTATATTGTTTGGAATGGATGGTCTAAAAATTAATTCAATTGAAAATCTATCTGGGCTAAATTCTTCAAGTGGTATAAGTCTAGATGCTACATTAGCAAGTAAATCAGTGCTCGCATTTTGTAATCTAGGAATTGTAGAGATATTGAATGTTGTAAAATGAGAAATGAGATTCTGAGCTAGAGTTTGATAATGTCTCAATTGTCCAGAAATACAATGGATCATGTTCCTGACTTGTTTGAATATTATTTCAGAATCTCCATATACTTGCAAATACTTAACATTCAATCCTATAGCTTTATACATACCTTGTATCAATGCTTCATATTCAGCAGTATTATTTGTGCATTGAAACTGAAGTCTACAAGCTAGCATCATTTCTCTCCTTGAGGATTGATTAAAATGAAACTTTCTCCTGCACCATCTTATGATTTCGAACCATCAAAAAATAGAGTCCAAAATAAATATTGTTTTGGAATTTGATTGCTAAAATTAACACATCTAGAAGAGACTATTTGAGAAAAGTTTTCAATTTGAGAAGTAACAGTATTTGTTGAAAAAGGTGAAACCTGAGCGTTCAATGAACCAAGGGATGATTCTACAGAATAATTCCCTATGATATTATTAGTAAAAGCTGTAGGTTCATTTGGTCCCTCAAATTCAATAACTATGTGTTTCACAAATTTCTCACGTTCAATTCTGATTTGATTTGGTTTTCCATTATATGGTAACCACATATGTGACCAGTCAATAGCGAAATATCCATTTAATTTCTCAGACCAATCCCTCCTTAAAATAAGGCCATAAAACTCAGGAATGTCTATGACTAAAATATCAATCACCTGTGACACTCTTTTATTAGATGATAATCTAATAGATACTGGTAACATTTCTCCAATAACTTCAAATTTTGTTCTATCCAATTGAACTATATGTACAAATGTTTTTTGAGGAGTGATATTTAATTTTGTACACATTGTTATTGGCATAATGTTTGAAGAAGCTCCTAAATCAATAAGACAATTATGAACATTATTGTTAAAAATTTCGTAAGTCAAAAGAAAAGGAGGAGTTTGAGAAATAGATTTATCACCAATTAAAACAAGATCATTGGAACTCACTTTATTGATAGATGATGGAGGTTTTCCCATATCCTTTGAAGCTTGTGCTATTACTGGTGGTTGTATCAGTTCTACAAGAATTTCTTTGAGTTCTCTAAGCAAAATCTTTTGTTGTTGTTTGAGTTTGGTCATTTCATGTAATGAGATGTCTGCCTTGATCTTTTCCATATCTTCTACTATGTTGATTTCAACTATATCTGATACAATCAAAGTTTTGGAATTTGTAGAAGGATCTGATAAAATTGGATCTGTCTGTACAGTTTTATATTTTTTTATTATTTCTTTAGTAGGAACATAATTTTTTTGGGGATTTGACACAATTGGATCTAAAGAAGGTTTACTTCTTGTAGATACAGGCATAGCTTCATTTTATTCCTCTGTTGGAATAATGAAATCCCATAAACCATTTAATTCAACTTCTTCTTCAGATTCTATTTCATTTTCAGAAGGTGAAGGATCTTCAATATCTTGGTCAGATTCAGCGTTTGAAATTTCATTTGGAGGTTGAGATGTTGAAGAAGGATTTTTCTTGAATGGACAAAATGATTTTTTAGCGGCTGAAGTTTGAGCAACTTGTTTCTTTATATCAATCATATCATTTGACATAGTCTTTAATACTTTTTGAAGACCTTCAAGATCAAATGGATCTCTTGAGCTTTTCTTTTTGGAATCTTGACTAAATGTCACTTTCTTTGTTTTCCTTTCTTCTATTTCTTATCATTTCTCTAATGCTAAAATCCTCTTCTCTACTACGAGAGCTTCTTTCAAGTTTTCCAAGAGAGTAGCTTTATTAGCTCTATCTACAAAAATAGCTATATTAGAAGGTAAAGAGGAAATATAACATTCTACTTGTACCTCAACAATGGGTTTAGAAGTAGTTTGGATTTTATTTAATAATCTGTTGAATCTGGAGTTGAAATCTTTAACCTTTTCACCTGAATTTACTTTGAGATTAGAAAGGGCATTGATTAAATATGCAATAGTTCTATCATCTCCAAATTTTGCAGGAAATACTTGTTCAAAAGTTGCCCAATCAGAAATAGATCCTACTGGAAGGGAAATGTACTAGGATCCTGCAGATCCTTGTAAAGTGTATGGAAACAACCTAACTACAACATCTTCATGAAAAATTTCATTTAAAATCATGGCCAACATAAAATTATTGATGTGTTCTTCAGCAGGAAGACTATCATCTGGATTATATTGAGGTAACCATTTCACTGAATGATTTGGAAGAGAATTAGGATTTTCTATTAACACAACACCAAGACTTGTCCAAGGTTGATTAGCCATAATTGGATTTGGATTTTGTGAAGATGTAGAAGTAGGTCCAGAAGTAGAAGTAACAGAAGAATAACTTACAACTGGAACAATACTACTTATAACAGCACTGATTGTTTGAGTGGAAGAAATGGAAGATACAGAAGATGTGGATTATTTAGAAGAATATGAAGGAACAACTGAAGGAAAATTTTATGTGACTTCAATTGTTTCTGATTTTGATCTCGATATAGAAACATTTTTACGATGAGATTCTAATGGAAACTCCAAAGGGTAAATTCCAATCTTCTCGCTCCTAGATTGGGTTAAAATACCATTGACTCTAAATAAATAAGTAACACTTTCCTCAAATGTTTCTCGGTTAACAGGATTTTTAGCAGAAATAGATATTCCTTCTAATTGATGAATTAAAGACTGAACTTCAGGAGATTCAAGAATGAATTCTGAAGTAGATGGATGACGTGATACTTCAGGGGATGATGGAAAGTTTTCTACTACTTCTGATTTATAAGATGGTGATTTGGATTGTGATCGGGAAATCATAGAATGATTTTGAGGAGATCGACTCTTATGAGGGCTTTGAAGTTTAGATTTATTTGCCATTCATAGTTAGCCCCTCCTTCTAGTGCCAAAAATTTTGAGGCCTTAGAAATCTGTAGAAACAAAAAAGGGGGATAACCACCCTATCCAAACCTTAAAGAAGTTCCTCTTCCATTTGGGGTAGTGGCTCCGACTGGGTGTGATGGGACCAATTTCCCAGTTTTTGTTTTTGGATGATAACTTGTTGGGTTTCTACCAAAACATTTTGAAATGATGAATTACTACATACTAAGACAAATTTGACTCTAAATGAAATACTTCGAATTAAATTTAATCTAACCTAGGATATAATATCTCAATGTGATCTAGAAAGATATCTATTGAATTTGTCATGAAATCAATTCATATTTAATAGAATTATTACCATGTAAGATGATTCTCTCAAAAAATTAATTAATCAAAAGAAAATGAAACATATATCGCATTGTCTGATGACCATATATAAAATAACTAATTTCTGTCTTTATACTGTACATTAGTGCAACATATATTTCACACATAGACAATTAATTTCATACATGATTCATGAAAGCTATGTTCATCACTAATTTTCATAAACAGAAATAACATACATGATATTAGTACCATTTGTGTATTACTCTGTCTATCAGATCAGTGATAATAGGTCATATCCAATCCTTCAATCAAAGAGTTGTACACAGAATACAAAATTTCACCAGGCATTGATCAACAAAATGATGTTTATAACTGAATATAACCATGTTCCATTATTTCATCAAGGCATTCACAAACTTACTTACAATTAAGAATTCTTTGCAAATGTTCTTAATAAAATTCTGTACACTTCTCTAAATGCATGAGAAGGGTTTAAATACTAAAACTAACTAAAAAATAATTAAATATTTTACAAAAATGTAGAGGATGTTTCAAACAACCTTCCTCTAACTTGAACAATAATATAGGAATTAAAAATTGATAATCCTAAATCTAAGGATTTTGCATATTTTGCAGAGTATGGTCATGTAATTTACAGATATGTAGCATTGTCTTGAGCTGAGGTGGCTGAGATATTCGTGACCAGATTTGATTCTTGAAGATGGAATTTGAAATTTTTTACTAAGACTTTTTAGCTGATTCTGTGAGAAGTAGAAGAGTTTGTTGCTGATGGTAAGGTTTGATCAGAAAATTCCAAGAATTTTCTTGATCAAACTTATTAACATTTCTGATTACTTCTTCATGTTGTTCTTCTCTCTGTGTCCATTTCAATTTTGTTTCTTTTGTTAATGAAAACACATCAGACATGTTTTCTTCAATAAGTCCTGTTTTGGAAAATTGGTCACATAAAAGATGTATGACCTCATTTGATTTGTTGAATGTCTTAATCGCTGCTTTTTCTTCTCAGGCAATCTCTATTTTTCACTCTGTAAATAATAATTCTTCATGAAGCTTATCTATCTGAGGTATATTAGCTTGTTTTCCCATATCTAAATCTTCCCATTCAATATGTTCTTCAATTTGTTTTTGAAGTTTCTCACATTCAAGTTTTTGAATGGCAATTTGCTGAATCATTATTTTATTGGAATCACAGTAAGAATCAAACATAGAAACTTGATGACAAAATACCTTTTGTTGTTTTTTAATCATTGTATTTATCTCAAGTTCTTCTTTAGTGAAATTTTATGATTGTGATTGATTTTGTAATTCTACCATGGTTCTCTCCAGCTGTGTTTATTTATCTTTAAGTTCTGTATGATGTTCCAACTTAGGTTTTTCAAAAATTTTATGGAACTATTCTAAATTTGCTCTGATCTGTTCTGTAGACTTGACATTCTTTGTATCTAACATGTGTTCCAATTCCTGTATCCTGGATTCCTTCTACTTCAACAGTGCTTTAATTTCACTTGTCTTATCTACAGTAGTTGTAGCATAAGCTCCTACATATTGTGACAGTTTAGTCAAATGTTCAGTGGGATCCTCTAATGAATCTTTCCAGAGGACGTAAAATGATTCATTTGTATATTTAAGAGTTGTTTTATCAGTCCTTCTTCTCTTATTTATTTTTACCACAAGTCTATGGCTAGGACTGTAGAAGATATCTAATGATTGAATGTCTTATATTTGAAAAATGATTTGATCTATGGAGTAGGCTAGAATAATTTCTTTTCTCTGTGTTGCTGGGGTTGTTTGTAAAAGGTTGACAGTCTGAACTATCCTTTGGGAAGGCTCTGGCATTTGAAAAATTGCTGCTTGATCAGTATTGACCTTTCCTTTAGAAGTCTTTATTGCTTGGCAAAATTGTTCCCATTCATCTATTAGGTATTTTCCTTCAGATGATTTATATTGATCTTCTATGATCTAACCTTTTGGAACTGCTTCTGTAATTTATTCAGTGACATTATTGTTTGTTTTTCCTTGCAACTCTATATCTTGAATAATCTGGTCAATTTCCAAATTGGTTTTTGTAGATTCAGACTCATCTTTAGATTGATTTGTCTTATCAGATCGCTGTTAAGACTGAACAGATTCATTTTCAGAATAATTCTTCATTTATTCATCAAGACTAACACTTGTAGTGTGTTTCTCTTCTTCCATGACTAGAAAATTTAAAGGGACATTCTTTAATCTCTTATTTATGTATTCCTGAAAAGCTTCGGTATCTTCTTGACTTGATTGATTGGAAAATATTTTAATAACATCTGAAAAATATTCGACTCCCTCAAAGAATTCACCAAACTGATCTTATTCTTTTACAAAAGGCTTGGTCTTAAGTCTTGCCATGTAATTCTTAATTTAATCATTCGCATCATACAGTCTCCTAGGCATAAATGCTAGTTTTAACATCCGAATATTAGGAGCCTCTGTGTATGTATGGCCAATATTGGCTAAAGAAAAAGTACCAAACTGTACAGGGAATGAAGGCCAAATAGCCCTTTTTTCATCCTTTAAATGTTTGGTGACACCATTAATAAGTTGATAAGATATTTCTCTCCCGAACAGTCTATCCGGAACATAGTATGGCAAAACATGTGGAAGAGAAGTTCACTTCCAAATACTCACACATAAGTAAATTTCTCTTCAGCAAACCATCAGGCTATAGGAACAATATCTCTACTGAATTCCTTGGAAACCCTAGGGATATTTTTATTGAAAATCATTTGATACATAGGTAGCATAACTCCATAACAGAATTTATAGAAATGCAAGTGGTATTCGGAATCCCAAATTTCTTCATGGTAAATATGGATTGGTGTAGGGTCTGTAATGGTCCATTTCCAACCCATGATTGGAAATGTAGAAATATAACAAATGGAATCCATAACATAAGAGGACATGAAAAAGGGTGAATTTTCTTGAGGTGAATCATTCCTTTTATTCCTATATTCAGCAATGTGTTTGGCTAAATAATTAGATAAAAGGTCTGCCTAATTCAAAATGGATGAATTGATGATTGCGTCAATTAAGGGAACCTAGTCTCTAGAGAACCTAGTACTATCAGGTCTAGCAAATAACCTACACAACATACCAACACCAAAGAAATAGGGATGAGGGATTTTTGCAATGGACTACATATCTGATTTTTCTTGCTTCAGTTTTCCCTCATTGTCCTTCCACTCATGGATGAGCTTGATAAGGTCTGGATATTTAGCTTTGAGGGTTTGCACATATCTATTGTCATACTTTTGTTGCGAAGCTGGTAAATGATACATGGCTACCAAATCTTCAGCTCTAAAAGAACCCATAGTCTCTCCTATGGAATTATTAAATACTCTGTCTTCAATATTCATATTTTCAACTACCCACTTGATCATATCTGTGTAAGGCATAATTTTTGGTCTTAAGGCTATCTTATGAATAAATGAGCATGCAACGTCAAAAAGAGTTGCATCAGAAGTGATGTGAGTGGCTGTTGCAGATATCTTTGTTATCACTTTTGGCCCTTCATCCTCAAATATTTTGTACATAGCTTCCCATGATGAGACATCGCAATCATTGTTACAGACAGTGTCTAAAAATAGCGAAGGCATATATGTATCATCTGAGGACAATGCTTGAGATATTTCTTTACCTTTCTTACTCATCTCAGACTCTCCCAATTAGATAACTGATTTCCTAATAATTAAATGAAATACATCATATAACCAGTATTTACAAAGATGTATCAGGGATTTATTGCAAACTCACGCGAAAATCTGTCAATCTTATCAATCATCTCTTCATAATTCATTATTATTTCAAAATTTAATGCTTGACATGGCTTCAACTGGCTTGGCATTCAATACTTATTAATCATTTAAAGATGTTAAGATCTAAAATTCAATCTCATATGACATAAGTTTCTTTTCACACGCAAAGATTATTAAATGTGCAAATCACAATGATTTCTTATAATATTTCATGATTGTCTCGTAAACATTGTGAAATGCGATCTGTGCAAATCGCATATTGAAAGATTTAAAATATATATTTAATTATATATTATAAGTCACGCACGATGAGATTTGCAAAAAAGAAAATGGATGTGATGCGAAAAAGATTTATATTTTTTAGTTTATTCGCTTCATCGGGTCTGCGGTCATCGCAAAGTTTATCACTTTGTTCCTTTGAGTCTTAATTAAATCAAATGCGATGCGAAAAAGTAAAGTAAAGCTTTCTAAAGAGTGCATCTTGCTGTTCACAGATTTTATGCTTTAAGATTTCATTTTGAAAAATAACATATATTATGAGCGATGTGCCTTTTGGGAAGGAATTTTATTTCCTAAGTGTTTTTTGAAAGGATTTTTTTAATAAATAAGATTTTCTTACTTATTTCTAAAGGGTCCCTATTTATAAAAATAAATGGGGGGTTTTTGTATAGTACAACACAACTATCTTGATCCGGAAAATTTGTAAGATATGTCCTTCCTTCTTATATCTAGTCCCATAAAGGTTGGAGTAGTGAAAATGTGGTGCATATTCAATATTTCCACTGAATTATTTCTGCTAAAGACAATAAAAAAGAATGAAAATGTGGGGCCTAACAAGTCTGATTGCCTATGAATTATTTATATGTCCTTCTCCAACCGTTAATATTCCTCCTCATAGAGGAAAAATAACCAAACTTGTGTCTTGAAGCCACACAATTTTGAGCCTAACCTTGACATCAATCTATGGATGTGCAATAACCAGATATGAAAAGAGGGGTCGTCGATCAGATCAGGATCACTACGTTAAATCCTGCAACAAAGTAATCAAAAAAGTATTTTCTTCTAGGAATTTGTAGTGTCTATGGTTAAAATGAGTCTGTTGAACATTCTAACCAAACCCAAAAGAGAGATTACAAATAGGTGAAATCATGTTCCCTCATAGAGAACATGGTTGTGTGGGATGTAGGCTAGAGATGCAAGATATTATTTAGAAAATTGTATGGGATTAATTGTTACCATTATGGAAATAATGAGATCAATGAGAAATATTTAATCCAGGCGCCTTGAATAAATGGATGTTGCATCATGATAATAAGTATGGATGGCTCCAATAAATTTTATCAGATCAATGACAGAAAAATGAATATCTGTAGGTAAATTCAATAAAATTTAGATATGAATGCCACAAATTGAACAAACTGAATTAAAGAAATAAATAAAATGGACTCAAATCAATCCAACCAAGCTCCCAAGATGTCCCAATTTTGATCTTCTTATTTTTCCTTGGCTCGGACGTGTTCTCCCCTTTTCATTCGTAACATAGGCCCCTAGCAAAACTTCAGCGCTAAACTTCCTAGCACCTGAATTTTATACAAGAATCGAAATGACATCTTCATGATCCATGGAGCATAATACTCAATATCATTTAGCCAAATTAATATCTTTGTCCTAATCACTCCATTCTCCTATCAAAATTTTGTACGAAAAATAGAGAAGTGATTTAAATTTCGTGTCTCTTAGAGGAATGGTTTCTTTGAGGCCATAAATTATCTTAACAAAACAACCTTAATTCCTAACTGGGACAGTTCTCCCTGTCATGGATTTTATCATAATAGAGGAGCCCACCAAAAATATATTATCTAGTTGTTGAATTAGTCACTACACCTATAGATGTTTGATCACCAAAAAAGTAAACATCAACCCTCTGCAGAGCCGATGTTGAATAATCCAATTATCATTAAAACTAAAATAAAAAATAATTGAGGAGGGAAGGAATCACTCATTCTCAGACCATGTAAGAGTATTATATTACTCATAATGTTATGTTAATGTACATATAAATACTCGATTATATAGCAATGGAGGAGGCTCAGTGTCAGTTAAGGATAACTACAACCACTCGACAAATGAAAATACCTATGTAAGATTACAACTCACCATACTTAGCTCATAGGGAAATGAAACGTTGGAAAAGACAAACTCCAATGGTAGGATGAGGTGCATCAATATACAATCATCATAATTTCACCATTTCAAATTTCAAAACCACTCACTTAAGTTGTTTATTATAAGGTTTGATTATTATAGACATAATTATTTTAATTATCATATGCATTACTTGTTGTAAAGTTTCAAAAAATCCCTACTATAACATTTTTATTACTCCAAGCGGGGCGTATATGGGGTTAAATTTATATGATATCACCGCAAAGATGAGCGCATATTTGGTTAGATTTAGAAGTAATGTGTAGATATATATGTAGCAGAGTATGCCTAACATTGAAAGGTCCACACATTTAATATGTGAATAGGTATATATAGAGATTATGGAGTATTTACTAAGGAGAATTTATTTAGATGTAGGAATTAATTGGGTTGTCTAGAGTTTCTTCTATTCTTTAAGGAACTATTGTATACCTTATCTATATTATCTATATTGATGTTGTGTTCCATGCTCACATTGGTGTACATAGTGTGTCCTTCTATTTTTTATGATAGTTGGAGTATTTGGTTCATAGAATGTCGTACCATATCATATAATGATACGATTTTTCTATTTCAACCAAGTCAACATTGCAATGTATGTACAAATTTTTTAATAGAACTATTAGATAGAAAAATGTTTAGTAGGATCTTTCAAAATGTCAAAAGTGTAGGAGTTCAATATGGTTATAGCATCATTCATCACTCATGTAGACTTGATGCTATTTTATGGAATCTACCCACAAACAAGTGTGTACGCGCACGACTACCACATTACTAAACCCACGTATACTCATAAAATATGAAAAAAAAATATCCTATTTTTCGGGCAAGGTTTACAGGTTTCACCAAAGTCCCACCTATAGGAACCCATGTCCTAACCAAATTATCCAATTTCAGCTGGTATTTATAGACCTCATGGGTAGGCTTAATCGAAACAAGAGATAGGATATCGAAATTATAGCCATTTTGATCCCTAAATCAAGTCTAATTTTTCCATGTGCCTCATGCACTTCCAAGTTATAGGAAACCCTTGTTTCCTTTCATATATTCTCATTCATCCATATATGGACTCCTTTTGTACTTTCTAAAGAGGTGGTATTTGAGGCTTGGATCTGGATGAAGGTTTCATTAGTATCATGGATTGGATCAGGTAGTACATTGGCACTACTATTTGTTGTTATCAATAAGGAAGTTTTGTCTCATTTTTGACATGTTATGGTCTTGTGATTCATGGTCATGGTTTATATGTTTATATGTAAATATCTAACATATCTATTATGTATGCACATTCAATTACTTGTTATGTATATGAATTTAATTGCAGGCAAGTTCGTTCTATACGTAGGAGAGGGTATGGACCCTACAGGATCGACATCAAACATAGTTCCTCTGAGTACTCCTATAAACACAAATTTATTAGTTCACGGTTTTTCAATGCTTGTATGAGTTCTTCTTATTTATTATCTTCTTTCACTTTGTTGAAGTTTTCAATCCTTACCTTAGGGAACTTTTCCCGCCAAAAAATATTTCATGATATGGTTCATTATTTAGAGATATACCTTCCAAAATGTAGGGTTTGTGATTGATCTTGAAATCCATTGTAAAAATTCATTTTGGTAGTTTCAACATAAAACATTTCTCAATTTTAGGCTATGAAATTCTTAAGGTTCTAAAGAGACATACTAAAGTATCTTAAGTAAAAATTTCAAAAACATATTTGAAAATTGGACATGCAACACGTTGTACAATTTTTCTCTTTTGAAATGGCCAAAAATTAGCAAGATTTGGGAAAGTTACCATGACTTTCATTTAGTACATCAAATTTTGGCTATTAATATGGAACTGTATAGTAAAATATGATAGTACTACAATCCAAAATTATAGATATCAGCCATAAATAAGGTTGGCCAAAAAGAGATACCTTAGAAGATGATGTATAAAAGGTATGCTAACTTAAAAATATCATGAATTTTGATTGGGATTTCCAATCGAAGTGATTAAAAGTCCAATGAAAAGGAAAACGTTGAATAATATACTTGGTAGTGGATCACAACTATTTGGGATCATTATTTTTACTATATTAAAGTTGTATGATGAGGTTTTGGATTACATCTCTATAAGAATCAACGTAAATGCCTAAATTTAATGGAGATAAAGGGATGAAGTGAATCCTAAGGAATGGTTGAATATGGTGAAGAAATATGGTATGAATCCTTGTGGGATAAATTTTATCACTTTTTAGTGGAGCTTCTAAATGGTTGAAAAGATTTGATGATAACACTTAAATTATGCTACATGTGGAAAAAAATCAATAAATGTTCTCAAAGAAATGGATTAGTGATATAAAAATGGAAAATGTATAAAATTAAATATTAATTAAAATAAGGAAGAGAAGATATCAATAATTTGTGTGATGAGTTATCTAAGTCATGAGACTTTAGTAAAATCCTCATTAAGGATATTCATAGATTGGAATTAGAAAATAAGAACAAAGGGTAGTGAGAAAAGGTTAAGCCAAGGGGAAATTGAAAAACATATCTATATATATATATATATATATATATATATATATATATATATATATATATATATATATATACAGAGAGAGAGAGAGAGAGAGAGAGAGAGTACCAAAATACATGAATTTAAAATTTCCAAGAAGGTTGAGGAATCCATAATAATAAATGAGGTAAATCGTAAATGCTATCCAAAATCGAAAAATGATGATAGAATTTCATAGATAGGGCCACATTACATCCTAAAAATCATAAAGTGGACAATATTCAAGAAGATATCTACAATATACATGAAAATGTTGAAGTTCATATAGAGGGTCCACATGAAAAATATGATGGTATTATCTCTAAGGCTAGAGAAATAAAAAATCAGGGTAAGAGAATAGAGGATGTCAATACCTCTGAAAAAAATTTGAAATGGGTGTGCATGTTGGGCACATACCAATTTGGTTTATTTCTAGGAAAAATACTCTGCAACTCAAGGAGCAAAGTGCATGGTACCACGAAGATAAATCTACCACGAGGTGTTTAGGGGCTTCAAGGTGGATCGAAGCCCCTCATTTTGTAACCACTTTCAGGCTTTAGCTAGTTATTTTATCTGCCCCTGAGAAGCTATAATTTGAATATCAAGTCCAGATTGTTGAGTTTCAAATGAGGCTGTAGCCAGCCATGCCGCTTGAAGTCAGAGAGAAGAGGGAAGTGAACCTCAAAACCACACTGGAAGGTATCTCCACCATAGTAAAGGATTGTGGCAAAAAATTTTATGATACAATGGAGATTTGGACCTTGTTATAAGAGGATCCAAACATTCAGCAGATTGAGGAAGAGGTACAGGAAATGCAAAAGAAGTTTGATGAGATTCGGGCAACTGTGCAGACCTTAGAACCTGCATAGCGGCTTACTCGAATCACAGAATGCAAGAATATTCAGAGCCAGATCGAGGATCTGTGAAGGAAAGAGAAATTGATCACAATGAGGACTTATTCGTGGCAGAATGAGGCCATTCAAATATCACATACAATCGATGGAAAGGTTAAGGAGATGCAGAAGTGGTAGAAAGACATCTTGCAGATGATATTCGGGCCGACCACAAAGATGTTGCTCAAGGAAGTGCACCAGGAAGAAAAATAGATTGCAGAGATGCTTCAGCACTTTAACAAGGCCTATGACAACATAGCAGCAAAGGTTCAAGGCATACCAGTTGAGTGACTCTTGACGAGTCACATGTGAGTGTTGGGAGCCTATTGGGCACTTGCACAACTTGGAATATTTTTGGGAAAAATAATCCGTAACTCAAGGAGCAGAGTGCATGGTACTGCGAAGATAAATCTACCACATAGTGTTTAGGGGATTTGGGGTGGGTCGAAGCCTCTCATTTTCTAATGGGTTTCAAACATTAGCTAGTTATTTTTTCCACCCATAGTATGTGGACCATGGCTTTGAACACTGTTATTGATGAAATAGGTAATCTGACCTCAAAACGAGAACTCTAGCCCAAAAAGACTCAAAAAACATGAAAAAACACCCCAAAAAGAAAAAAGTGTATTCCAGAACGCACTTGGTTTTCTTTTGAAGGTCAAATTTCAACATTTTATAACATTATTGCTAAAAACAAACTTGTTTCTTGAAAAAATGATTGAAAAAACACCCTCAAAACAAAACCAATTGATGCTGGAATAACAAAAAAATAAATTTAAAATATAAAAACATTTTAAAGCTCAAAATTTAAAAATATATAGCAATAAAAAAATAAAAATAAAAACAAAATAAAAATTTTAATTCAAACATTAAAAAAAACCTAAGAAAAAAAAATTAAAAAATGTAAAAAAAAAATTTAAAGATTAAAATTTCAAAATATATAGAAATAAAAAAAATAAAAATAAAAACAAAATAAAAATATTAAATTAAAAAAAAAGTTAAAAAAAGAAAGAAATTATAAAAAATAAAATATAGAAATTAAATTTAAAAAAGAAAAAGAAAATGTTTATTAAACTAAGATAAAAATAAAAAATAAATTTAAAATAAAAAAATAAATTCAAATAAATATATTTAAAAAAAAAAAAAAACATTATTTAAATTAAAAGTAAAAAAATGAAAAATTAATTAAAAATGAAAAATGAAAAATACAATACAATAAAAATATTAAATTAAAAAAAATATATATTAAAAAAACAAATAAATTAAATTTAAACTATATATATATATATATATATATATATATATATATATATATATATATATATATATATATATATATATATATATATATATATATATATATATATATATATATTAGATTTTATTAAATTTAAAAAAATGTTAATATTAAGATAACAAATTAAATTTAAAAAGAAAATATTAAATTTTTATAAATGAATGAATAAACAAATAAATTTTGAAATAAAAAATAAATTTTAAATATAAAGAAAAAGAAAAAAACATTGTTAAAACAAAAAGTTAAAAAAACTTTAAAAATCAATTAAAAATGAAAAATTGAAAAAAATAAATTAAATAAAAAATAAAATAAAAAACAAATTAATTTGAAAATATTAACTTTAATTCAAAAAAAATCTAATTTTAAATACACAATTTTAATTCAAATAAAAAAAATATAAAATTTTTATGTAATTAAAAAAATAATAATAAAAAATTAAAAATTAAAAAAAAATAATTAAAGTCAATAAATTAAAAAAAATACAAAATTTATTAAATTTTAAAAAATCAATCAAAAAGCTAAACATGAAATTTAATAATAAAAAAAAATATATGAAAAAAAAAAAATCAATTTAATATAAAAAAAAAAAAAAACAAAATTTAATAATAATTATTAACAAAATTTAGAAAAAAAAAATTGAAAACAAAAGAAATAAATTTAAAATAAATAAATAAATAAAAATAAAAAAAATTAAATTTCAAATATAAAAATTAAATTAAAAGATAATAATTTTAAATTTTTTGCATTAAAAAAAAAAAAAAAAAAAAAAAAAAAAAATCAAATTAAAAAAAAAGTAATCATGGTGGCACCGCCAATCGGCCTCCCGCCCAGGTGGCGGCAGACGCCAATTCCAGGAATCGGCCTCCCGTGGGAGGACGCCGATTGGCGGCGCCACCACGATCAAAACATTTTTTTTTTTTTTAATTTCTTATAATTTTTAATAATTTTTTTTCTTAATTTGGTTTTTTTTTTAATTTTTTTTTTTTTTTAGTTTTATTTTTATTTTTTTTTTTTTTAATATTTTTTTAATTCCTAACATATTTTTTTTTGTATTTTGTTTTTCATTTTTAATATTTTTTTTAAATTTTATTTTTTTCTTTTTTGTTTTTAATTTTTTTTTTAACTTTTTAATATATTTTTTTAATATAATTTTTTTTTTCTTTTTTTTCAAAAGATTAAAAATAATTTTTTTTAATTCAAATTTTTTATTTTAAATTTAATTTGTTTTAATTTTTTTTTTTTTTTAATTTTGCTTTCAAGTTTAATATTTTAGATTAATTATTTTTTAAAATTTAAAATTTATTTATTAAATTTATTAAATTTTAATTTAATTAAATTTTTTTTTTAATCTTTTAGTTTATTTAGTTTTTCATTTTTAAAATTTATAAATTGTTTCATTAAAAAAAAAAACAATAAATTTATGGATATTTGTTTTCTAATTATTTGCGCGTGGTTTTTTTCATATTATTATTATTTTTTTAATTTAAATTTTTAAATTATTTTTTCTTTTGTATTTTATTTTTTATCAAAATTTTAATTTCGTAATTTTAATTATTTTTAAAGTTTCTATTTTAATTTTTTATTTTTTTAATTATATCGTTTTTTTTAATAACTTAGAAAAAAATGTTTTTGATGTTTTTTTTTTTTGGTTAATTTTTTTTTTCTCTTTAAATTATGTGTTTTTTTTTCAAATTTTGTCATTTCTTTTGATATAATTTTCGAATATTTTTGTTTTTTTTTTTAAATTTTTTTTTGTTTAATTTTTTTTTTTACGAGTTAATTTTGCTTTTTTTTACATTTTTATTATTTTTATATATATATTTTTTATCTAAGTTTTGTGTTTTATTACCAACATGAAAATCACCAGTCTAAAAAAAAAAGGTTGATGCTGCATCAATACGTTTCAAAATTAGCATGAAAATCACCGCTCTAAAAAAAAGAAAAAGCTGATGCTACATCAATACGTTTCAAAATTAGCATGAAAATCACTAACATTTTAAAACAAATATCCATACTTCATAAATAAAAATATTAGAGTGTCAAAAATGTGCACAAAAAAAAGGGTGATTCTGCATCGCCACTTTTCAAAATCGAGTGCTTTTTATGCTACCAAAAAAAAGTAGGTAACAGTGCGGTTACCTATTTCATCAGTAACAGTGTTTTTGTATGATGTATAGCTTATTAAAGGAATGTAAGGCTTTGTTGAAGTGATATATAGAGATAGATGTTGTAATATTTTAGTCTATTTTTGCTATTAGAAAGGATGCACAATTGTGTGTGTGAAGGCCTTGAAGGGTAGGCAACTTGGTGCACATACCACCTGTAGCTGTGTGCATAGGTTAGAGAAGTAAACATATTGAAGAGACTTATCATAATAAATAAGAAGAAGTTTTGGAAAGAATATTTTGTGTCTTCATGTGGTGCGTTTTCTTTCTATCTATTTATTTGAAGTTATGGTTATAACGTAGTTTATCTTATGTTGTAATGTGTTTATGTTTGTCTAAATAATGCGAAGTGATTAAGTAAGCTATAAACTTACGATAGTTTCTTGTATGATATAATATCGGTTAATTATAGAAAATCAAAGTAAAGCCACCTTGTGCATTCCTCAAGACTGCAGAAACCTAGTTATGCAACCACCCATAGCCACCTCGGGTGAAACTTCGATTTGCTTCCAGGTTTTTGGCAAAAGGGCTAGTGTATGGTGTCTTTTTGGTGTGAATTACAAGTCGAACTTGCAACAATTCCAACCTAGCCAACAATGCACAATGAAGGAAAACACAAAATGTGAAACCATAATAACACCTTCATTAATCAGAAAAAATTCAAAGATGAGAAGATTGATATCATCATTATCAAGGAATAATATTGAATACTCATCAATATTCATGAAGCAAGGAATAAAAAATCCAATACTTAATATAATATTATGAAATACTGACAACTGCATCAAATATCGGAAGTCATAGAAACAATACATGGAATTATAAGAAATAAAATTACCTAACAACTGGTTGTTATGAAACCCGCTTATAAAATAGAATAAAAGAGAGATCAACGACCTAGAAATCAGACGCTTCAAGGTGGTAACCTCCTTTAAATTAAATAAATGAACAATTCTTGGATGATACAAATGACAGAACCTCATTTATATATATAGGAGTCCATGGGATCACAATATAATCCTAGCTGACGTAACAATAATAATGTAAGGGCACAATAATAACAATAGTGGTCTTTTATGGGGCACAATAATAACAATATGGGAACTACAGGGGTAAAACAATAACATTAAGGGGGATACACTAACAATGATAAGGGACTACACAAGTAATATAAGGAATAACATGCTCCTCTCCTTCAAAAAAGTGTTGTCCTCAACACTTGATTAGTTCTGGATGCTTATGTAAAAAATTATCATCCTCCCATGTGGAATATTTATTGGGTAAGTTCTTCCACTTGATGAGATAGTCTGAAATTGATCGATCCCATAGTTGTTGAGTTCTTGTTTCTATGATTGCTTCAGGTTCCAGTATGATTTTTCCTATCTCATCAAGTTCTCTAAAGATTGTTTGAATTGGAATTTTTTCACCTATAACCTTCTTTAAGCACGAGACATGGAAAACTGGATGCACTCAAGAAGATGCAGGAAGCTCCAATTTATATGTCATAGTACCAATATTTTGCAACACTTTGTAAGGACCATAGTACTTTGGCGATAATTTATTATCCTTCTTAGCTTACTTGAGAGAGATTTGTTTGTATGGTTGTAGACGTAAAAATTCCTAGTCACCTACATCAAAACTTATGTCGTTACGATGTTGATATGGTTGTTGTTTCATTTGATTATGTGCCAAATTTAGGCTATCCTTTAAGAGTTGGAGAACTTGTTGTTGATACTCGATGTGATCTTCCACTGCTTGAACCTTCTAATTTTCATGATTTTCATAAAGTGCCATAAATGGGGCCATTTTTTCTCCAGTGTGCAAGGAAGTGTTATACCACCATTTAGCCATAGGTAAAAACTTGACCCATTGTGCTTTTTATCAAATAAAAAGCAACAAAGATATCCTTCCAAACATTTTTTCACTATCTCAGTTTTCCCATTGGATTGAGGATGATAAGATGAGCTATGACCTAGTTGAGTACCCAAATAGGAAAATAATTCCATCCAAAAAGTTCCAGTGAAAATGGGATCTCTGTCACTTACAATAATCTTTGGGTTTCCATGTAGCTTTTGAATCGTTTCCATAAATTTAGTAGCAATTGTACTCGCTTTCAATGGATGAGATAATGCACAAAAGTGTGCATACATGGTAATTATATCAACTACCACCATGATAACACTCTTTCCTTCAGACTTAGGTAAACTTATGATAAATCCATTGAAACATCCTCCCAACGTTGACTTGGAATGGATAAAGGTTGTAGCAGACCCAAGGTCTTAATTGTTTCAACTTTATTTTTCTTGCAAACCAAACATTCTGCCACAAAATTTTGAATATAATATTTAAGGCCATCCCAAAAAAAAAAAAATTCACCTTGTGGTAAGTTTTAAAAAAATCCCAAGTGTCCTCCTAAGGGAGAGGTGTGCAATTCCAAAAGAATCTTTTGTTTTAGTTGGGAATTCTTACAAAGATATAAGTGATCTTTGTACCATAAGGAATCATTTTTCCAACTAAATGTATAGATGTACTAGGATCTTGTTGCAACTTTTGAATGGGTGTCCACACTTCTTCGCCATTCTTCCATTCATCCCTTTCTTCGGTGATTCAATCTAGTTGGATAATATAAATGTCACAAATAAATGATTCTGCATCCTTAACCTTTCTTGAGAGTGCATATGCAACAAAATTTAGCTTCCCTTCTGTGTAGATGATTTCAAAGTCATAACCCAACATCTTTGTGACCCGTTTTTTCTACTCTTCTAAAGATAGTCTTTGCTGCAAAAATTATTTAAGACTATCATGATCTGTTTTTATGTTGAAGGTCTTCCCATTAGGTAAGGTCACCATTTCTTTAGTGCATGTAGTATTGCCAACATTGCCTTCTCATAAATACCTTTTCGTAAATAATTTACTTTGATTGGACGATTTTCAAAAGAAATGGGTCTTCCTTCTTGCATTAAAATAACACCAATTCCATTTCCTGAGTCATCACATTCTACAATAAAGATTTTTGTGAAGTTTGGAATAGCTAAGACCGGTGATTGGCACGTTGCCTCTTTAAGATGTTCAAAGGCCTTAGTTGCTTCTAGATTCCATGAAAATGCATCTTTATTCAACAATTTTGTTAGAGGTGCTACTATTCTCCCACAATTCTTAACAAACTTGCAATGATACCCTGTTAACCCAAGAAATCTTCATAATCGCTTTATAGTTGTGGGGAATTTCCATTTCTTAATGGATTTAATTTTGTTAGGGTATACATTAACACCCTCTTGAGATACAATATGACCCAGATATTCCACCCCTTGTACTCCAAAGAAACATTTGGAGGGTTTTTCGTATAATTATTTCTCCTCTAATAGTTTGAGCACCCTATCAACATGTTGAACATTTTCCATGCAAGACTTGTTGTGGATTAGTATATCATAAAAAAATAATAACAAATTTTTTTTAAGGAAGTCTGAAAATGGAATTCATCAACAATTGAAATGTAAAAGGTGCAATGGTAAGGCCAAAAGGCATGACCAAAAATTCGTAATGACCCTCATGATTTTTTAATGTTTTTTTTCGGAATGTCGTAAGTATTCATTCTAATTTGATGATATCCTAAATAGAGATGCAACTTGGTGAAATAAATTTCTCCATGTAATTCATCAAATAATTCATCAATCACACAAATGGGAAATTTATCTTTAATAGTTAGCTTATTGAGCTCCCTATAATCCAGACACATGTGCCATAATCGATCGTTCTTGTGCACCAATACTACTGGAGTACACAAAGAACATTGACTAGGTTTAATTATACCAGCCTCTAGAATTTCTGCAATCCTACATTCAATTTTGCTCTTTGGGACATAAGGATATCTATAAGGCCTGATGTTTGGAGGAACACATCCTGGAATAAAATGAGTAGAATTATCATGATCATGAATCCAAAAAAAGATATCTAATATAATGCATTTCGAAAACCACTCAATTCTTAAATACAAAAGAGTAAAGGGAGCTATACTTGAATGGTTCATCAGGCACAATACTTGCTAAGGTTTTCCAAATGGGGTAGCAAGCTAAGTGGTCTTGATTGGTGGTGGAAAACTCCACAGTTAAGTGTGCTTGAGCTAGAGGTGATTTGGGATGGGTGACCTCCCTGGAAGTCCTGGTTACCGGGTGCAAGCCCCAGAAGTGATTATTGACATTATGTGATTCATTTCACTAGTTTCAATCCCACTTCCTCACCCCTATGAGCATCACCCGATGCAATGAGTGCTAAGTGGATTATTCAAAAATCATGAGAAATTAGTCATTTATGACTACCTCTCATGGAAATGTTCATATATGAATGACCTACTTAACGCAGTTGAATCCAAAAATATGATATCTAATATAATGCACTATGAAAACCCCTCAATACTTAAATACAAAAGAGTAAAGGGAGCTCTACTTGAATGGTTCATGAGGCATAATACTTGCTAGGGTTTTGAAAATGGGGTAGCAAGCTAAGTGGGCTTGATTGTGGAGAAAAACCCCACAGTTAAGCATGCTTGAGCTAGAGGTGATCTTGGATGGGTGACCTCCCAGGAAGTCTTGGGTACTAGGTGCAAGACCCGGAAGTGATGATTTACACTAAGTGATTCATTTCACTAGTTTCAATCCCACTTCTTCACCCATGTGAGCATCACCCAATGCAATGAGCGCTAAGTGGATTATTCAAAAATCATGAGAAATTAGTCAGATACGACTACCTCTCATGGAAATGGTCATAGATGAATGACTTACTTAACACAGTTGAATCCCAAAAAATTATATCTAATATAATGCACTGAGAAAACCCCTCAATACTTAGATAAGAAAGATTAAAAGGAGCTCTACTTGAATGGTTCATGAGTCACAATACTTTCTAAGGCTTTTTAAACTGGGTAGCAAGCTAAGTGGGCTTGATTGTAGGGAAAAAATCCACAGTTAAGCACGTTTGAGCTAGAGGCGATCTGGGATGGGTGACCTCCTAGGAAGTCCTGGTTACTGGGTGCAAGCCCTCGAAGTGAATATTGGCGTTATGTAATTAATTTTACTACTTTCAATCCCACTTTTTCACCCCTGTGAGCATCACCCAATGTAATGAGTGCTAAGTGGATTATTCAAAAATAATTAGAAATTAGTTAGTTATGACTACCTCTCATGGAAATGGTCATAGTTGAATGACTTACTTAACATAGTTGAATCCCAAAAAATGATATCTAATATAATGCACTGCGAAGGCCCCTCGATACTTAAATACAAAAGAGTAAAGGGAGCTCTACTTGAATGGGTCATGAGGCACAATACTTGCTAAGGTTTTTCAAATGGGATAGCAAGCTAAGTGGGCTTGATTGTGGGGAAAAAACTCACAGTTAAGTGTGCTTGATCTAGAGACAATCTGGGATGGGTGACCTCCCGGGAAGTCTTGGTTACCGAGAGTTGAAAATGATTGATATTATTTTATACTAATGGAGAAATGGTTAAACTGTTGTAACATAGCTCCTTAAGTTAGGATTAGTTCCTAGGATATAGGAGTTTGTTTACAACTTCCTACTCCTTTGTGATGTACTTATAGTTGTATCATTCGATTAATGAATGTAGAGTGAACTCTCCATTTTGTGTGTAGTCTCTAGGTGCAGTACTCACCTGAGAGCCTTCCTTTCTATTCAATTCATTTTTTATCTTGGTATCAAATCTCAGACTGGGTGAGCCTAATTTCCTTTAGAGCCCTAAGTGGCTACAGAGGCGTCGTGACTATAGAGCCTTCATGGCTACATATCCTTTGTGGCTACGATGTACATAAGAGATTCCACACTCATAGAGGTGTAGGTGGACTGCAGCAAACACCTCACTCACAAGGTCTCAGATTTTTTTGTTTCTGAGCACAAATGGGTCAGTGCATTTTCCATCCTGATAGTCACATCGATAGGTGCAATCAGCGCGACTATTAGGGCCATACCCACGTTGATTTCATGTCACATACAACGATTTCAATTCAGCACAGATTTTGGGTTCAGAAAGGCATTGACCTCCTTTTTAGCGATTTTGTACATGGGATTTGCCCATTTTTGGTGGATCTAAGTCACAGACACATTTTTTGGTGGTTTTGCACATGGGATTTTCCCGTTTGTGGTGGATATGAGTCGCAAACACATTTTTTGGCGATTCTGCACATAGTATTTTCTCATTTGTGGTGGATCTAAGTTGCAAACACAACAACTCTTCAGATTGGTGGTGGATTTGAGTTGCAGTCATAGAGATCGTGTCGGATCAGTGGTAGATCTGTGATTACGTTCTAGTATGTATTGAGTTTTTTTTTTAAGTGTAGCTTGTAATTATTTAATTGGTTAGAATTAATCAGAGGATCAGGAATTTGATCAGTCTAGTATGAATAAATTTATAGACACATATCTCAACAAGTCTAGCAAACTCGATGGGTCTAATTACACCAATTCGAAATTCAGGGTATAGACACTTCTTGAGGGAGAGAATGCGTGGTGGATTGTCAACGGTGATGAGAAGAAACTGATTATTGTAACAGGGAAAACCACACTTATACAATATTGGGATAAAAGGGAGAACAAGGAAATTTTTTTACTAAAGATGTCTATGAAAGATAATATTATCCCACACAAAGATGGCGAATCGTCAACTGAGATCTGGATGACGCTCAAGAACTTATACCATACATAGAACACAAATCGTATCTTATCACTCAAAGGCAGGTTATTTTCAATGAGGATGGAGGAGAATGAATCCGCTGCTAGATTCATTGAAAGGGTTAAATTACTGAAGGACAGTTTTGGTGACATCGGGGAGAAGGTGTCTAATTTATATCTAGTCACAATCACGTTGAATGGAATGAAGGACGAATATCATATGTTCATCATAGGCTTGGAAGCACGAGATAAAGCCCCTACATTTGAAGAATTTATAGGAATTTTATTACAAGAAGAAGAGCGGTGACACAATTTGAGACCTCAGAGTGTTGATATTGCACTGATGGCGAAGAAAAAGATGTTCAAAGGGAAAAAAAACCACAGTAGCAATAGAAAGGTGGAAGCACTTTTCAAAAGCGACCATTTAGAGGTATGTCTGCAAATAATTTTTCTGGCATTAAATTCTTTTATTGTGGGAAAAATGGTCATCAAGATAAGTTATTCTTTAAGAGGAAGATAGATGAGGCTAGGAATAATCAGAGTAAGCACACGTGATATTTTGCTGATGAAGGTCACAGTCATGATCTTCGACTATTTGTAGTTGATTACGCTCTTTCAACTTCTAAGGAGGACGAGGATGATATATGGTATGTTGATTCTGGCGCGTCCTCACATATGACAGGTAGGAGAAATTGGTTTGAGTTTTTTGAAGAAACCTCTTGTGAATCTAAAATTTATGTAGGAAACACTGTTACCGATGAAATAGGTAACCTGACCTCAAAACGGGAACTCTAACCCAAAAGGACTCAAAAAACATGAAAAAACACCCCAAAAACAAAAAAAGTGTATTCCAGAACGCACTTGGTTTTTTTTTAAGGTCAAATTTCAACATTTTATAAAATTATGCTAAAAACAAAACTGTTTCTTGAAAAAAGGATTGAAAAAACACCCTCAAAACAAAACCAATTGAAGCTGGAATAACAAAAAAAAAAATGTGTCATATTTTTGACATTTTTAAAAATAGAAATAACATTTTTTCATTTTTAAAATTCAAACATTAAAAAAACCCTAAAATTTAAGGAAAAAAATAAATTTAAAAAATAAAAACATTTTAAAGCTTAAAATTTAAAAATATATAGGAATAAAAAAAAAAAAACAAAATAAATATTTTAATTCAAACATTAAAAAAAACCTAAAATTTAAGAAAAAATAAAAAATAAAAAAAAATTTAAAGATTAAAATTTCAAAATATATAGAAATAAAAAAATAAAAATAAAAACAAAATAAAAATATTAAATTAAAAAAAAAGTTAAAAAAGGAAAGAAATTATAAAAAATAAAATACAGAAATTAAATTTAAAAAAGAAAAAGAAAATGTTTATTAAATTAGAAAAAATAAAAAATTAAATTTTAAAATAAAAAAATAAATTTAAAGAAATATATTAAATTTTAATAAATTTAAAACTTTAAAAAACTAAAAAAATAAAAAAAATAAAAAAAGAACCTTATTGAAATTAAAAGTAAAAAAATGAAAAATTAATTAAAAATAAAAAATGAAAAATAAAATACAATAAAAATATTAATTTTCAAAAAATATATATTAAAAAAACAAATAGATTTTAAAAAATAAATTAAATTAGAATTATAATATATATATGAACTTAAATTAAAAATATATATATTAGATTTTATTAATAACAAAAAAAAAATGTTAATATTAAAATAACAAATTAAATTAAAAAAAAAGAAATATTAAATTTTAATAAATAAATGAATAAACAAATAAATTTAGAAATAAAAAATAAATTTTAAATATAAAGAAAGGAAAAAAAAAAACATTGTTAAAATAAAAAATTAAAAAACTTTAAAAATCAATTAAAATTGAAAAATTGAAAAAAATAAATGAAAAAAATATATTAATTAAAAAATAAAATAAAAAGCAAATTAATTTGAAAATACTATATATATATATATATATATATATATATATATATAATTTTAAATACGCAATTTTAATTGAAATAAAAAAAATATAAACATTTTATGTAATTAAAAAAATAATAATAAAAAAAAAAAAAAATTAAAAAAAAAATTATTAAATTCAAATCAATTAAAAAAAATATACAAAATTTACTAAATTTTAAAAAATTAAATGAAAAAACTAAACATAAAATTTAATAATAAAAAAAAATATATGAAAAAAAAAAAAAAAATCAATTAAATAAAAAAAAAATACAAAATTTAATAAAAACTCTTAACAAAATAAAAAAAAACAAAAAAATTATAACAAATTAAATTTCAAATATAAAAATTAAATTAAAACAATTCAAAAAATCTAAATTTTTTGAATTTAATATATATATATATATATATATATATATATATATCAAATTAAAAAAAAATATTAAAAATTAAAAAATAAAAAAATAAAAGAATTTTTTGATCGTGGTGGCGTCGTCAATCGGCCTCCCGCCCAGGTGGTGGCGAAGGCCCGCCATTGGGCGTGAGGCCGATTCCGAGAATCGCCCTGCCGTGGCGGGAGGCCGATTCCGGGAATCGCCCTCCTGCGACGGGAGGTCGATTCCGAGAATCGCACTGAGGCCGATTCCGAGAATCGCCCTCCCGCCCCCTGAGGCCGATTCCGAGAATCGCCTTCCCTCCACGAGAGGGCGATTCCCAGAATCGGCCTCAGGGCGATTCCCAAAATCGGCCTCACAGCAATTCTCGGAATCGGCGTCTTGCGTCGCAGGGGCGATTCTCGGAATCGGCCTCTCGCCCCGAGAGGGCGATTCCCGGAATCGGCCTGCCGCCATGGGAGGGCGATTCCCGGAATCGGCGTCTCGCCGTGGGAGGGTGATTCCGAGAATCGGTTTCCCACGCCGCGACAGGGTGATTCCGAGAATCGGCGACCCGCCGCAGCAGGGCGATTCCCAGAATTGGCCTCAGGGCGATTCCCGGAATCGGCCTCCCGCCGCAGGAGAGCGATTCTCAGAATCGACCTCCCGCCCAGCGGCCGGCCTCCGCCACCATGATCAAAAAATTCTTTTTTTTCTATTTTTAATTTTTAATATATTTTTTTTTAATTTGACTTTTTTTTTTAAATCAAAAAATTTAAAATTATTTGTTTTTTAATTCAAATTTTTTATTTTAAATTTAAATTGTTTTAGTTTTTTTTTTTTTTATTTTGTTTTTAAATTTAATATTTTAGATTAATTATTTTTTAAAATTTAAAATTTATTTATTAAATTTATTAAATTTTAATTTAATTCAATTTTTTTTTAATTTTTTAGTTTATTTAGTTTTTCATTTTTAAAATTTATAAATTTTTTCATTATAAAAAAAACATTAAATTTATGGATATTTGTTTTTTAATTATTTGCATGTGGTTTTTTTCATTTTTTTTGTTTTTTAATGATAGTTTTTTTATTTTAATTTTCTTTTTCAATTTATATATATATATATATATATATATATATATATATATATATATATATATATATATATATATATTTTAAATTTGTTTTTTTCTGTTAATTTTAAAATTTGTATTTTTTTTCGTCTTATTATTATTACTTTAATTTAAATTTTTAAATTTAATTTTTTCTTTTTTGTATTTTATATTTTTTATCTAAATTTTAATTTTGTAATTTAAATTATTTTCAAATTTTCAATTTTAATTTTTTTTTTTAGTTATATGGTTTTTTTTAATAACTTAGAAAAAAATGCTTTTGATGATTTTTTTTTTTTTTTTTTTTTTGTTAATTTTTGTTTTTTCTTCTTTAAATTATGTGTTTTTTTTTTTAATTTTTTCATTTCTTTTGATATAATTTTTTAATATTTTTATTTTTTTTGTTTTTTTTTTTAATTTATTTTTGTTTAAATTTTTTATTTTTACGAGTTAATTTTGTTTTTTTTTTACATTTTTATTGTTTTTTTTTAATTTTATTTTTATATATTTTTTTATCTAAGTTTTGTGTTTTATTACCAACATGAAAATCACCACTCTAAAAAAAAAGGTTGATGCTGCATCAATACGTTTCAAAATTAGCATGAAAATCACCGCTCTAAAAAAAAAAAGTTGATGCTACATCAATACGTTTCAAAATTAGCATGAAAATCACTAACGTTTTAAAACAAATATTCATACTTCATAAATAAAAATATTGGAGTGTCGAAAATGTGCTCCAAAAAAAAAAAGGTGATTCTGCATCACCACTTTTCAAAATCGGGTGCTTTTTATGCTACCAAAAAAAAGTAGGTAACAGTGCGGTTACCTATTTCATCGGTAACATTGTTAGGAGATGACAGAGGCTATGAGATCAAAGGGTATGGTGATATTCCGGTAATGTTTCCTAGCAATAACATCAGACATATTAATAATGTGATGTATGTGCCCGGGATTAAGAAGAACTTAATCTCTTTATCAATGATAACTGATCAGGACTTGCAAGTTGAATTATTCAAGACATATTGTGTCATAAAGGAAAACAATATGGAACTAGTTGCATCAAGAGTGTGTGTGGGGAGACTGTATAGATTTAATGTCAAGAGCATGCAACACAAACCTTTGGTTTCAATAGGATTGACAATCGAAAATCTCTGGCATCAGAGGTTCAATCACCTTAACTTACAAGACCTCATGCTACTTCAAAGAAAAGTTATGGTCGATCGACTCTATGATTTTCATAGTGTTCAGTTATATTGTGATGGATGTGCATTAGGGAAAATCCATAGAGAATAATTTCCTTTGCATGATGATAGGAAGGAAAGAGATATTCTAGAGCTAGTGCATACATACATATGCGGACCTATGCAGACTAGGTGTCTAGGTGCTGCATATTATTTTCTATTGTTTAGTGATGACTGCACTAGATTCTCTTGGATATATGTTTTAAGTAAAAAGAGTCATAATTTTAAATGTTTTAAGGAATTTAAGACTCTAGTGGAGAAGAAGACATGGAAATTCATAAAACTTCTCCTCTCCAATCAAGAAGGGGGATACAGTTTGGGTGAGTTCATGAATTTTTGCAGATATCATGGGATTTTTCAACAGTTCACAGTGCCACACACTCTGCAACAAGATGGATTTCCATAAAGAAAGAACAGAATCCTAGTGGAGTGCGCATGAAGAATGCTTCAAGGTAAGGTTCTATCAAATGGTTTTGGGGCTGAAGCTATCAACACTGTTGTTTATTTAAAGAATAGGAGTCCTACTAAATGTCTTAACTTTAAGAATCTGTTTGAAGCATTTTATGGATTTAAACCAATAGTGAGTCATTTAAGAGTTTTTGGCTCAAAATCCTTTGCCCATATACCCAAGGAGGATAGAAAGAAGTTAGATCCTAAGGCCATCAAATGTATCTTTGTAGGATATTGCATTGATTTTAAAGCCTAAAAGTTGTTTAATCTTGTGAGTCATAAAATATTTGCAAGTCGAGATGTTATATTTCATGGACAGCTTGAGGAAGGAAAGGAAGACAATCATAAAGAATGGAACATTCCATTATTGATGGAAGAAAGCAGTGAGGATAATCAGCAGCAGGAGCAGAAATATGAAGAAACAGGTGATGTAGTCAACAAGGGAAGCCCGCACAGGTCTGAAGCAAACAGATTTTAGGTGAGTCCTCTACCAAGAAGATCAGGTAGGCAGACTTAATTACCAGCCCGATTGAAATACTATGCTTTAAAGTCAAACATTTTAAATGTTCTATAGCCCAAAAACTATAAAGAAGCAAATCAATGTGATGAATGGAGGGCTGTAATGAATGAATAAGTAGAATCAATTATTAGAAACCATACTTGGGATCTAGTAGAACTGTCTGATGTAAAAACACCCATAGGTTGTAAGTGGATTCATAAAACTAAATTTAATGTAGATGGAAATATAGAAAAGTTTAAAGCTAGAATGGTAGAAAAGAGTTATTCACAGCAAGAGGGAATAGGCTTTGAAGAAATGTTTGCTCTTGTAGCAAAACTGAATACCATTAGAATGTTAATTTCATTAGCAACAAAATATCAGTGGAAGCTACATCAGCTAGATGTTAAGTCTACATTTCTAATTGGTGATTTAAAGGAAGATATTTATTTAGTCCAGCCTGAAGGGTTTTTCAAATAAGGGCGGGAACATATAGTGTGTAGGTTGAAAAAGGCACTATATGGTTTAAAACAAGCACCCATGTCTTGGTACAAGAAGATTGATTCATTCTCCTTATAGCATAGTTTCCATAGGATCATGAATGATCCAAATCTGTATACCATGTATAATAAACACAGGAAGATTATTTTGATTTCTTTGTATGTGGATGATATGATTATAACAGGTAATGTAGATGATTTGATCAAAGAAATCAAATTGCAGATGTCGCAAGTTTTTGAAATGGAAAATCACAGAAGTCTACATTATTTCTTGGGTCTCGAAGTATGGAGAGACTCTCGAAAGAATTTTCTTACTAAAGGGAAGTACGTTAGAGGTATGCTCACAAGGTTCAAGATGGAGCAGTGTAAGACAACATCAACACCTTTGCAACAAAATTTGAACTTATCCAGTGATGATGGCTCTAAGGAGGTGGATGTCACTTTGTATAGACAACTAGTTGGTATTCTGATATATCCAACTACAACTAGACCAGACTTAACATACTCTGTTAGTGTGTTGAGCCAGTTCATGTCTAATCCACTTGAAAGTCATTAGATGGTAGAAAAAAGTGTGTTGAGGTATCTTTGTGGTACTAGTGATTATGGTATTTTATACACTGACACATCTGATGTTATTTTAGCAGGTATTTCAGACTCAGATTGGGCAGGTGATTTGGATGACCAAAGGTCCATCACAGGTTATGCATTTAGTATTGGATCTAGGGTCATATATTGGAGCAGTAAAAATAAAAGTACTGTGGCATTTTCTTCAAGTGAACCTAAGTATCAAGCATTGTGTGCAGCTACATGTGAAGCTATCTGTTTGAGAAGGCTTCTCCATGATGCAAGAGAAAAGAAGAAAGAAGAAACCATCATCAAATCTGACAAATAGAGTACCAACAAGCTATCATACAATCCAGTATTCCAGAAGAATATGAAACACATAGATACTCAGTTTCACTTTGTTCAAGAAAAATTCTAGCCAAAAGAAATATTTATTGAATACTGTAAAACTTGTGACAATATGGCAGACATTTTTACGAAGCCTCTTGGGAAAATTAAGTTTGAATTGTTTAGAGGGATATTATGAATTTAGGACAATCCTTTCTCCATTAAGGGGGAGAGTTGGAAATAATTAATATTATTTTGTATTAATGGGGAAATGGTTACATTGTTGTAACGTAGCTCCTTAAGTTAGGATTAGTTCCTAGGATATAGGATTCTGTTTACAACTTCCTACTCCTTTGTGATGTACTTATAGTTGTATCATTTGATTAATGAATGTAGAGTGTACTCTCCATTTTGTGTGCAGTCTCTAGGTGCAGTACTCACTTGAGAGTTGTCCTTTCTATTCAATTCAATTTTTATCTTTGGGTGCAAGCCCCGGAAGTGATGATTGACACTATGTGATTCATTTCACTAGTTTCAATCCCACTTCTTCACCCCTGTGAGAATCACCCAATGCAATGAGTGCTAAGTTGATTATTCAAAAATCATGAGAAATTATTCAGTTACGACTACCTCTCATGGACATTTTCATACATGTTGAATCCCAAAAAATGATATCTAATATTCAAATTTTGAATTTTAAGAATGGATTTTTTTATATTAGAAGAATAAGTAATTAGGTCAAACTTATACTTATGTGACACATAAGAATTATTTTACATTATTTAAAGAAATATTTTAATAAAATGTGTGCATTTTAGTTGTGAATTTTTTATGAAAATAAATTATTTTAAAAATTAATAATAATAGGATTTTGAATTCTAGGAATAATTTTTTTTAATTAGAAAAATGGATAATTGGGTCAATCTCATACTTATATCACACATAATAATTATTTTAAATTATTCAAAGTGTTATTTTATCAAAATGTATGCATTTTAATTTTTAAAATTAATAATATTAATATTTTGAATTTTATGAATGAATTTTATTTTTAATTAGAGGAATAAGTAGTTGGGTCAATCACATATTTGTATGAATGTGTCACACCTAGGAATTTGAAGGTGAGACCTTGTACTCATATTTACTATACATTTTCATAAACTTAGGAAGTAAGCACTTCCTAAAAATTATAATTAATTGATAGAAATTTGATTAAAAAATATTTTTTAATATATTTTAATATATATTTTTTAAAAGCTTGAGACGACTATATCTTCAACATGCCCAATATATCACAAGCATCAGGATGGAAAATTAAACGAATACTTCACATAAAAAATAGGCGATCATCATCTATCCAAAACCAAGTGAAGAAATATTTTAATAAATTTAATATAAATAGTTATTAGAATTTATACTAAAATAATGTATTATTTTATTAGTATTAAAAAAATTAATTGAAAATAATGTTTCTTTAATTTTATATATATTTTTAATAAAAATTAATATATATATATATTATTATTATTATTTTGATATAATAAAATTTTCCAAATTTATAATTCAAAAGATCTTCACCTTTTTAATACTTAATGTATATATCTTCGATTCTCAACTCATATTCAAAAGTCGGTGCTAAAATTCAAACCTCAATCATTAATCGAAGGACCTTTATTTTACATACCAAATCATTACTCGATGCACTTCATCAACATTTTTCTCTAGTTAACCTAATGATTGAGGATTATTAGGGTTAATAAGCACTATAAGAAACCAATACAGTTGTAGAAATCATACTAACATGAACATAGAAACAACCTATTAAATAAGATTAAAGCATGCAATTCATATTATCAGGAAGGTTGATTGTAAGATTTTGAGTGGCTCAGTACACAAATCATTTCTTCCACACACTCCCTTAAACAATGTTGCCCTTTGGCAAAGTATGAATTACTATGGAACACAGCAGGCGAATGATGTGCTCCAGTGACACTTCAGCTCCCCGATAGGACCAAGACAGAAAGGTTACTGCTCCTTCTGACCCTTGGCTCCTGCCCGGCCTTTGAAAGCCAAAGTCATTTGAGACGCGAAAAATCGATTAACTGAATTTGCACGATCCGGGGGATAGGGCAATAGAGCCCATCCATTGCCATGACCCAGCACCCACAAATGAGAAAACACATTCGTCATCAGAAAGTAGCAGGCCCCTAGTTTCCACAGCAGAATAATGCATGTCTATCCCGAAGGAATATATGTTCGGGCTCCATTAACGGCCCATTGATTTCAGATTCCATCTCGACCTGGCCGGATATTAATATATAAATATCGCCAATGTTTGTTAACCCAAATTAGCTCTGGAGGGCACTGCAATAGCAATTCTGTAATGTCAATAAGATCGAGATTTTTAGTGGGCAGTAACTGCACCACCCAACCAGTAGGGAGGACGCCTCTCACCTACGCTCCGTTAGGAGGAGTGGGCGCCATGCTCGCTCTCATAGCCTTTGCTCTGATTACTCTGGCATGGTCCTGCTTCAAGCAGTGCAGAAATGGCTGCTCTGAAGAAGAAATTAATAACAGTTCATTAGAGCATGGCGATGGAGTAAAGAGCGAGATTCCGAAGAATATGGCAGAACTTTCAGATACTAAGAACGAAAGAGTGATTGTGATCATGGCCGGGGATGAGAAACCGACTGCTATTGCTCAGGCAACGTCTGTGAGTGTTCGAGCGTTAATGTCACCATAGATTGCAGTACGCTTCTCTATCTTGTTTCTGTAATATACATCAGTGAAAGTGGATGGGAAATATTATGATTTAGACGATAAGTTCATGTAGATTTTGGAAATATTTACAAATTTAATGTACAAAAGCAAAGTTAATTGAATTAATTGTTTGCTGCTAAAATTTCTAAATATGTGATGGATTGTCAAATTTCATACGCTAATCTTGATGTACAGTATTTGATGGCTATATTAGTGGCTATCAGACAATCTCCAGTGTGGGAGCTTCTGAAGCTTTAGTGCTTGGATGAGTGTTACATATGGATATCTGGATATTGAAAGCGTCTGAAGCTTTAGTGCTTGGATGAGTGTTACATATGGATTTCCGGATATTGAGTGTTATAACGTATATTTTATAAATAAAGAAAATGAGAATGAAGTTTGTCTCAAGGAGTTTTTGTAGGTTGGAAAGATGGGTTAAAATAGATCATGATTAAAAGTATAATAATTTCATAAATATTATTTAGTCATTTAATTGGGAAACATATTTAGTCATTTAATTGGGAAACAAATTGTTTATCAAATTAATTGAGATTATATATATATATATATATATATATATATATATATATATATATATATATATATATATATATAATTTATTAATATAATACAAGATTTTATATATTAAATAAAATCATTAATTAATTTCAAAATTTTAATATTTTATCATTTAATATAAAAGAAATATCAAAATTATAAATATATTTTTTCAATTCTTTCTATTATCATATAATTTTCCAAAATATTTAAATTATATTAAATGTTTATCATCTCCTACTTAGGCCATCTTATAGTACTCTAGTTTGGGATATGAATTGAATATCTTTAAGTAAAAACATGTATAAATAGAATATATATAATATAGCAAATAATTTGATTGGTCGAAATATTATATGATATAACAAATGAATTGATTGAATGAAATATTCATTCTAATATAAACACTTTGTTGGTTTTTAATTATTACCTTTATATATGTGTGTTGTGGAAAAATTATTAAAATTACAGTGTTTTAAGAATGTTTTTCTCGGTGGAAAAATTAATAAAATTATAGTGTTTTAAGAGTGTTTTTAATTTAAGATTATGATAAATATAGTGTTTTGAAATTTTTAATATTAAAGAAGTAATGTAAAGGAATGGCTTAAATTTAAATTTTATTTTGCCAATATCATTAATTTGTATTTTCTTAATTAAATTTTTGATAATATTAATTTTTTATTTAAGTATTTTAAGAATAAAAAAAAGTTAATTGATAAAATTTAGATCAAAATTATTAATAAATAATATTTTTGAATTAAAATTGGCAATTTGTAAATCATGAATTTATTGATTACAAGTCATATCAGACATTTTAAGTCTTGGTTAGGCAAATATCTTCACTGAAAAGTTTTTTCCCATATCTCACCCAGCAATTTTTCTTCAGAAATAGTAACCTCCAAAGAAACTAAACTCGAGGTAAATACTTGCTCAAGAGTGGAATGCAATGTCACGGAATAATTATTTCAGTGAACAAAATATAATGTTTGCAATATATCTGCCCAGTATCTTATGCCTCCTAATTATTTTATTTTCAAAAATATAAAATTTATTGTCACTTGTCAAGAGTATTGGAATTTCTTTCAACATGGCATGCCAAAAGTAATATAAAAAGGATGATTGAGAAGTGAAATGAAAAAAAAAAAATCGAAATCCACGGAAAAAATGTAGATTAAACAAAGTCGACGAGGGTGATGTCGAGGTACATGACAATGAAATGAGGTTGAAATATGTTGAAGAATTCAACGACAACATGATTGAAAAAGAAATAATATTGATATAATTGGTGGATCAAGAATTTTCTAAAATCAAATTATATATATATATATATATATATATATATATTATAATTTAATTAAGAATAAGATTTATAACTATAAGTAACCCATTAAAATCGATTAAGAATTATATCAATATTTATTTAGTTCATATTTATTTATTTATTAAGTTTTTACATCAAATTTGTCAAAATGCAAAAAAACCTATCAAAATGTATTTGTATAAAAATTTGCAATCTAGAAATTTGTTAGTCTTATGAGTAGATTTCAAGTTGAAATGGATATATGTCCATTTTGAACAATATAATTTTAATATTTTTTAAAATTATATATATATACTTATTTGATTAAAAAAGATATATGCTCATTTTGAAAAAACAATTTTAATATATAGATATATTGAAATGTTTTTGTTATTATTTTTTAAATTCATGCTAAACATTTTCCTACTTGGGAAAAAATAGCTAGGGAGAAATTTCATAATTTTAAGGTTTGAAATTCCATGTGTAACTGCATAGATAAAAATCCAACTATATGAAGAAATCTTAATATTTACGAATAAAAAATAGTTTAGAAAAGAAGCGTAATTGTTTTTTTCTTTATAGCCGAAGGATGCGAAGAATGCACAGGGAAACACCGACTACGGCATGTACATTTTTGCAGTGCAAAAAAATGACCACTTTCTCAATGCTGCATCTTTGGAAAGATAAGTTATCGAATTAATAAGCTTAAAAATTTACAAAGTTATGCACGTAGTAGATAATCAATGTTATTAATTTTTTGGGAAGAGTTAAGTAGTTTAATATGTAAAAATGATTTATGGGTTTAAAGATAAGTTAATGAGTTTTTTCGAAAAAACAATTGATGAATTTTGTGTATATAGAGAGCTCACTTGGACAAGGTTTTGGAGAAGGAAAATGGATGTAATTGAAAATTTATAAAGTCTAAATTGCAGAAAAAGGGATATAGTTATAACACTTTCATGTGTATAAAACTGTATGGAGTAGCATCTAGATAAAATGGAAAAGGAAGTAACGAAGGTGGTGGAGGGCTGATGCATTTTTTTGTAATTTGTATTGGCACTATATATAAACCAACGTTTTTCCTTGCTGAAAAAATATATATATATATAGAACTCACTTTTAATAAAGAAAATATGTTAGTGTATTTTAGGTAAGAAAAGATGATATGCATGATTTCTTTTAGGATAAATAACTCTCTCTATATATATTGCATATACATCTTATGTAAGAAAAAATAGGATGCATGTTCTTTTTTTTTAAAAAGGGATTAAGTGTTGATCTGGTGTATGAGATGATAAAGAATCCAAGTTTTTTCTTGAAAATGAATATATATTAAAGAGAGTAATTCTTAAAATATTTTCATGGATGGTGGAAATTAAAAGACAAAATTTAATTAAATTAATTTTATTAGAAGGGGTTTCATGAATATCTATGTATATATTACCCATGTTGTATTGCATCGGAAATGAAATGATAAGAAATGCAGGTTGTTTTCTTGAAAATGAATATAGATTAAAGAGAGAAATTCTTGAAATATTTTCATAGGTGGTGAAAAATAAAAGACAAAAGTTAATTAGATTCATTTTATTGGAAGGGTTTTCATGAATGTGTATGCATATATTATCCATGTTGTATAGCATAGGATTTTTTTGAATGAATTGATGAAAAATAAAGATTTTTTTATTATAAAAGATACATATTAAACTTGTTCATACAAGAAGAAGGATGCATGTTTGTTTCTTGAAAATATTATTGCATTGAGGTAAGGGTGATTGTGTTATAAAAAGAACACGTGTTACATGCACAAAAGGGTAGTCATTGTGATATAGAAAATATGTTTTTCCTATATAAAGAGAGTTACTATGTTAATTTTCTTGAAAATAATAATATCTTAAAAATATTGTCTCACTAGATGAATTGTGTCAATTTCTTGATTTAGGTGTATAAAAGGTAAGATGAATTGTGTCAATTTCTTGATTTAGGTGTATAAAAGGTAAGTTAACCTTAACACGGTTTCCTGGTTTTTATGCATAAAATATGGTTATCTATGATACTTTCTTAAAAGGGAAGCATGAAAAACACAAAGATAGAGAAACAAGGTTATGTTAACTTCATTTTGAAAAAGTGTGTATTTATTTACATGAAAATAACATCTAATGATGGTAGATTCTAAGAAGGAAATATGTGTTGCATACATTAGAAAATGGCTATTATGATAAACTCTTGCATGAGAAAATAATAGTCATGGTGTTGTAAAGATATGTTCTTTGCATGGATAAAAGAAATATTGAGCTATATTTCTCTAGAAAAATTATATCTGATTACCTTTAAGCTACCATAACTATTATCTTAGTTTCTTTTGGAATAAGATGTATATGCATGCAAGTTTTATGTTAGTGTCTGTTTGAAAATAATATACATTTGCATGTAGGAAACAAAAACACGTTGTGTTAAGCCTACAATGGAAAAGATCATTTTTTAAAGTATGCACATTTGCATGCATATGAACAACGTTCATTATGTTAGTGCTTTATTTATGTATTTTCATACACCAAAAGTAATATTCGAAGATATATTTCTTTTGATAAAGTTTATGTAACTCGCATGCATGATGTGTTAGATTCTTTTAAAGGAATTTTTGGATAGTTGTAATGATTTGTCTTGTAAGAATGTGTATGTATGCAAGAAGGGTCATAGTAATGTGCTATTCATTTTGACATGTTTGATAATTATTTTCTTACACTTAATGCATGAGCAGTTTTGTTAGAAGAAGCATGTTGTGATTTTATACTTACATCTCATGTATACACATGAATATATGTTAAAGGATCACTTTTAAAGACTGATTATTGGTTGAATAATGCTTTATCTATCCATTATTTAAAATCTTGTTGACGATAAAAATGACAGGAAATGTTGGTGACTTGTGCAAATGGTAGAAGGTAAAGAACTAATGGTCCATGAAGATGAGTGTGAGCCGTGAGATGGTCCACCGATGGAAAAAATAGGACACAAAGATATAAAGAGTGGATATTTGTGGATATTTGTGGGTGATAATGGTGGATAATATATTTTAGCTAGATATTTTATATTTTAATGGTATTAATTTCTAATATTTTATGAAAATGGTTAAGGGACGGGCTCCATTATAAGACATTGAATGGGCGGTGAACATCCCCACAAGCATTTAATAATAAATTAAACGTTTGCTAGTTTTCACCCTACGGGGTTTTTAGGGTACATCTTTATTCAATGATATGAATGATTATTGTGTCAATTTGATGATGTCGATCCCTTTCATGATGTGATGTTTATAATATCAATTATGTAATTAACTAATGAAGTTAAAGGAATCATGAAAATGATGCAAGGTTTTTATACGGGATTTATTATTGGGAAAAGGGTAACTCCCCTAGGATTTGTGGTCAACTTAGAACAACAGAGAGATAAGGCGGAAAGTTTTTTTCCTTAATGTAAATAGATGATGTGGTGAGGCCTACCTAGAATATGTCAGACCATTCACCCCTTCTTTAGCTTGAATGCTCCAATTCCATCTCTGATCACCAAGCCAATAAACTACGAGATGCATGCAATATCATATAAATACTCTATTCAGTAGACGTTAGAATAAATTTCATCCCAAAAGTGACATCCTAAAGAAAATTGATAAAATAATAGTTAAAATAATAAAATAAGAGTTATGAATTTTGGAAGGAAAATAAGAAAAAATACTTTTTTTTACACTTAGTTTTAGCTTATCTCCTTATATGTTTACCGAAATTTGAAGTGTAGACACTTTTTGGATGAATAATTAAATTCTACATCCAATGAATACCCATTATGCATACTTTTGAGAAGATCCACATTAATAAAAATTGAAGATAAATTAAAAACACGTGTTGAACACGTTTTTTAATGTATCTTCAATTTTAATCAATGTGGGTCTTCTAAAAGCTATGCATAATGGGTATTAGTTATATGTGAAATTTAATTCCGCATCCAGCGAGTGCCTATATGTTAGGTCCCTATATTACTAGTATAGTCCCTTATTTTTGTTAGTGTAACCCCCTTATTTTTATTGTTGTACCCTTGTAACCCCAATATTGTTATTATTGTGCAGTTACATTATTATTGTTAGGTTAGCTAGGATTATATTGTGATCCCATGGACTCCTATATATAGAAGGAGGTTTTTTCATTTGTATCATCCAAGAATTATTGATTTATGTAATGTATTAGAAGTTTCGCCCTCAAAGTGGTTGATTTATAAGGCGCTGATCTCTCTTTTCTTCTATTTTTTGAGTTGGTTTCATAACATTTGGTATTAGAGCTTTGGATTCTAGGGTTTTGCTGCTCCAAACAGGTCATCAAGAAATTTTCGCTGTAACATTTTTTCTACAAAGTTTCAGAAGATGAAATGTTTACAGAGCAAAGCCAAAATCCTAAGGAACATCTTATAAAAATTTTAGATCTCCATTCACAATATTTTCGGAGATATAATCTGTGGAAGTTAGGGTTTTTTAAGACTCCCGAATTTCACCTAAAACAGGTCATCATGAAAGTTTCGCTATAACTATTTTTCTACTAAGGTTCAGATGCCGAAATTTTTAGATAGAAAAGCGGAAATCCTAAGGAACCTCCTGTAAAAATTTCAGTTCTTGGTTCGCAATATTTTCAGAGATATGATCTGTGGAAGTTAGGGCTTTTTCATGCTCTTGAATTTCATCTCAAAGAGGTGATCATGGGAAAATCATCATAACTCTCTCTCCATGCATCGGATTGGAATTATGTAAATAGTGGCCACAAGCACACTGACTATAGTTTCCTGTATGGCAATCTCAGAGCTAAAAGAGGAAACAATGACACGTGACATGCCGTACAAGTTCGATCTACTGAACCAGTCTATAATTAAGTCATTGTGGGAGATTGGGAATAACTTTATCTTGAAGAATCCAAATCAGGTCAGTCCTGTGGCATTTGAAAAAATATTCAGAGGCTATTACAAGGACTAATTTCAGATATTGAAGATCTGTAATTACAGATATAATTCTGTTTCATTATCGAGCTCCGTAAAAGAAAGAAATAGGTATGTATTTTTTTTTTCAAATTGCATAAGTCTTGTGTGAAAAATCAATTTGAATTGATTCCAAGGGCATATTGTAGAATATATATAATTATTGGGTTCTAAAATTCCTCCTAAAAATAATTAAATCCCCATTAAGCCTTTATAATTCTCTACTATGACACATGAAGACGAAGAACGACAACATGACATGTCAAAATTACAAGAGCAAGTGCACGATATTTCACTCTCGTAGAGAGAAACAAAAAATGAAATGAAAGTTTTGAAGAAAGGAATGGAAGATAAGATGGCTGACATGGAAACTATGATGGATGGAATGGAAGCTGGCATGGAAGATAAGATGGATGGCATGAAATACAACATGGAAAACATGAAGAATGATCTAAAAGCATACATGGAAGGTTTGACAAAGTTGATACAAGAAATGTTTTCTAATGGCGAAAAGATAGTAAAGGAAACTCATGATGACAAAAAAATAAATGTTAAGAGTGATTTTATAAACTCTAATGTTGGATGGAAGAATCACCATATTCCAAAAATGGATATGAAGAAGTTTGATGGCAAGGATCCCGTAAAATGGATACTACAGATGGAGCAATATTTTGATCTCAATAATGTGCAAAACACGCAAAAGGTACACATTGCAACTTTATATTTAGAACAAAATACATTTGTATGGTATCGATGGCTTTCCTCCTGTAAAAAAAAAAAAATCACTTGGTCAATTTTTACGAAGGAAATGATAGCACATTATGAGGATACAAAGAGAAACGCCTTCTTTAGCCAATTGATAAATCTAAAACAAAAGGGTTCAGTGGTGGATCACATTGAGGACTTCCAAAAATGGAATACAAGGGTAACTGATATTCTAGAGGAACACAGGATTGATGTCTTCATAGGGAATTTAAAGGATAGCATCCAACATGAATTTTGTGTTTGGGAACCTGATTCATTAGAGAAGGCATTCAGATTGGAAAGAAAAATTGAATTTAAAATTATGGCGACAAGGAAGACTACCACTCACATCTATTAAGATGGAATTTTTGCTACTCCTAGAATTCCGCAACCTACAAGGTTGACACAACAACAATTGGAAGAAAAAAGAGAAAAAGGGCTTTGCTACAGTTGTGATAACAAATACAGTAAAGGTCATAAGTGTGTTGAGAAGAAATTATTTTACATAGATTCTGAAGAGGAGGAAGAATATGAATAAGAAACTTCAAAAGAAGAGGATATACACCAGGAACCAACACTAGAAGAAGAAGAAATGAGTCCAACCATATCATGTAATGCATTGGCAGATAATAGTGTTGATTCATTCGGGTAGCATCCATAATTCTATTCATTGTAAAGTAGCCAAGGAATTGAATTGTTTCCTAGACCCTAACAAAATTAAATCTGTTAAGGAATGGAAATTCCCCACAACCATAAATTTCATGCGAGGATTTCTTAGGTTAACGAGGTATTATCGCAAGTTTGTTAAGAATTATGGGAGAATAATAGCACCTCTAACAACATTATTGAAGAAAGTTTCATTTTCATGGACTCCTGAAGCAACTAAGGCCTTTGAACATCTTAAAGAGACAATGTGCCTAGCACCGGTCTTAGCTACGCCAAAATTCACAAAAACGTTTATTGTGGAATGTGATGCATCTGGAAATGGAATTGGTGTTGTTTTAATGCAAGAAGGAAGACCCATTCCTTTTTAAAGTCATCCAATCAAAGGAAAGTATTTACAGAAATTTATTTATGAGAAGGAAATGTTGGAAATACTAGATGCACTAAGGAAATGATGACCTTACCTAATGGGAAGACACTTCAAGGTAAAAACAGATCGTGATAGTATTAAACACTTTTTGAAACAAAGACTATCTTCAGAAGAGCAACAAAAATGGGTCACAAATATGTTGGGTTATGACTTTCAAATCATCTACAAAAAAGGGAAACTAAATGTTGTCGCAGATGCACTCTCAAGAAAGGATGAATAGGTGGAAGCATTGCTTTGTGCCATTTCTATTATCCAACCATATTGGATAACTGAATCAAGGAATGAATAGAAGAAGGACGAAGAAGTGTGGGCACTCATTCAAAAGTTGCAGCAAGATCCTAGTGCCTTTAATACATTTAGTTGGAAAAATGATTCCTTATGGTACAAAGATTGCTTATATATTTGTAAGAATTCCCAACTAAAAAAAAAGATTCTTTGGAATTTCATGCTTCTCCTTTAGGAGGACACTTGGGATTTTTAAAAACTTACCACATGGTGAAGAAAGATTTTTTTGGGATGGCCTTAAATCTTATATTGAAAATTTTGTGGCGGAATTTCTCGTTTGCCTGCAAAATAAAGCTGAGACAATTAAGACCCCGGGTGTTCTACAACTTTTATCCATTCCAAACCAATGCTGGGAGGATATTTCAATGGATTTTATCATAGTTTTACCTAAGTCCAAAGGAAAGAGTGTCATCATGGTGGTAGTTGATATACTTACCAAGTATGCACACTTTTGTGCATTATCTCATCCATTTAAAGCAAGTACAATTTCTACTGCATTTATGGAAATAATTCAAAAGCTACATGGAAACCCAAAGATTATTGTAAGTGACAGAGATCCCATTTTTACTAGAAAATTTTGGACGAAATTATTTTCCTGTTTGGGTACTCAACTAGCTCATAGCTCATCTTATCATCCTCAATCCAATGGTCACACTGAGATAGTGAATAAATTTTTAGAAGGATATCTTCGTTGTTTTGTATCTAATAAGAAAACATAATGGGTCAAGTGGTTACCTCTCGTTGAATGGTGGTATAAAACTTCCTTCCATACTGCAAGAAAAATGACCCCATTTATGGCACTTTATGGATATCATCCACCGTCCATCACATCATATTTAAGAGAAAATTATAAGGTTCAAGAAATGGAAGATCACATCAAGCATCAACAAGAAGTTCTCCAACTCTTAAAGGATAACCTAAATTTGGCACAAAATCGAATGAAACAATAGGCAGATCAACATTGCAGCGAGAGAATTTTTGATGTAGGAGACTGGCTATTTTTATGGCTACAACCATACAAACAAATTTCCCTCAAGCAAGCTAAGAAGGATAATAAATTATCACCAAAGTATTGTGGTCCTTACAAGGTGTTTCTAATGATTGGTACAATGGCATACAAATTGGAGCTTCCTTCTTCTTCACAAGTGCATCCAGTTTTCCATGTTTCATGCTTAAAGAAGTTTATAGGTAACAAACATCCAATTCAGGCAATATTGCCAGAACTTCGTGAGGAAGGAAAAATCATATTGGACCTGAAGCAATCACAGAAACAAGAACTCGACAGCTACAAAATTGATCAATTTCAAAGTGTCTCATCAAGTGGAATAACTTACCCACTGAAGATTCTACATCGGAGGACGAGAATTTTATACGAAAGCATCTGGAGCTGCTCAAGCATTGAGGATAACACTTTTTTGAAGGAGATGAGAATGTTAGGTCACCATATTATTAGTATAGTCCCTTGTTGTTGTTAGTGTAACCCCCTTATTGTTATTGTTGTACCGCTCTAACTCCAATATTGTTATTTTTGTGCACTTACATTATTATTGCTAGGTCGGATAGGATTATATTGTGATCCCATGGACTCCTATATATAGGAGGAGGTTTTATCATTTGTATCATCCAATAATTATTGATTTATGTAATTTATTGGAGGTTTCCCCCTCAAAGTGGTTGATTTCTAAGGCATTGATATATCTCTTCTTCTATTTTTGGAATTGGTTTCATAACACTATACTTGAAATTTGGGTAAACGTATAAGGAGATAAGCTAAAACTAAAAGTAGAAAAATAGTTTTTCTTCTTTTCCCTCCAAAATTTTTACATGTACCTATTTTTAAATTTGAAGCATTTTGATTGGTTTACATATTATGACATGGATGTTACCTGGAAATTTCTTGGGAAATTTTAGGCTGAAATTTCCTCTAATGTCAACATTGTATTGAAATAAGTGAAATAACAACAACACATATAGGAAAATAGAGAATTATTTGTAGTAATATAAATGGAAGGAGATCACAACCATAAATGGTAGTTGATCTTGTAGAAGAGCTCCTCCAAGTTGTTAACTCGTCCTTTCCTTGTCACAATATGCACCTCTAGTCACCCTCTGCATGAGATAATAACTACTTACTCCAGCAACATAAGGGAAGAATCTCTCCCCAAAGCCAACCATTACCTCTAGCATATGAGACGTTAAATATATAGGACAGAGGGGTGAGTTGGGATTTCTTATCCAATTACCATTCTAAGGCTTTAGATCCACCTTTGATGGAGGGATAGGATCAAAGGATAAGTGGTGAAACTCTAAAGTAGGGTAGGATAGGATCTGAACGTCAATCCAATGTAAGTAGTTGAAACAAATTCTAGAAACTCCTAGAAGGTAAAGTTTATAGAATCTCGATCATTCTCATATAATTATAGAACCAGCACAGGTGTAAAGGATGGAAACATGCTGGTGACCAATGCTTGTGCTAGTGGAGCAAGATGTAGGTGAACACACTTGAGTAGGCTTGCAGGGAGCGTTGGTCCTAAAACTAGATCAGATAGGGAAATTTAGGGTTGAAATTATGAGGGATGAAAGGTACATTCTCAGTGCTTTGTACAAGATGATGAAAAGGGAAATAAGATGTTGATTGACCCCATTAGGAGGCTCACTTTTATTCAATGTGACAAAAGTGGCATATAACATAATGCCCCCTAAAGGGAAAAGTCATATATGGTGAGTAATGAATGTAGTGCTTTACATTGTGAAAAGTAGCGATTAAGGGAAAATGGAGAGATTCATTTGTTACAATAAATTTATCATGAAATCCTGATGTTGAGGGAGGGAGACCCATGCTCAAGTCATAATATAGCATAGCATGTGTAATGATGAAAATACACGTTGATATATGCAACTAATGGACTCATGGCTGGATGACTCTCTATATGATCACGGTCATCATACATTGTCATCTTTGTATAACTCCTAAAATCACAGCCCAGATGGATGAAACGAGATTTGTGGTCTTTATCTCATTCACACGACCAAATAATATATGATTCTATCCATGTGAATCAATGAGATGGATTCGAACATGGTAGACACCATCTCATTATCGGTCGATGATGTAAGCCATTAACAGAAGTGAGAGAAACCACCGATGATGTTAATGGATCTCAAGATACAATGGTATAATCGATATGATGTGGGTAAATGAGTTGATACTGAACACCACACAAAATATTTTGGTCGAAGGCCATTAATGTAAAACTATCACCGAAAGTGAGGAAAATTTCCATTGATGTATGCAAGCACCAAGGTACCAAAGGTTTTTTCTAAGTCAACTTCTTGGATGATGTGTTTATGTCAACAAGAAGCGACCCGTCGCATGAGGGCCTTGTTGTATCCCCCATCAACGACACAAAATGGGTATCATGATTGAGAAAAAATGATCATAATGATGTTAATATGGAACTTAATCAGGAAAGGGAGACATGAAATTAAGGCTTAAGAGAATTGTATCATATATCAACTAAATGACTTCTCTTTATCATGTAATGACATTGAATGGAGTTGGAAGCATTGACCCAAAACTGAAATGGAGTCTCTGAAAATAGTATGATAACAAAAATACAAGGATATTACCCAACCCAATAAACATGGACATGAAGTGGAAAGTTCCATGTTCAAGAATACTCGCTACCATTTAGAAAAATGGAATCCCCTATTTTTGCAATTTCCCCAACCATATTGGTCAGTACCTCTTTATATTTTAACAAGCTTGAGGGGGATAACATATGCTTAATATATAAGTTCATCCTTTGGATGAATCCCTCCAGGTATTTTTAACGAGCCCTGATAAGCAGTGGTTCGACCTTGTCATGTTTGACAAGCCCATCATTGTTTGATGTTTTAACGAGTCTAGTGAAGGTAAAACTCGACATATTTTTCATGTTTAGAGAGTTTGAAAAAGAGGTGGAAAAGAAAATTCAACATGTTCCTTTTTGTAGATAGTCTCTCGAGTACCAAAAGGGAGAAAAAAATACTCAAGAGAACCTCTTAGTCATGTTCTAATAAGGTATTTATTTTTTGTAGCTAGTCTATCTCAGTCTGGAAAAGGGTTAAACTTATACTAATTAGACATATCTTCATTTAATTTTCCAAGCTCGAAAGGAAAATTGCTCAGAAATATTTTCATATATTGGGAGTCTGAAAAGAATTGAAAGAGGACTCCAAGGGGTTCCTTTTTTATTGGTTTATAGAGTCTAAAAAATAAATAAAAGTGTACTCTTCAGTCAAAGTAACCTGTCACAACATAGTAAAAACCTACTAACCTATGTCATCCTTCTCAAAACACCACAAGAAGGATTAAACATACATGTTTCATAGTAAAATGGAAGCATATATAGGTAGAAATTTTAACAATGAATAAATTAAAGAGAAAATAACCATAAATATTTATGACTTATCATTTTTACCATTTCACACTTTACCTTCAACAATGAATATTTGGAGCCCTTCTACCCTCTATATTTTGTAGCTGATTGTGACCAATACAGAGAATAATTTCAAGTTCCATCAGGTCCAGCTAAGCGCTAATACTTTTCTCTATCTTTCTAGAGTTAAATTTTGTGTTTTCGTGCAAATGTTTCAAGTTTTTTAGGCCCCTGGGGTTCATAAAAAATTCCCTGGGACCAATGCACCCTCTATGTGTCGAAAACGTTGTTGCAACTAGGAAGTGGAACATTGCAGATAGAGGTGAAACACTTTCTACGCCTCCTAGGGTGCATTGGGTGCATTTCTCCAAGTTTTTCTTGGTTTTTTCTCAAATTTTGTCATGTTTTTTGCATGGGAAATAGTTTAATGAGTTATTTGATGATGTTTCAGGTACCCATTATTACAAAGTTTCATTTATATGGAGAGAAAGAAAGAAGGGAGCATAAGATATGATCAAATCAAATGACCCAGCTACCATCCAGGCGCTTAAAAACTGGGGGTTTTTTAAATTCTTCTAGCTTCCCCGTATGAGGAAACAAATGGAGTTGTTAATGTAGCTTGTGTGTTCATGGGATGTTCAGGCATAGGCATTTAGGTTTGGGGAGAATATACTCAATGTATAGGTATATGATATTTACTTTCTAATAGGATTTTCAAAGAAAGGTGCCTCCATCTTCCTTCTAGGTGGAAGAATTGGTGGTCAGACAATGAAATATGACATCGCTACCTATTGTAGACCTTGATTCGTTCCTAATAGGGAAAAAAAGATTAACATAAAGAATGTGACCCACCTACATTTAACAACAATATTTTTCATTACAGTAATATTAGCAGGAAACTCGACATTACATGTGGAAAATAGATCATACATGCAGTATGGGGTAGAATGTATAGCATTGATAGTATTTGACTGGAGCGAGGGTGTCTTGGTCAACTGGAAGGAAAAATTTACTAAAGAAATTGAGGGGAAGTTGAAAAATATTTCCTATAGTTCCATCTTGGTTTCTTTTTCCTTAGAGCGGGTACCATTACTGCAGCCTCAACATCTTGTACTTAAGCCCTTCAATCTGACGGTCTCGTAGATGAGGAGGTGGATAGGCCACATGGTCGGACATGCAGGTCCATCAACAATCATATTTTCACCAGCCTTCTTTGGATGGTTGCACATACAATTCATCGTGCTCAATGAGTATCTTTACGAATGAATGGATTTACGCAATGATCCTAAGCCTATGCTACCTAAGGGCAAGGAATGGGATGCTACACATAAGATACTTTGACCTTTAAGTTTTTAAGAAGTTTTAGAATTTTTTTTGTGTTTTTTCACTTTCCCGATACTAAACTCTTTTATTTTTTCATGCAAAAATTGGATCTGTTCGACCATTGGATGCTACATATCTTCATCGCATAAGATATCCACATGAGGAGGTATTAGACCAGTATAGGTCAGAATCAATGACTCATTGGGGATGGAATCTTCAGATGTAGATTTCACATCAAAGGAATAAAGATCGTACAGTAGTTCGAAAAAAACTAGGGATTTATTTGTCTTGGATTTGATGAATTCCAATTCAAACTCTTGGAGAATAACTATCCATTTTGAGTACATTCCCCCCATCAATTGGCATGACATTATATATTTCATCAGGTTGCAATCTTAAACAATTGTTTTTATGAAGAAATATGTAATGGCTAAATCTCTATATGTCTTGAACAACTACCAAAGCCAACTTTTCGACATAATTATACCGGATCTCAGTATCGTTTAGGCTTTGACTTAGATAGTATATTATATGTACAGTCGCAATGTCATCTTCTTGGACCAACACCATAGCTATAGTAGAGGTGGCAGCAATGAGATACAAAAAATAGTCGCATTGATATTAAGGGGGATATAAGAGAGATGTTTGAACTAGTACATCTTTCAATGCATCAAGAAATTTTTGTATAGCGGCATCCCAATGGAAAGGAATCCCTTTCTTTAGTAAACGAGTAAATAATTTAGTAAAATCAGTGTAATTAGGGATGAATATCCTCAAGAAGTAAAGTTTCTTTTGGAGTCTTTGTAACTTAACTAAGGAATAGGGCACGGTAAAATCAACAATTTCATGGACTTTGATAGGATTAATATGAATTCCTTTTTTGGAAATAATGAAACCAAGGATTCGACTAGAAAAAACACAAAACACACATTTTTGTGGGTTAAGTTGAATTTTATAGTGCCTACAGGGGAGAAAAATGGCCCATAAATGAAGATGGTGATTAGCGCGATGCTTGTAATGAGCAGGGATTCGTCCAAATAGGGTTGCATGATCTGTTTACTATAATGAAAATCATAATACATCGCACTGTGAAACGTGGCCCCTGCTTTCTTAAGACCAAATGGGAATCTTTTATAAGTGAAAGTAGCCCAGGGACAAATAAATGTTGTTTTAGGTTGGTCCACTGGGAGAATGTTGAATTGATTGTAACCTGAGAATCCATCCTATAATGAATATATCTCGCAACCAGTGCAAACATCAATAGTCTAGTCAATAAATGGGGTGGGGTAGTTTTCTTTCGGACAAACTCAATTGAAATCTCGATAATCAACACTTACTATAATAGTGGCATGTTTCTTCGTGACAGGGACTACGTTTGAAACCAAATCAGTTAAAGGAGCAGGGTATATGAAACTAGCCCAAAGAAGTTATTCAAACTCATCTTTTATCCCATCATCCTTGTTACGATGGACCGAATGGAGGCATTTTCATACAGGTTTTGAATTAGGATACATTTTAATTTCATGCACTATTATGTTTGGGTCGATACCTAGCATTTCTTCATACGTCTAGGAAAAAAAATCTCTAAACTCATGAAAAGGGGCTTGATAGGTCTCAACTTCAAATGAATAACAAGATGCTCTGATGTAAATTTTTACGACTATTCCTGGTTTGATCAAAATATCGAGAGGAATGGTTTCTTCGATATTCGAGAGGTTCTTTTCAGAGTCATTCTCATGAATGGAAATGGAATTTGTAGAGGGTCTGATTAAAATAGGTAGATACATGATACTAATATTATATTCTATAGAATCAGGAAGAGAGGAACGGTGATGATTCTCATCGCACGAAACTTCTTCTGACATCATGATCTCCATGATGCTTTTGTCGGTTGAGAATATAGACGAGAAAATATCACAGGACATGCCATTATCTAGGAATTGATATACCCAATTGATAAAAGAAAAAGTGTGGGTAACACAAGTTGATTATATTTCTTCATAATCTTGCTCAACAGGGCTAAGCGACATTCGGTCGCCAAACCTTTGGATTTCAGTTTCATCCGATATAATCCATGGATCAACCATTATCATAGAGGAAGATATCATATTTATATATGCAATGAAAGGTGGGGAGTTGGAAGAGGGGGGAGGTGGGAGGGGAAAACTCCCCATAAGCGATGAATCCTTCAATAATCCAACTCCGACTTGATCATAGGATTGTAGGGCTTCCCATATAAGAGAAACACTTCTGGTAACATTGGAATTAGAGGCAAAGAAGTTGAGTTGATCTATGGCTACAATCCTGCCTTTATGAGGAAATGTGATCCTCCGAAAGTAAGTTCAAACGACAGAAGCCATATCATAAACCCATGTATGTCCTAGTAGAATATTATAATCAAGAGGTTTGTCAACAATTTCTATTTTAATAGAGACGATTTTGTCCACAACTTCCACTTGGAGGGAATTCAAAATCCCACAAGGTTTATATGTCCTTCCATAAAAGGATTTTAATGTGTGGTTGATTGATTCAGTTGAGGTGATCCAATCACCATCCAGTAAGACGTAGACATGATACAGTTTGAGGCTCCCTCATCCACAATAGAGAGATGAATTTTCTTACCATGGACAGTGACCTGAATCATAAAGGATAACTTAGTTGGAAGTTGAAGAGTATAGTTTTCATGAGAGAAAACCACTAGGTTGGAATCCGATGGGTCCATGCATCCGATAGCCCACAACAAGGCCATCTTTTGGGTGGTGAATTTTTGCAATACCTCGAGAGTAGACATATATGAAGGAGATTGAGCTAATTATTCAACCAAATTGTACTTTTTGGTAGCTCTTTCAGGAGGGTTGTAAGCAGACTTATGACTGATAACACACTTCGGAGGCTTGATATTCAATTCCAAAGCTAGAACAAAATCATATATGGTTGGTGCTTAAATGACAGGTTGATTAGTAGCCTGATAATTCAATGGATTCACATTACCATAATATTTGTTACGAGTGGCCACCAAAACATCATATCTCAACTTTGAGGAGGAAAACATCAAAACCATGTTAGAGAAAATGGGGTACCGGGAAACCATATGAGTCTCTTGATTGAGAAATGGTTTGGTCAACATTATGGGAGAAGTGGATGATTTAAGAAACTGATTCACTTCAGCACGTTGTGGAAAATCATGGGTAAAGTGATCTTCGTTGCAAATAAAGCATGGATATGGAGGTTTTCATTTCTCACCGAAAGATGAATTTGTTTGTTTATCTTGCGGTGAGGAACCTTTCTTCTTCTTCCCTTTACATTTCTTCTTGCTTCCAGGTTGTTATTGATATTTTCCTTTACCACATGAAATGGAATTTATCCCAGAAGTAGAAGCTACAATAGGGTGGAATGGATGGTTTTAAGCAGGAGACACAATTGTTATACCAGATGGTTTACTCGCCAGTTGTGAACAGGTAGAACCAATAATGCCATCAGTGGCATGGGATTCTTTACCGGGTGGAAGAGGAACAATGTTTTAAAGTTGCAGAGTGTTTGGTATATTCTCATAGAGCGTGCCCTATTGGGTATAAACTAGATCTAAATATTTAGCATGACCAATGACTTTCTCTTCAATCACAACTCCACCTTTGGCCACATATTCTGTTATAGAAGCTAATTTATATTTGACTCACCATTTCTCCAACATCTAATCGGGAAAAAAAGTCTTAACCAATAGGCAATTATGCCTCCACTCATGAATGTGATCTGAAATGTGAGTGGAGTCTGATTGTTTGTAGTTAATAATTTTATTACAGTTTCGTATCTGATGGGAAACTAGAAATTTGGGAGGAAGGTGGTGGCTAAAGTGCAAAAATAATGAAATGAATAGGCTGTAAAGTTTGGCTCACATGTATTCGAGTTTTTTGAGGTGCTAACATATAAATAGGAATTTCTGATGAGGATGGTGCAGCTTGAGGATTCAAAAATTGATCCCAAAGTGAACCAGGTTGAACGGAGGAAGTAGGTTTCCAAACACTAGCAGCCATTCCAAGATAAGGCAGACCATAATTATGCAAATTACCATGTTGAGGCATATGAACAACAGGTTCCCCCCTACATAAGTAGGAGAATATAAAAGAGGTAGCTGTGACCCAGATGGATGGTACCCAACATAAGTAGATTTAGGTTGTTGAGGGTAGCTTTGTCCACTGATATAAGGACCAAACTGCTACTCTATTATTGGGGTAGCCTGATGAATAGGATAATATTGTCTAGAATTTATAAGAGAAGTCCTAGACAATATTCCTAGATTAGATGACACAGAACATGCCCAAGGACTCGAATACACACTAGAAAAGGTACCAGATAATGATTGATAACGATGTGGGATGTTGTGTAAATAAATGAAGAAACAACACTTGATGTCTCAGCCATAGTGGTGGACACAGGTTGGGAGTTTTATTTGGCTCTATACATGGTTGATAATACCAACGAATATTGTTGCCAAAGATCTTTGGGTAAACCTAAGGAATCTGGTGAAGGAGGTTGTGTCGGATTTTGAAGAGGCGCAAAAACATTGGTTTGATAAAAATGAAGTCCTTCTCAATGAACAAGAGAAGAATGATGAGGCTCTTCTTGAGCGATATCTTCAAAACTCAAAAGTCTGTATGGAAGAGTATCACCATCAAGCCCAAGATATATAGGTTTTGTCTGAGACAAAGGAAGAGAAGAGGAAGGTCATGCTGAATTATGAGAGCATGGTTGAGGCTCCTCAGGTTCAATGACCTCAAGAAAAAATGTTTCTAACTTAGGAAGGTTAGGTTCAATGAGATTAGGTATAAAAAAATTAGGGGCTTTTGTTTCAATTGTGTAAGTGTCACCAACAGGGATTGATGTAATCTCAGCTTTGGAACTCAAATTTAACAGATGATTCTGGAAATTTAGTATCGGGAGGAGGGCAAGAAGTAGTGCCTAAAGTTCCTAATTTTTTAGTGTGTGTTTTCTTATTTGTTGGACATTAGTTAGTAGTAGCCTCTGGAGGTAGAGGATGATTATTTTTCATTCTACGTGAACGACGGGGAGGAATATTTTGTTCTTCCATGTTGGACAATAAATTTCATCAACATAAAAAGAAATAAATAAAAAACAGGGTAATCTATTCATAAAGAATTACCAAGCAACCATGAACTGCAATATACACCTTGGAGAACTAATAACTTAATTCATGACAACCAATCTTCCTGAATGTTGTGTTCATTGTATCATGGTGTGCAAGGTGAAAGACTCGACTACCTATGGATGGATAGCAACCTATTGGGGACTCACAAAATATACCCAACATTTTGTGGGAGTGCAGTGTGTAGTAGTGATGTCTAAAGTGTAATTGTTCAATGAGAGAGTTCTGATATACTTGTCACGTGTGGAGCACCATCCGATATACCTGAAGGTATGTGGTTAACGATCCTATACATTCACGAACGTGGAATGAGATTTCACCCTCAAAATGCAGCTCTAGAAAACAATGATAGCTCCTAGGTTTAACGATGCCAAAACATGTCTCTAACCTAGACGTATAAGTGTTTTTGTTAATGTTATAAATGCTCCTTAGGTTTATTTAATAAATTTTATTATTTATCTTTGATTAAGTTACACTTATAGGAATCACCACAAATGTCACCTGAATATCCTAAAATGAAAATTTAGCATGAGAAAGTAGGAATATTTTCTCTTTCAATGAAAAGCTAGATAAGGAAGGGTAGAAACAACCAATATGCAACACATGATATGCAACAAACAAGATGCAGGATGAAATTTCACTTTTTGATGCAATTTTTCCTAATCTATTGTATATGAAAAACTCTAATGGAGAATGATTTTTTTTTCACCACAATTAATTTTAAAAATGAAGAAAACTAAGATGAAAATGTTCAATTAATAATTCAATTACACTTTTCAGAATGAGGATTCAAATAAAAATTCATCCAAGTGATCAACAATCAAACAAAACTGCAAGTGACCAAACAATAAGAACGAAGAAAAATTGAAACCAATTCTTATCGAAGGAAAAAAAACAAAAATTAAAACTAAATGGGGGTTTTAGAGAGACCACAAGGTATTAAAGACTTAAATAAGCTCATTTGGATGCAGGCTGATGAATGAGAGGCTCAAAAACTAAGGCAAAACTTGTGCAAAAAGAGGTATTGACGCTCGTGCAAAGAGGGCACTAGAACTTTGCAACGCTGGCAAAGAGTGGACCAAGGTGAGGTACAATGCTCTGTCAGAGGCTCTGGGGGAGTATTGGACTTGAAAAATAGGTTTCCAACACAAAAATTTTAAAAAAAAGGTTGACTTAAACCACTTCCTAGGTCTTTTCTTGGTTGGATGATGCAACAATGGTCTGTCAAGTAGGTAATCAAACACAAAGGACAAGAAAAGCTACTGAGGGAATATCCCATTCCAAAGTATGGTTGAAAATTTGTTATACATGATTTATGATTGTAGATAAAGGTATCTCCCCTATGTTTGGTGATCAACCTAGAACAACAAAGAGACAACGAACCCAAATTTTTTTTCCTTAAAGTAAAAGATGATGAAGTGAGGACTACCTAGAATCCATTACATGATTCAATCCTTCTTTAGCTGGGAATCTCCAATTCCATCTCTGATCGCAAAAATTAGATCCTACATAGTCAGACAACACAAGCCAAGAAACTACGAGATGTATGCAATATCATATAAATACTTTATTCAATAGATCAACATGGTATTGAAATAAGTAAAATAGCAACATCACATATAGGAAAACAAAGAATTATTTTCATTATTATAAATGGAAGGAGATTACAACCAAAAATTGGAGTTGATCTTGTAGAAGAGCTCCTCTTTGTAGTCACCCTATGCATGATATGATAATTACTTACTGCAACATCATAAGGGCCAAATCACTCTTCAAATCCAACCATTACCTCTAGCATATGACATGGTAAATATATAGGAGACAAGGGTAAGTTTGGATTTCTTATCCAATTACCATTCTATGTTTTTATATCCACCTTTTATGGAGGGATATGATCAAAGGATAAGTGGTGAAAACTCCAAATTAGGGTAGGAAAGGATCCGAATGTCAATCCAAGGAAAGTAGTTGAAACAAATTCTATAAAATCATAGAAGGTGAAGCTTCTAGAATCCCGGTCATTATCCCAGAATTCTAGAACCAATGCAGGTGCAAACAAGGGAAACCTTCTAGTGACCAACATTGGCCATAGTGGAGAAATGTTTAGGTGAACACACCCTAATAGGCTTGTGTGGAGCGTTCATCCTCAAATTGGCTTAGATAGGGAATTTTAGGGTTGAAATTTTGAGGGATGAAAGGTAAATTATTAGGGAGTTGTGCAAGATGATGAAAATGGGAATAGGATGTTTATTGATCCTATTAGGAGGCTGACTTTGATTGGATGTGACAAAATGGCCTATAAAAAAGGTGACATCAGAAATTTTATGTTAGTATGCTACAATAACGGTTGTTAATAGTTTTGTAAATGACTCTATGTAATGATGAAAATTTCATCTAATGGATAATGAGGAGTCTAGAATAGTAATTTGGATAGGTACCCATGGTTAAATTGTGTAAACAATTTCTAACTCCATGCATTTTCATGCGAGGTTACCGATGGATGTTACAAGTGGTCTCAGAGCTAAAGGTTGCAGCACTCACCCCTTTAGTAAAATCTAAGGAGAAAACAAATTGATGTATGCTGCTAGTGGGCATCAACTTAGGTATAAGTCTAACAATATGCATATTGTGTTATGCAGCCAACTCACAAAACAATGGAAACAATAAATCAGTGATTTAAAAAATGTATTCTTTGCGGGGGAGCCTTCTTTACATTACATAAATAAATAATTGTTGGATGATTAAAATGAAAAAACCTCCTTTCTATATATAGGAGTCTAATAGGTCACAATATAACCAGAGCTGACATAACAATAATGATGTAAGGGCAGAATAATAACAATATTGGGCTTCTTTGGGGCACAATAATAGAAATATGGGGAGTACATGGGCAGGATAATATCAATAAGGGGGCTACACTAACAATAAAAATAATGGGATACACTAGTATTATAGGGACCTAACATGCCCCTCTCCTTCAAAAGAGTGTTGTCTCCAATGCTTGAGTAGTTCTAAATGTTTCTATATAAAATTATATTCCCCCATGTCGAATATTTAGTGGGTCAGTTCTTCCACTTGATGAGATACTCTGAAATTGGTTGATTTAGTATTTGTCGATTTCTTCTTTCTGTGACTACTTCAGGTTCCAATGTGGTTTTTACTTCTTCTTAAAGTTCTAGCAATATTTTTTTAACTAGAATATTTTCACCTATAACATTCCTTAATCATGAAAAATTAGAAATTGGGTGTATTTAGGAAGATGCAGGAAGCTCCAATTTTTATGCCATAGTGCCAATATCTTGCAACACCTTGTAAGGACCATAGTACTTTCACGATAATTTATTATTCTTATTAGCATTCTTGAGGGACATTTATTTGTATGGTTGTAGCCATCAAAATAACTAGTCACCTACATCAAAAATTCTTTCATTGTGATGCTGATATGCCAGTTGTTTCATTCAATTTTGTGCCAAAGTGAGGTTATTCTTTAAGAGTTGGAGAACCTTTTTTTGATGTTTGATGTGTCTTCCACTACTTGAAACTTAGAATTTTCTCTTAAAAATGATGTGATCGAAGGTGGGTGATATCCATAAAGTGCCATAAATGGGGTCATTTTTGCTACAGTATGGAAGGATGTGTTATACCACCATTCAGCCATAGGTAATGATCCAAGTGGTTCCATACATGCTCAAAATTCAACAATGGTTATGGAAAGGATCGTAAATAAAATTATTCAAAATGTATCCAAACTAATGCCAAATTGTATTTCTTTTCATTATGATTCTGGTGGCACATACGACACTCAAATTCGAGTTCATATGACCAACTTATGACTTCTTTTCAAGTTTGACACAACAGAAAAAGGACCCAAGTGTGCCGGGGAGGATGCCCCAACAAATAGAAAAATAACACATCACAACCCATCATCCATCAAGATGTGGTGTTATTTCATTGGCTTCTTGTATCTTCAAAAAGACAATATATATATATATATATATATATATATATATATATATATATATATATATAATCAAAATAATCAAAAATAAAATTATACATTAAAAATCCTAATCTCATTCAAAACAAAACTATGTGGTTATTAAAATAACCATAAAACAACACACATATATTAAAAATATGAAATAAAACAAAAAAATCTTTCCAAGCCATACAAAATATGGATATAACCATAAAAGTCATTCCAACAAATATTTATTGGCATGTTTAAAAAAAAATATACATTATGGTTATATAGTTATAATAAAAATTCAACGAAATGTTGGGTGGAATGGTTTGTTAAACCATATGGCATGGTTACTAATATTATACAACAACCATATGTTATGGTTACAACCAACACTAAAAATAAATCAATTCCAAAGTTAAAACATGGCTGTCAAGTTCATAACTGCCAACAAAAATAAAAACCACGTCAGGGTTGGTGGGGTTGGAACTCCGACCACCTTGAGCCTAATATATCCATCTACCAACGACCCATGGGGTTGCATTTTTTATGTCCACCTCGAAATTATATATCAACCCTAAATTTCATTCGACCAGGGTGGTGGCATGGAACAGTGCATGAGTGACAAGTTCAAAGAGTGGAACCTGGAGGAATGGAACCCTGAGTGGGTGGAACAATGAGTTCCAGGAAAGCTGGAAACATGAGCCAAAGAATCAATTGATGATTTAAATATTTCTTAGGAGGTAAAAACTCATTTTGCCAGAATGATTCCAAATGTGTAGTCAAATTTCATGAAATTTTGCAGGGAATGCAATGGCAACATCATACTCATCATTTGCACAGCAGATTTACATGAAACCAATGGAACAACATCTTTGGAGAATCACGGAGAATCTAACAGATTCTTGAAGTCCCAGATTTTAACGATGTCACAATTTGACATGTGGATAGTTTTATTTACACCACTTGATGCCACAAATTCATTGGTGCAGTCAGATTGAGCAGCTGAACATTCTATTTTTTGGCTAAATTTAGAAGTGAAGGTACATGAAGAATTCATGTTATGTTTCCTTTCATTATTATTGAGATGATGTATTATTCTTGAGATCTCTATTTGATACTATGTCGAAGGATCATTATTTCCAAATTATGTGAGATTTCGTTAGCTTTTCGTGCTATGTATTTTTGGTGAGATCCCTGTGTAACTACTAGGTTGAGGGGACACTTATTGCTACATTGTGTGAGACACTTTTATTTTTTCATGCTAAAGGAAGCCCTTCTTAAGTGAGAGTTACTATAAGCATAATGTCTCGTGGAGAGACAAGCCACTATGTCTGAGGGCATATTTCATTGCTATGACAAAGAATTTTACATGTACATCATCATCTCTTACAACATTATATGAAGCGGCCTCCACTATATTGACATTGGGCTCGGAAATGTATCCCACACTCAGTGAACTCTATTACCAAATATCTTTTGTTTTTGAGTTGCTAATTTTTTTCATGTTTCCCCTTGCTTAAAAATGCATATATGCTCTTTTATTCTCCTTTAAAATGAAATTCTAACAACAACACAAAAGTAAAATATCATATGTAAATTTGGTAGTTGACGGACCTAGATCAGGTAACCACTTGACCAATTGTGTTTGTTTATCATATACAAAGAAACAAAGATATCCTTTCAAATATTTATTCACTATCTCAGTTTTCCCTCAGATTGACGTGATAAGATGAGTTATGACCTAATTGAGTACACAGACAAGAAAATAATTTCATCCAAAAATTTCTAGTAAAAATGGGATCCTTATCGCTTACAATAATATTTCGATTTCCTTGTAGCTTTTGAATTGTTTCCATAAGTGTAGTAGCAATTGTATTGGATTTAAATCGATGATATAATGCAAAAAAGTATGCATACTTCGTAATTATATCAAATATCACGATGATAACATTTTTTCCTTCAGACTTGGGTAAACCTGTGATAAAATCCATTGAAACTTCCTCTGAATGTTGACTTGGAATGGATAAAGGTTGTAACAGAACCGAGGTCTTAATTATCTAAATTTATTTTATTTCCAAACCAAACATTCCGCCAAAAAATTTTGAATATCATATTTAACTCCATCCCAAAAAAAATTCTTCTTGACCCTATGGTAAGTTTTTAAAAATCATGAGTGCCCTCCTAAGGGAGAGGTGTTGAATTCCAAAAGAATATTTTTTTTTATTTGGGAATTATTACAAAGATATAAGTGGTGATGGTTTTCAAGATTTTGTGGCCATTAATTAAAGAATATAAATTTGGATTATCCACAGTATTAAAAAAACTTCTTCGACGTTTCGAATCCCAATGGGGATCCATCTTCAGCATTTTGTCCTAAAGATGGATCCCCATTGGGATTCGAAACGTCAATAAATTTTTGTTAATACTGTGGATAATTCTAATTGTTATTCTTCGATATAAGTGATATTTTTACTATAATGAATCATTTTTATAGCTAAATGTATCATATGTACTGGGATCTTATTGCAAATTTTGATTGAGTGTCCACACTCCTTCGTCATTCTTCGATTCATCCCTTTCTTCGGTTATCCAATCCAGTTCGATAATAGAAATGGAAAAAAAAAAATGCTTCCACATCCTCATCCTTTCTGGAGAGTGCATCTACAAAAACATTTCTCTTCCCTTTTTGTATATGAATTCAAATTCATAACCCAACATATTTGTACTGATTTTTGTTGCTCTTCTGAAGATAATATTTGTTCCAAAAATTATTTATGAATATGACGATATATTGTTACTTTGAAGTGTCTTCCCATTAGGTAAGGTCACCATTGCTTTAGTGCATGTAGTATTTCCAACATTTCCTTCTCATAAATAGGTTTGTGTAAGTACTTTCCTTTGATTGGAATACTTTCAAAAGAAATGGGTCTTCCTTCTTGGAATAAAATGGAACCAATTCCATTTCCTGAGGCATCACATTCTGTGCACATTCCATAATAATTTTTTTTTTGAATTCTATCATATTTAAGACTGGTGCTTGGAACATTTCTTCTTTAATATGTTCAAAGACCTTAGTTGCTTCTGGAGTCTAAGAAAATTCATCTTTCATTAGTAGTGTTGTTATAGGTGCTTTTATTCTCCCATAATTCTGAACAAAATTTCAATAATACCCTGTCAGCCCAAGAAATCCTCGTAGATTCTTTATGGTTGTGGGGATTTTTCATTCCTTAATGGATTTAATTTTTTTAGGGTCTACCTTCACACCCTCATGAGATACAATATAACCCAGATATTCCACCTTGTATACTCCAACGAAACATTTGGAGGTGCATATAACTGTTTCTCCTTCAATCATTTGAGCACCTTGTCAACGTGTTGAACATGATCCTTACAAGACAAGACCACAAATTCATAATGAGACTCATGAGCTCTAAATGTTTTTTTTTCGAATTTTCTCCAATCTTCATTCTAATTTGATGATATCGTGAACGAAGATCCAACTTGGTGAAGTAAATTGGTCCATGTACTTCTTCCATTAATTCATAAATGATAGGAATGGTAAATTTATCTTTAATAGTGAGCTTGTTGAGCTCCCTATAATCTAGACGCATGCACCATGATCCATCCTTATTATGCACCAATACTACTGGAGCATAGAAAGAACTTTAACTAGGTTGAATTATACCAGCATCTAGCATTTATGCAACCATATGGTCAATTTTACTCTTTTGGGCATAAGGATATCTGTAAGGCCTGATGTTTGGGGGATAAATTATTGGAATCAAATTCATAGCATGACCATTATAATAAATAAGCGGGAGGCTTTGGGAGTCTCAAATACCTTTGAATTATTGTCCAATACTTTTTGGAGATCTAGAGAAATAGATGACTTGGATGTTTGAACCTCTAGTGAGCATAATTATGCAATCACATCCTGTTGTTATTTATTTAGAATATTTTTCATGCCATTAGAGTGGATTATATTTCCCACTTTCCTTTTGATACCCATTAATTAAACTTCATTTTCTGCCCAAAAACAACTCAAGAATTTTTTTTGAAAATTAAAAGTTATCGTACCCAAAAATTGTAACCATTGGACTCCTACTACAACATCAACACCACCCATTGGAATGGAAAGCATTGGACTCTTCAATACATATTCCCCCATGTTTAGGTTTATATTATGTCACTTTCCAAAGAAATTTATAGTTCCTCCATTTGCAGCCATCACTTCACACTCTTATGTTGGATATAGGAAGCAATTCAATTTCTTGGTTATCTTACAATGAATAAAATTATGTGTACTACACGAATCAATCAACCCTATTACATTTTTCTTCTTGGTATGTCCTTCTATATTAAAATTTTGAGTGGTAATTCCTTCTAATGCATTACAAGATATGGTTAGATTCATTTCTTCTTTCTCTAGGGTTGGTTCCTATTGTATATCCTCTTATTTCGAAGTTTCTTGTTCCTTGTCTTCCTCCTCTTCACAATCTATGTAAAATAAGTTCTTCTCAACACACTTATGATATTTAGTGTGTTTTCTATCACAATTTTAACAAATCCATTTTTATATTTTTTCTTCCAAATTTTTTAGTGTCAACCTTGTAGTTTGTGGAAGGCTAAGAGTAGCAACACTTCCATCTTTATAGTTACGAGTGGTAGGCTTCATTGTTGCCATAATTTTTCTTGCCAACCTGAATGCCTTCTTCAATGAAACAAGCTCCCGAAGGAAAACCTCATGTTTGATGTTGTGCTTTAAATTCCCTCTGAAGACATCAATTTTATGCACCTCTGGAATATCATTTACCCTTATCTTCAATTTTTGGAATTCCTCAATATGCTCCACCATTGAACCCTTTTATTTTAGATTTATCAATTGGATAAAGAAGTTGTTGCTCATTGTATCCTCATAATGTTCTATAATTTTTTCCGTAAAATTTTACCAAGTGAATGTTTTAAGAGAGCAAGGCCTTCAATACCACAAAAACTTATTGGGTTCTAAATATAAATTTGCAATGTGTACCTTTTATGTGTTTTTCACATTATGGAGTCCAAAATATTTCTCCATCTGTAGTGTCCATGTTATGGGATCCTTTCCATCAAAATTCATCATATCGATATTTGTAATATGGTGGGTCTTCAATCCAACGTTAAATTATATGAAATCATGATTAACATTTCTTTTGTTCTCATCATGAATTTCCTCTACTACCTGTTCGCCATTAGGAAGTGTTTCTTGTAGAAACTTTGTCAAAACTTCAATGCATTTCTTCAAATATTCCATTTTGAATCTTAGTTCTTATTCTATACCATCGATCTTAGCTTCCATTTCATTCTTCAAACCATCCATCTTAACTTCTGTTACTTTTTGTGAGAGAGAAATTTGTTGCACCTGGTCTTGTAATTTTGATATATTATGTTGCATTTCTTCCTCTTATTCATGTTTCATAGTAGAGACTTTGAGTTTCTTACTAAGTGTTTCCATTTTATTTCTTCGAGGAATTAATTAATAATATATATTCTTCACTATGCACTTTGAATCACTTCAAACTAATTTTTCAAACAAAACTTATTAAAATTTAAAAAATACACACCTTTTTATTTCTTTGTAGGACCTCGATATTGAATTTGTTGTATCTCTATAATTTCGAATCTCCAAGGTCTGAAATTTTGTCCTGTAGTATTCCTATGATTCTTATTTCCAACCCCATAAGTCAGAGCAATATTGGAGTGTACAGTTTGTTAAGGAAACCTCCTTTACATTACATAAATGAAAAATTATTGGATGATTCCAATGAAAAAACATCCTTTCTACATATACGACTCTAATGAGTCACAATATAATCAGTGCTGACATAACAATAATAATGTAAGGGCACAACAATAACAATAGTAGGATTATATGGGAACAATAATAACAATATGGGGAACACATGGGCACAATAATAGGAATAAGGAGGCTACAATAACAATAAAAATAATAAGATACACTAGTATTATAGGGACCTAACATATTGATATATGCAGTATACTACTTTTGACTTGAAATGCATGATGCATATTATAACCACATTGAAGAGGTAATAAATAATAAATTTTAATGCAAAATTGTGTTCATGAAAATTGAATCCTGATGAGGATAAAAGACAATAAAACATTTGTTACATATATGAACAATCCTGAACACTCACTAAGAAAAGTGAGAATCAACTACAAACCTTTGCAAATATGAAAACATTAATGATACATTTAATGAACATGACTAAAATTGCAATGCACTACATATAAAGAATAAATGCATGATTTAAAAATATGTGGAATTTCCTTGAAGAGGATGATAGATTGTTTTCAAAGGAAATTGAAAGAACCCCTTCTTAATGTTAAAAAAAATAAACCATGAGTCAAGTAGTGAAACTTGACTATAATAGCTAGTTGCTTATTGATTCTAGTCATGAATAATCAGTTAGTGTTGCATGAACAACTATTAAAACTTATATGCATTAATCAGATTTGATTTAAGCTTATTCCAACTTGTACACAAGTGATTATTGTAGTTAGCTCACGTACTAGTTTTCTAGTGACAATACAGTGTGGGAATTGGATATGTTTGGATTGTTACCCAAATCATTATTGACATTTACACATTAATGAATATTTTTATATACTTTTCTGCATGACAGTATTTTATGAATGAAACTAAAATGGTTGCGAATGTGAATATTTCTTTGAATAATGCATGTTTAATACTAATTTTGTTGATGGAATTAAGTAGTAATAACTTAATGGCAACATGAGAACTTGTGAAGATAGAGCATTGCAATGTGAATTGCAACCGTAAATGAGAAAGTATGATGTTATGATATGCATTATTTTGTTATTTGTTAAATAAAAATGTATACCACATGTATGTTAGTTATGTTTCCTGTTAATCTATATATTGTGACCCATGTTGAGGATCAAGTATAAATGCATGGTGTACATAAATGTTTTTTTCTATTTTAATGATAATCTGCATATGGTTCATTATGTAAATTATTGTGTGAGAGAGTTCTAAAATATAATTTTACATGCCAAACAGTTGTGGACATTGGTGAAAGGAGAGGAGGCCTTGGTTGATGGAATTTTCCTTCTCGGAGTGGTTTATGGTGATTTCCTTCCCATATTTCCTCTCCCGAAATATAGATTATCTGAGTAAGGGAAAATATTTGGCCAAGATGGTGAATAGGGTAGAATTCATGTGGTAACTCTATTTATTTTGGCTCTTATTGGAGGAGGCCGAAAAATTCCTCATAAACCAGACTTTTTCAGAGGAATAGGTAGGGCACTGCCAAGAGGAATCCTGTATTGGACCCTTTTTGGTCATTGGAATTCTTAAGCTGGCTAGCCAGTGGATTTCTCGACTAGAGTTGATATTGTATCTTTCAAAGAACTGTCTGGATGTGAAAATGGCTCAATCTAGTTATTGAATCCAATTCGCACTAGTTCAAAGGAGCATTTTCCATTGTAGTTTTCATAGTAGGACACTTAAATAATCATTTATGTACATCTTGATAGGAAAATATCCTACTGGTCATAAAGGAATTAATGGAATTCTAACTTCCTATATTGTATTACCAATCTTATGAATGTATTTAGCAGGGGCTAAGACAATATTCACTCAGTTCATTTATCTTTCATTTTTATGATTTAAGATCTAGGATCTCTTTGGGTACTTGTGGAAGTATCACGGTTAAAATATCAACTAAAATTACATAATTGATTTCTAGGTAAAATTATTTTACCTTGTGGGAAATTTCATTGATAAGGTGATTATGTTGGATTTGTTAGTCATACATTATAGGGTGCTTTCCATGGAGTGTTTATGGCCTTTCAAACAATTCTTAGAGTTCTTGCATAAAGTGACCATGATTTCCAAGAATAATCAGTAACAGTAAGTTGGTATAGAGATTTTGTTTTTTTTTTATGAATTTGAATAATGGATAAGTGATGGAAAGTATAACTTGCATATTTTAGCAGCTATAAATTCTTATGAATATTTATAAAAAAATATTATTATTTCACTTAACGGTACTTCTTCGAAATAAAGTTCCTTCACTTTTACGAGGAAGGATCCCCTTGTACGTGTTTAGATTGTTATATCATAAGTAAAAGTGAAAGTCCCAGTGAGATATGAACATCGAGGAAAATTTTTCCCTTAAGGGGAGGTGTATGTAATATCCCTACATGTAAGAAACTTATGTAGTTACAATGAGTAAAAACATTATTAATATAATATATGGTTAATTGTTGCATCAAGAATGAATTGTAAATAATTTTTTAACTAGTTAATTACTTCCTTACATTATCGTTTGATTTTCCTTTCTTAGGAGATATGAAGGGTTCTGGTGACTATAACAGTAATTGGATGACTTGCAGTTTTGTTGTGCTATGAGCTTATTGGGAATAGTGCTCCCCACAATTGTCACTTAGAATCACGGTTGGGGAGAATAAAATAAATCTCATCAGCATTCCAAAATATGAGGAAGAGTGTTATCAATTTCTAGTAGCACTATGTTTCGAAGAGAAGCATAATTTTTTTTTCTTTATGGCCAACTGATGCAAAGAATTCTAAGGAAAACACCGACTACCATGTGTAGGTTTTTGTAGTGCTAGAGAAATCTTGCATATTCTCATTAAGAAATGAAATAGAATGCAAAAAAAGAGAGTGATAGTCAGAGAAGCATCCTAACCACTTTCTCCAATAAGTATTGATCTGAATATGGACAAAGTAGTTTTGTTGTGATTGGAATATGAATTGCAAGCAAAAATTTGCTAAAAAATCAAAGTTCTCAAAATTGATCCAAACCAAACTTATTGGATAGATATCGTCTCTAGGAATCTTGCACAATTTGTTTCACTCAAAACAAAGTACGTATGAGGAAGATAGAGCCTACTATTAATTTTCCTAAACAGTTAAAAAATTTGTAGAAAAGGACAAAAAGGTGACATGGTAGCCTAGTCAGCAAAAAGGAATATTCTCAGAGTATTTCTCCATTTCGCCCAATGACACTATGCCAAGTTTCAATATATTCTTATTTTTCTAAGTGGGTGATTTCTCACATTTGTATTGGTTTGGGAGAAGAACCAATGGCATGAGGACATGTGGCTAGCCCGGAGGCCACCACATGCCCCATTCCAAGGTCCAAATTTTAACTAAGTCAAAATTCCAAATTATGGTTCAAAGGATGAAAAAATTTATCATTCAAAGGTCATATTTATATTATTATGTGGTGAAAAATTTATTACCGGTGGAAGGGTGGGGATCGAGGCTCAACCCTGCGACCTCCCCCGCACCAACAAAACCAACTACCAACATGCCACACATTATAACTTAACATATAATTCCCTTGACATATATTTATTATCAAATGGTTCATCTAGCGGGGGTAAGGAGGGGGCCATCCCCCTCACCATAGGACCATATGTGCATAACCAAAGGCAAAGGCACATTTGCAACTGGTAGAGTTTAAGTTGAAACATGGTTTAATTAACCATAAACCCCACTTGATAACACTAATCCTAATTCAAATTATGGTAAGAGCGCATTAAGTGCTAAAACTAAGGCTTATCCTTAATTAAACCCACTTACCATTAATTAATCCTGAGATCAACTCGGTGGAAAGTTTGGTGGGTTCACTATTTTCGGCGCCAACTCCAAAATTAGTGGAGTTAACTAGGTTTTCTCCAGATTTCGAGGAGCTTTCCTAGGAAAAACTAAAGAATCCATAACTTTGGCATATTTCGACCAATTTTGGCTCAGAATGAGTCAATATTAGATTATTTGTATTCTTTGAGCATGATGGTGCAAGTTATATAGATAGAGGAGCACTTTTGTAAGTGATTTTTCCACTTTGAATATTAAAGAAGTTGACGGCCACCAGGAAAGGGGGTCATTCCTAGCAACTTCAAGACCATTTTCAGAGGTTGAAGAGTCTATTTTTATGTTTTTTGGTCTTCTAAATCCAATGGAGCAGGTTTAAAGCCATTTGAGCATGGTAGGTGCATGTAATTAGAGAATTTACCATTAATCCAAAGAGGGCAAAGCCATTTAAGCAGGTCCATGGAGATGTAACCCAGGAGGGGTGAACTCTAATATCATCTACTAAGTAATGTTTTTGTTGTGTTAGCTCCCTCATCAGCTAAAATAAATGTGTTTAGGATCATTTCAAATTATTCAGTTATGTGCGGGTTTAGTCAAGTTTTGTGTTCTTTATGAGAAATTCATGAGTTAATTAGTTGTTAAAAACACATGTACAATAAGTAAATTTCAAAGAAATAAAACACAGAAAACACATTACTCAATAGATGATAACAAATTTCACCCTTCTTGGGATAAACCTCCATGGACCTACTTCAATGGCTTGGCCCTCTTTGGCTTAATGGTCAATTCTCTTATTACATACACCTACAGTGCTCCAATGGCTTTGAAACCTACTCCATTAGATTCAGAAGACCCAGAAACCTCCAAATATACTCTTCAAGCTTTGAAAATGGTCTTCAAGTGGACTAGGCATGACTCCCTCTCCTAATGACTCTCGGATAATTTATCTTCAAAGTGGAAAAATCACTTACAAAAGTGCTCCTTTGCCGACATAACCTGTAACATCATGCTCAGAGCATCCAAATCATCTATGATTGACTCTATTTTAACCAAAATTTGTTAAAATATGTGAAAGTTATGCTTCTTCAATTTTCCCTAGGAAAACTCCTCCAAATTTGGAGAAACTCTAGTTAACTCTGCTAATTTTTGAGTTGGCACCGAAAATAGTGGACCAACCAACCTTTTCATCAAATTAATCTCAAGATTAATTAAAGGTAAGTGTGGTTAATTGAGGATAAGCCTTAGTTTTAGCGCTTAATGCACTCTTACCATAATTTGAATTAACAATAGGGATTAGCGCTATTAACTGGGGTTTATGGTTAATTAATCCATGTTTCAAACTTAAACTCTGCTAATTACAAATGTTCCTCTGCCTTTGGTCATGCACGTATGGTCTTGTGGTGAGGGATAACCCCCTCCTTACCCCCACCGGATGAACCATATGATAATAAATATATTTCAAATGAATTATATGTTAAATTCTAATGTGTGGCATGTTGGTAGTTGGTTGTGTTTGTGAGGGGGAGGTTGCGGGGTCGAACCCCGACCTCCACCCTTCCGATGGTAATAAATTTTGCACCACATAATAATATAAATCTTACCTTTGAATAATAAAAATTTCAACCTTTGAGCCATAATTTCAACTTTGGGCTTAGTTAAAATTTGGACCTTCAAAGGGGGCACGTGGTGGCCTCTAGGCTAGCCACTTGTCTTCATGCCATTGGTTCTTCTCCCAAACCAATACAAACGTGAAAAATCACCCACTTAGACAAATAACCACAAATTGACACTTGGCATAGTTTTATTGGGAGAAATGGATAAATATTCCTAGAATATTCCTTTTTGCTAACTAGGCTGTCATATCACCTTTCTCTCCTTTTCTGCAATTTTTTTAGTTGTTTAGGAAAATGAACAACAGGCTCTATCTTCCTCATACAGACTCTGTTTTGAGTGAAACAAAGTGTGTCAGACTCCTGGAGACGTGACCTATCTGTTCATTATAGTTTGGATTGATTCTGAGCACTTTGAATTCTAGCAAATTTTTGCCCCCAATTGATATTTTGATCACTCCTTCCCATTGACAAGATTTTGGACCCACAAAAGTTGGTTATATGATGATAGTTGAATACTCTTCTCTTTGCCGAGTTCTATCAACTTGACTATAATTGGAAAAATTGCCATAACAACTACTTGATTTCACTAACATGCCTTGCCTTGCAAATGGCTTAGTACTTCATCCACTGTTCTCCTTTCGCTGCTGACTCAATCCAACACTTATTGGCTACTTGTTGACCATTTAAACACCTTTTTGTACCAAATTGATCCCTTTATTCTTGGAAAGATAATTGATGGCCTTCCCACTTAGAATCTTGTTCCTCCTTTGCACACACATGCATTTGATGCAAACTTCTCCTTGGAAACCACTTTTCCAAGTTAAGCCCATTTGAGTGAACTACAACAATGAGTTCCAATATCAGTAATCGCAAGAAAAGAAATGACCACTCTTTTTACCTCCACTGTTCCAAATTCCGCATCTAGAAGAATGCATTCTCCATCTCTTTCACTTCTTGGCATCAACACATCAAATGGTCTACAATTTTTGTTATTTTGGCTACAAAATTTTGACATCTTGTCCCTCTTTTCGCTTCTTGATTTAATAATCCTCCCATATTGACATGCTCCTCATGCCATGATTTTAGAATGAAGGTTAATCATGAGCCTCTTGCTTAAGAGTGGACCTTCCAAAATCCTGCGACATCTTTTCACAAGCACAACCATCAATCTGAAAAACACATCATGCAATAAACATAACTTGATGATATATCCTTTTGCTCCTTCAAAGCAACAAATGTCACATCATGTGAACATCGCCATTTACTCTTACATCTTGGTGTACAAACTCATCGACCAAACACAAGTTGAAAAAATATGCATCTTCAAACAACTGACTCTCAAGTCAAACACAAGTTTGTGTACATTATTTTTTCAATAACTTGACGATTATTCTCCCGAAACAAAAAGAATTCCACATCTCATGAAACAATTCGTCAACATATCCCTTTCATCATTAGAGACAAAATCAACTGTTCCAAGTCGATATGACATGCATGTAACACGCAATCGACCAACACAAGTCAACACTCATGCATGTGAAAATGATAAACACTCTCAAGTTGAAAAAACATACATGATAAACAAAGCAATCAACCGACACAAGGTGATCACTCATGCATTTTAAAATTACCATTTTTTTTGCATCTAAGTGAGTCAACATAACTCTACTTTTCCAACATCTTGCTTTGTGAAATATTCAGCATACATTCAAGAGAAAATAAATGCATTCAATTGGAAAATAAATGCATCAAATAAGGCAAGATTTGCATTATTCATCAAAAGAAATGCAAGGCCTTAATTGGTTAAGAAATTTAACCATCTCTTTCCAAACCATTTCAATGGTGCTTCTTTCAGCTGCACTTCATCAAGTGAATCATCCTAACCCACATCAATTATGGAATCATATTTTCCATTCTTTTTAAGATATCTCTCCACCTTCTTCAAATGTCATGGATGACTTGTTGGATACAAAGTCCAAAACTTGTCTACAAGATGACCCTACTTATGGCAATGAGTGAAAAATAATTGTATATTCTTTTCAACATGGTTTTCCTTTTCCAATGGACCTTTGGCTTCTTGTATCCTTTGTTTATAAATTTTCTTGTGCATGGATATCTTCTTCCAACACCTCGAAACATTATGGTTATTCAAACCACAAAAGGAACATGCAAACATTTTCCAAATATTATGTGAATATTTACCATGTTTATCATAATAAAAAGGAAACTTGATTAAAGGCAGGTTTATACCTTGCACATTCACCTTTGTCACCTTATTCAAGAGGTGAATTTGATGAGGTAGTGGCTCTCTTAGGAAGACCAGAAATGGCTTCAATGACTTTAGAGATTTCGACATCCTCTTGTTTGTCATTTACATTATTTGCATGCTTATGATCATCTTCTTGCAAAGTGGGTGTAAAATTTTTCATTCGTTATGAACACAAACTTCACAAACTTGAGGTAACGAACATGTAATGAAAGTCCTTCTTGGAACACCTTCATGTCCCTCCTTGGATTTGGAGCATTCTCCATCATGTTGTCCATAACCAAGACCCAAATACCTAAAAATTTCCTCAACAACAATTGGGTCAAATATGCCTTGTGCATGTTTTCCTAACCCTTTACCTTCATAGCTCATATTCATCAATAATTTGGACCCTATTGTTAGAAAATTAAATATTATAGAGCAATGAAACAAATAAAATATGTGGAAAACACAAGCACATAAAACACATAAAATTACAGAGACACATATATACATGGTTCACCCAGTTTGGGCTACGTCCACCCCGAACAACAAGTCCTTCCTTTATATTATCCAACAAAATGAAGGGACACAACCTACAACATATCCGCTGTAATATCCTTTTTTCTCTCTCACAGTCTCCTTATCTATTTCTCGCTCTGAGAATACACATACAATACACAGCCACAATACAATGCCCTCATACAAGCAAGGGGTTTCCTTCTAGGGAAAAAAACCCTAAAATAAACATAACTTCTACCGTCAGATCATCCACTTAATGAAAGGCCCGGATTGACTAGAAATTACTATACTTTTACAAGGCAATTTTACATCTGTTTTTAGCTTCGGGGGTGCTTCCCTGGAAACCCCCCACCAGGGGCGGCTCCATAAAGTCACATCTGCCCCCCCTGGACCCCCCAGGCAGTGTTTAATTAAGGGTGGTATTGCCGCCCCATTAAGGTATAGGGGTCCAACACTGTGATACAAAATAAACATGATAATCAGGCTCCACACCCAACAATCTCCCACTTGGAGACTAATTGTAGCAATTCCATCGCTGCTTCATTTGTTGGACAATGACTCCTCTTTGGACCTGGTTGTTTCTCATCTTCATCGTCATCCTTGAAGACCAATTGAAACTGAGCATAATCTCAGTTTCTCACTAGTTACAACTTCTGTTAGCATATCTGCAAGATTCTGGCTAGTGTGTATCTTCTCCAGCTTCAACTATCCATCTTCCAATACTGGCCGTATGAAATGGTACTTGACCTATATGTGTTTATTCCTGGAATTAACTACTGAGTTCTTTGAAAGATGAATGGCACTTTTTCTATCACTGTATAATGTGCCCATATCATACTTCTTACCCAATTCATCCGTAAACCTTTGTAACCAAATCATTTCTTTACTATCCTCTATAGCAGCAACATACTCTTCTTCTATTGTTGAAAGTGCAACAACACTTTGGATTCTTGAAACCCAACTGACAACTGTTCCACATACAGTAGATACATATCCTATAGTGCTCCTCCTGTTATCTCTATCACCTGCCATATCTGCATCAAAATATCCCTATAGAGCAATGTTTGAACCACCAAAGCATAATGCTTCATTTGTGGTACCTCTCAAATATATGAGAATCCATTTCATTGCCATCGAATGTTATTTTCCTAGATTTTTCATGTACCTACTTACAACTCCCACTGCATGTGCAATATCAGGCCTTGTGCAGACCATTTCATACATTAAGCTTCCAACTGCTGATGCATATGGAACTTTAGAAATATACTCCATTTCTTCTTGGGTCTTGGCACACATCTCCTTACTAAGTTTGAAATGGCTAGAAAAAGGTGTACTAACTAGTTTTGCATTCTACATATTAAATATTTTCAACACCTTTTGTATGTACTCATTCTGAGACAATGTTAATTTGCGATTTTTCTTGTCTCTAGTTATTCTCATACTAAGGATTTGTTTTGCAACTCCCAAATCCTTCATTGCAAATGAATTTTCCAATTTTATTTTGAGCACATTTATTTCTTGCATGTTAGACCCTGCAACAAGCATCTCATCTACATACAATAACAATATAATATAGCTGCCATCATTTTTCTTTTTCAGATAAACTCAATGATGAGAGTGACATCTAGTATAACCTTGTTCAGACATAAACCTGTCCAATTTTAGATACCACTGCCTTGGAGCCTGTTTTAATCCATACAAGCTCTTGTTTAACCTACACACTAATTTTTATTTCCCTTTGACCTAATATCCTTCTGGTTGCTCCATATAGATCTTTTCCTCAAAATCTCCATGGAGAAATGTTGTTTTTACATCTAACTATTCAAGATGTAAAACTTCCACTACTACAAGACTTAAAATAGTTCTGATTGAAGTCATCTTAACAACAGGAGAAAATATTTCATCAAAATCAATACCTTTCTTTTGTGCAAACCCCTTCACCACAAGTCTAGCTTTGTACCTTTGTTTTCCTCCATCTTCTTCCTTGACTTTTGTAAACCCATTTGATACGCAATGTAGTTTTACACATGAAACCAGCAGCTAAGTCCCAAGTCTAGTTATAAATTAATGAGTCCATCTCTTCTTCCATGTTTAGCTCCCACTTCTTCCTAGTTTCAACCTGCATTTCTTCTTCATAACATTTGGGTTCACTAGAATTAGTCAACAATAAATAATATAATGAAGGCGAGTATCATTCAAGGGGTCTACTTATCTTGGTAGATCTTCTAAGACCACTTTCAGGTGTTTGAGGTGCTTGTTGCTATTGTGGTGGTTTTTTTTGTTGTGGTTGTTGATTATTATTATTTTCAGGCACCTTTAATTTTTTTGTGATCGCATCAAGAACTGTGTATTCTTTGTTTTCTTTTTCCTATTTCTTTTCCTACAATTGATTCTTATACAAGACATTTTCATTGAATATTACATCTCTGCTCCTAATTATTTTGTGATTTTCATAATCATATAAGAAATAACCAAAATAATTAACACCATATCCAATAAAGGTACATTTATTTGATTTTGCCTCAAGCTTTGTTCTATTTTCTTTATTAATAGGGACAAAGGCCTCACAACCAAAAGGCTTTAAAAAAAGCGTAGTTTACCTTTTTACCTGTTCCTGCTTCCTCTGGAATACCACCATCCAAGGAACCTGAAGGCCCTCTATTTATTAGATAAACAGCAGTATTTATAACATCTGCCCAAAATTGTAAAGGCAATCCTGCATGCAATCTCATGCACTTTGCACGCTCCATGATTGTTCTATTCATCCTTTCCGACACAACATTTTTTTGTGGTGTTCTTGGAACTGTCTTTTCTCTGCGAATTCCATGCACTGAACAATACCTATCAAAATATTTTCTGCAATATTCACCTCCATTGTCTAATATGAGACACTTCAACTTATTTCTTGCCACAATCTCAAATAAAGCTTTCCATTTCTTGAAAGTATCAAATACATAAGATTTATTCTGTATACAATAAATCCAAGTTTTTATAGTTGCATCATCAATAAAAGTAACATAATAATGAGAGCCACTAAGAGATGATACCTCAGCAGCTCCCCATACATATGTATGCACAAGCTCTAATTTTTTACTCTTCCTTTCTTTCCCAACTCTGAGAAATATGACTCTCTTATGTTTTCCATAAATGAAATTCTCACAGAAATCCAAATCAACATTCTTCAAACCCGGAAACAAATTTATTGAGTGAAGAATATTCATCCCCTTCTCACTCATGTGTCCGAGCCTATGATGCCATAATGCTACATCTGCTCCTTTGGAAGTCAAAGAATTAACAGAGTTAGAAATACCATTGCATAAATACAATGTACCAACCTTTTCACATTTTTCTATTACCAGGGCTCCTTTGGTGACCTTCCAAGTTTTATCTATGAAATTTGTTACACAACCTTCACTGCCTAACTGCCCTACTGAAATCACATTTTTCTTCAGATCTGGAACATGCCTTACCTCCTTTAATAGCCATTGCTTTCCATTCTGCTATTTTACAAGAACTTTACCCATTCCAAAAATTTTACAAGGTTTATCATCACCCAAACGAACTTGTCCAAAATCTCCTTGAACATAGTCATGAAAATATTTCTTATCAGGTGTGGCATGGAATGAGGCCCCGAATCTACTACCTGTGAAGAACATTTTCGAAAAGAAAGAATAAGGGACCTTGTAACACATCACCCTGTCACATTTGTTTGGCTATTTTTTTCTCATGTTGTGCTTATCCTTCTTTCCCTCTTCTAGATCTACAACCTTTCATCAGTTGCTTTCAGTATTGTGATCTGGGATCTGGATCTGCCTCTTCCTTGATTACCTGATAATTCTAAAGCTTTTCCTTTTCCATTTTCCATGGATTTCTATTCAGTACATTTGTTTTGAGGCCTTCACTGATCTTTTTCCTTCATTTAATTTCCTGCTTAAGAGGGCAACATCAAAAAATCATCAAACTTTAAAGTACTAGATCCAGAGACATAGTTACTAATGGCCATTACTAAACCATTCCAACTCTCTGGCAATGAGCACAAGAATAACAGAGCTCTAACTTCATCATCAAAGTTTACCCCTACCTAACTTAACTGACTGGTAACTGTATTAAATTCATTTAAATGGTCTGCAACAGATCCACCTTCCGACATCTTCATATTAAATAGTCGTTTCATAAGAAATACCTTGTTTGAGGCCGAGGGTTTTTCATATAGTTTCTCCAACGTCTGCATCAAACCCTCTGTTGTTGTTTCCTTCGAAATATTGATGGCCGCTACCGATGCCACAAGGCACAACCGTATTGTTTCGAGTGCTTTTCTATCGAGAATATCCCATTCTGTGTCTATCATAGTCGTCGACTTCTTTTTTTTTCCGCTCAATGGTACATATAGATCTTTCTGATACAGATAATATTCCATCTGCATCTTACACAGTGGGAAGTTTTGGCCATTAAATTTCTCGACGCTAAACTTACCATCTTCTGCCATTTCTCCCACTTGAACCAGGAACCTTTCTTTCCTGTGCATTTATCCAAAAAATAGACCTTCAACTCTAATACCAGTTATTAGAAAATTAAATATTACAGAGCAATGCAACACATAAAATTATAGAGACACAGATATACGTGGTCCACCAATTTTTGGGTATGTCCACCCCAAATAGCTAGTCCTTCCTTTCTATTATCTAGCAAAATGAAGAGATGCAACCTTCAGCAGATCCGTTGTAATATCCTCTGTTCTCTCTCACAGTATCCATATATGTTTCTCTATCTGAGAATACATATAGAATACACAGCCGCAATACAATGCCCTCATACAAGCGAGGGGTTGTCTTCTAGGGTAAAAAAACCCTAAACTAAACATAACTTCTATCGTCAGATCATCCGCCTAATGAACTACCCAGATTGACTAGAAATTACTATACCTTTACAAGGAAATTTTACATCTATTTTTAGCTTCAGGGGCGCTGGCCCCAAAACCCCTTGCTAGGGGGGGCCTCCATAAAGTTGCAGCCACCCCCACCCTGGACCCCCTAGGTAGTGTTTAATTACAGGTGGCATTGCCGCCCCCATTAAGTTACAGGGGTCCAACACTATGATACAAAATAAAAAATATAATCAGGCTCCACACCCAACATCTTCTCCTCTCGTGTGTATTTCAAAAGAACCTACATATTCATCTTGAGAGGAAAGTGAATATAAACTTGAATTTCATACCTCTTCTTCATACACATACTTGGCTCAAGTTTCCTTGGCATCATGGAGTTGAGTCTCCATCTCATGCATCCTTGGTAGGTTTACATTTGTAATATGGAGTCGAGTCTCCATCTCATGCATATTTTCAAGAAGCTCCTGCTTTTCTTCCTTCATGGCAATCAACTGCTCTTGATGTATAGTGTTCTCATTCTTATCTTCAACCAGCTCTTGCACCACATCTCTCATGATGTAGAGCTTCTCCAACATCTCTTTATCAAAGAGTATTGCTAAGGAAGATCGATTAGAGACTTCACTTCATGAAGCTACCATCACACCTGTAATGCATAAAAAGCTTCTTTGTTGTGATTTGAGAGTTGATTCCTCAATCTTGACCTTCTCTTCACACACATAAACTTTCACACATTTAAATTATCCTTGCACAATTCAAAACCAATAGCTAATTCTCTAGCTAACCTTGGAAAATTATCATAGGTTAAAATGAGCTAAACTGAGCTCTGGTACGAAATTGACATGAATATGGGAAAACTAGTTTTGATGTGATGGCTCCCTCATCAGTTAAAATAAACGTGTTTAGGATCATATCAAAATAGCTAGTTATGTGAGGGTTTATGTGTCAAGTGTTCTGTTATTAATGAGAAATTCATGAGTTAATTATTTTTCAAAACACATGTATAACAAGAAAATTGTAGATAAATACAACACTTCAAACACATTACTCAGTAGCTAATAACAAAGTTCAACCCTCTTGGGCTACATCTCCATGGCCTTGCTTCAATGGATTGGCCTTCTTTGGATTAATGGTCAATTCTCTTATTACATGTGCCTACAGTGCTCCAATGGCTTTGCAACCTGCTCCACTGGATTTAGAAAACCCAAAAACCTCAAAGTATGCTCTTCAAGCTCTAAAAATGGTCTTCAAGTGGACTAGGCATGACCCCCTCTCCTGGTGGCACTTGGCTTCTTTAATCTTCAAAGTGGAAAAATCACTTATATGAGTGCTCCTCTGCCTGTATACCCTACAATATCATGCTCTGAGCATCCAAATCATCTAGGATTGACCCTTTCAGAGCCAAAATTGGTCGAAATATGCCAAAGTTATGGATTTTCCAAATTTCCCTAGGAAAAATCCTCCAAATATGGAGAAACTCGAGTTAAATATGATAATTTTGTAGTTGGCACCAAAAATAGTGGACCCGCCAAACTTGTAGCCGAATTAATCTTAGGATTAATTAAAGGTAAGTGGTGTTAATTATGGATAAACCTTAGTTTTAGCACTTAACGCCCTTGTACCATAGTCCGAATTAGCAATAAGGATTAATGCTATTAAGTGGGTCTTTTGGTCAATTAAACCATGTTTCAAACTTAAACTCCTCCAATTGCAAATGCGCCTCTTCCTTTGGTCGTGCATGTATGGTCCTATGGTGAGGGTGTTGGCCCCCTCCATACCCCTGCCGGATGACCATACGATAATAAATATATATCAAAGGCATTATATGTTAGTTCTAATGTGTAGCATGTTGGTATTTGGTTGTGTTGGTGCGGGCGAGGTCACAGGGTCGAGCCCCGACCTCTGCCCCTCCGCCAGTAATAAATTTTGCACCACATAATAATATAAATCTGACCCTTTAATAATACAAATTTCAACCTTTGAACCATAATTTCGACTTCGGACTTAGTTAAAATTTAGACCTTGGAAAGGTGCACGTGGCAGCCTCCAGGCTAGCCATGTGTCCTCATGCGATTGGTTCTTCTCCCAAACCAATCCTAATGTGACAAATCACCCACTTAGAAAACTAACCCCAAATTGACACTTGGTATAGTGTCATTTGGTGAAATGCATAAATATTCCCATAATATTCATTTTTGCTTACTAGGCTACCATGTCACATTTTTGTCTGTTTCTACAATTTTTTTAGTTGTTTAGGAAAACTAACAACAGGCTCTATCTTCCTAATACGGAATCCGTTTTGAGTGAAACTAAGTGCACTAAATTCTTGGCGATGAGACCTATCTGGTCATTCTAGCTTGGATGGATTCTGAGCACTTTGAAATTTTAGAAATTTTTTCCCCCAATCCAAATTCTGATCAAGTATTGGCGTTAAAAATGCAGGCAAGGAATCAACCTTTGCAACGATAAGTTATCGCATTAACATGTTTAATAATTTGCATAGTTATGCACATAGTGGATAGCCAACATTACTATGTTTTTGGGGAAGAGTTAAGTAGTTTAATACTTGAAAATATTTAATGGGTTCAAAGATAAGTTAATGAGTTTTCTTGGAAAAGAATTCATGAATTTTTTTTCATAGAGAGAACTCATACTAGTTTTCATAGTAAATAGAATATCTTATTGCATGTAGATAAAATATTGTTATTATGTTAACCATTTATAAATAAAATATATTTATCTAAAGCAGTAAAATATAACTTTGATTTTATATATATATATATATATATATATATATATATATATATATATATATATATATATATATATAAGAAAATATAGGATGCATGTTTCTTTAAAGGGATTTCATATGGATTTAGTGTATGAAATGATAAGAAATCCAAGCTATTTTCTTGAAAATGAACATAGATTAAAGAGGATAATTCATGAAATATTTTCATGGGTGGTGAAAAATAAAAGAGAAACGTTAATTAGATTAATTTTCTTGGAAGGGATTTCATGAATCTATATGCATATATTACCCATGTTGTTTTTTTAAAGACTACAAGGATTTGAGTGTAGAAATGTTACATAGGAATTTGCGCATGAATTGATGAAAAATGAAGATTTTTTTTTATATATAAAATATGCATATGAAACTTTATAATACATAACAAGAATGTATGCTTATTTCTTGAAAATATTTTGTGCGTTGATGTAAGGGTGATTGTGTTAGAAAAAGAACACATATTACATGCACAAAAGGGTAGTCATTGTGATATATAAAATATGATTTTTGTGTATAGATACCGAAAATTACTATGTTAATTTTCTTGAAAGTATATAAAAGGTTAAGTTAACCTTGTTATTGTTGCCTCATTTTTATGCATAAAATATGGTTTTATATGATAATTTATTGAAAGGGAAGCATGAGAAACTTCCATGTATAAATAAATAGAAACAAGGTTATTAACATCCTTTTGAAAAATAAGTATGATTTGTCTACATGAAAATAATAGCTAATGATGGTAGAATTATAAGAAGGGAATATGTGTTGCATACATTAAAGAAGAGATATTATGATAAGCTCTTTCATGAACAAATAATATTCATGGTGTTATAGAGATATTTTCCTTGCATGGATAAAATAACTATTGAGCTATATTTCTTTACAAAAGATATATGTGATTAATTTTAAGCTATCATATGGATTATCTTAGTTTCTTTTGGAACAATATGTATATGCATGAAGGATTTATGTTAGCGTTAATTTATAAATAATAACATTTTCATATAGGAAACGGAAACATGTTGTGTTAAGCCTGCATTGGAAAATACCATTTTTGAAAGAATAAGCATTTGCATGCATAGGAAAAACATTCATTATGTTAGCTTTCTTTATTTATTTTCATGCACCAAAAGTAATAGCTAAAGGGCTAGTTCATTTGCTAAAGTTTATGAAACTCACCTGCATAATCTCTTAGTTTCTTTTAAAGGATTTTTTTCGATAGTTGTAGTGATTTGTATTATAAGAATGTGTGCATGTACAAGAAGGGTCACAATAATATGGTATTTTTTTTACATGCTTGATAATTATTGTATTATAATTAATGCAAGAGAAGTGTTGTTCAAAGAAGCATGTTGTGATATTATATTTACATCTCATGTATGCACATGAATATATTTTAAAGTATCACTTTTGAGGAATGATTATTGGTTGATTAATGATTTATCTAATCATGATATCAAAGTTTTTTGATGAAAAAAATTAAATGAAATGATGGTGACTTGAGAAAAGGATAGATTATGTTTAACATTATGGTAGGCAAAGAACTAATGGTCCATCCAGATGAGTGCAATTTTTAGGATGATCAACGAATTGAACAATCGGGCCACAAACATATAAAGAGTGGATATTTGTGGGTAAATGATTTCATGATGATTATATTATATTTTAGATAGATATTTTGTATTTTAATGATATTTATTTGAAATATTTTATGATATTTGTTAAGGGATATACTCTCTTATAAGCCAATCAGTGAGGGTCAAACACCCTCACTAGAAGTTAATAATAACAAATTTAATAATAAAATTAAACGTTTGTTGTTTTTCACCCTACTGGGTTTCCATGCTATATCGTGTTTTCAAGTTATATCGGTGTTAAATGATGTGATTTATTATTGGTGTTAAATGATGTGATTGCTTATTATGTTAGTTTTATGATGTTGATTCCTTGCATGATGTGATATTTATAATATCAAATATGTGATTAAATAATCCAGTTAAAGGAATCATGAAAATGATGTAAGGTCACATTAGAAATTTTATGTTAATATACTACAATAGTGCTTGTTAATAGATGAAAATGATGTAAGGTCACATTAGAAATTTTATGTTAATATACTACAATAGTGCTTGTTAATAGTTATTTAATTTACTCTATGTAATGATGAAAATTTCATCTAATGGTTAATGAGAAATAGTAATTTGGATAGTTACCCGTGGGTAAATTGTGTAAAAAAATTCTAATTCCATGTCAACACCGTACTTTTTACTAGGGTAAAACAAAGATGAATAATGTTCATTGCTTCATACTATTACAACACTTGTGCTAAATGAGTCTACATGTTTCCAAGTTAATCTCATTGATATATGTTGAAAATGGAACACCCATAATATCATTACAACTATGATTTTTTTTTTTATAAGGATAGTTGTATAATTATAAAGGAGCATTTTCAACTTATATTTTTAATTCCTTAGTACTTTATAATAGAATGGTTTTCTTATCAATGTTCAACTAGACCATAATATCCATTTTAATTACATAATGAGACCCCTTATATCTAAACTTCTCATTCATTTATAAAATGATATTGTTGATAATTTTTATTCCAATGGCTAGTTTGGCCTTCTCTACATCTATTTAAGCTGAATGGTTGGATTTGATCTCTCATCTCATCCTCACAGAAAATTACGTCTCATGTGGTTATAGCTTTGGCCTTCTCTACATCTATTTAAGATGAATGGTTGGATTTGATCTATCATCTCATCTTGACACAAATTTATGTCTCATGTGATTATATATATATATATATATATATATATATATATATATATATATATATATATATATATATATATATATATATATATATATTTCATTTTCAATATACCTTCCATTTTCAAAATTTATCTAGGTAGGTTTGATTAACACATTTTTGCACAACATATACATATGTATGCTAAAATATATACACATCCTTTAGTATATTTCTTTGTATCGATGTCATAAAAATAATACATGTAATCACTAAAATTTTGTTAACCATGAAGTCATAAAATCAAAATTTGGAATATCAAAAAGGTTAGGATAAATGTTTTGAGTATCCATGGATCTTGTTTCAAGATGTTTTTTTTGGAGGAGTTTACTCCTTTATTAGGGATTTAAACCTTTAGATATTACAAAAGAAATTTTAACACATATTTGGATTCTCTTTGATTATAAAGTAAACAATTCTCTTATCTGAACTTTCTACACAATTGCATAAATTTTGGTGCTCACTAACCTCAGTAAATACGCATACTTCTATATTTACTCATATTTATATTTATGCCAAAAATTGCATAAATTATGGTGAGAGATAACTCTTGGTAAAAATATTTATTTATATCAGGCTAACTAAAGTACCACGAAACTCTTACAGTGATGTATATGATATTCCTACTATTTAATTCTCATGGGTGAACTAGTTTGAACATGATTTTTTTTCTTTTACTCAACTAATAAAACTAATGTGATATATATATATATATATATATATATATATATATATATATTACTATATTACTATATATGTATTACAATGGAAAAATACTCTCTACAACCGAATAAGGGGGAGAATTGAAAGTGTAATGCAAGTATATATATAGAAAAATTAAAATATATATAGAAAAAAAAAATCAAATACAAGGGTGATGTTGTAGTAATGTAAATGTTTGTAAAAATTTAACATTTACATGTTACCTGGATTAATTTTTTATATTGAAGTTTTCTTTTTTATTAATAAAATTATAAGCATATTTTTTAGATAAAATAAAGTCATAATTTACATAATATATAATATATAAATAGCAGTGATAAATTAAGATCCATTTTACCATATAAATTAAAGCAAGTGGTACAATATTATATTATTTCTCTCGAAAGAGCTAATAAATTGAGATGTGTAGTGGATAAACTAACTATTGCACCATATGTTGCAAAGGAAATGTCTTAAGGAAGTAGTGTAGGAAATAGTAACATTAATAGTGAAAGTGTCACCTACAACATCTAGAGAAAAAATCATGGATGCTGGCATATCGGCCAAATGTATTATAGTCTGCACCATGTAAACCTAAATGTGTAATAATTTTTTTTACAGAATTTCATTTTTCATCCTCAATTGAGAGCAGAGGAAGCATTAGCAAATTCAATTATAGCTAACCTAACTTATAACATACAACTAGAAACACATGGAATGGACTGACCATGAGAGAGAAAGATAATCATGTGTACCTATATTATTCACATGATGTACATTTATAATACATTGAAGTGACCCTTGGATTTCATATTCCAATGTCTCTTTGACTCCCTAACATTGTTCAACTTCCACACTAAACCTAGGAGGATTATGTGTCCAACATTACCCCCCTTAATCTGAAGGGGTATGTATGAGTCCAAGAAGAGAGATGTAATAAAAAATGTGAAAAATATGCATGGAAGCACTAGGTTGAATTTTCTCTCTAAAATATTGGCATAAGGTGGTGGTTTGAGGCTAACCCCCAACACTAAAACTCTTCATGAAATTCCCGGAACTCTTCCAAATCTGGAAAGAAGCTAAGGTCTTCTGCTAAAGGAAGTGCTCCTAATGCTTTGAAGAGAGAGAACTTCAACCTAGAAAAGAGAGGTATACAACCCACCTAAAAAGAGATAACCTCAACCTGAAAGGGAGCTCTAAACCTGTAGTGGTTTAAGGATGACCACCAACTCTAGAATTCTTAATTAAATTCTTGGAACTCTTCCAAAAATGACAAGAAGCTGAAGTCTTCTGCTACAAGAAGTGTCCCTAATTATTTCAATAGGGATAAGCTCAACCTCGCATAGATGGGTTAAGGCTTGCCACCAACCAATGACATGCTCATGGGCATCTATGTATTTGGCTATAGCTTTGAATCTAGTATGGCGGGTTGTTGCTCAAGCTCACTTGGACTTTTGTGTCTTTGGATACAACTCGGAATCTATTAGGCAAGTTGTGTCTCAATCTTACTTGATGTGGCTTTGAATCTTGTATATGACCATAATTTCCCCCCTATAAGATACAAGGTGAGATGATGGTGAAAAATCAATTGCAAGGCCTTTTAATATTCTAGATGTGATTTTGACATATGACTCAAACATATTATTGGTTGTTGATTCCCATTGCTAAGAAGCGATCCGTCCAAGATGAATCTTTTTTCTTGCAGGATAATTTTCGATGAAACATTTGTTTGAATAATGAGTGGTTTTATGAAAGTCCTTACATTGGTGAACATTAAAACAATGATTATAAATATGGCCAATTCAGTCACAATGTTGGCATTTATCAATCTATTATGGTTGTTGTGAAAGAGGAGCAACATGTTGAACAGTTGAAGGTGTACTGTCATAAAGAAATCCTGCCCTCCAAAATTTGATAGGCTTTGAGTAATATGAAATAACACATCCTTTTCATATCCAAGACCAGTTATGTGCTTGTTATGGACAAGCTCTTCCGAAGGTCTAATGATGGGCCTCGGAAGTGAAGACTGAACTTCTGCATTTGCATGCAAATATTCTCTTGAACTATGCACTGAATGTGAATCAACATCAACTTTATATTCTTACTCCCGATGGGAGTCAGTCTCAATGTTATAAAGAAAATAAGTTCAAAATTGTGACTCCATGAAGTTGAGATTCAATCTACAAAAACTCTATATTTTATTGTGCATGTTGTAAACAAATCTTAATATTGGAAAGAGAGGTTTTGGTGATATTAACCATCTCATCAACTTTGGAATGTATTAGATTATTCAGTATTTTTAATACTTCATCCATTATGTTGTGAAACCAGCTCCAAAAATAGAAGAAAAGAGATATGAACGCCTTAGAAATAGCCACTTCGAGGGGGAAACCTCCAATACATTACATAAATGAATTATTATTGGATAATACAAATGAAAAAACCTCTTTTCTATATATAGGAGTCCATGGGGCCACAATGTAATCCTAGTGGGGCCACAATGTAATCCTAGCTGACCTAACAATAATAATGTAAGGGAAAAATAATAACAATATGGGGGTTACAAGGGTACAACAGTAACAATAAAGGGGGCTACACTAACATAATAAGGGACTACACTATTAATATATGGACTTAACATGCCCCTCTCCTTCAAACAAGTGTTGTCCTAAATTCTTGAGTATTTCTTGATGCTTCTGTATAAAATTGTCATCCTCCCATGTGGCATATTCTACAGGAAAGTTCTTCCACTTGCTAAGATACTCTGAAATTGATCATACTTGTCGAGTTCTTGTTTTGGTGATTGCTTTAGAACTTCTTTTGATGTGATGTTGATCTTCTTGTTGTTTCATTAGATTCTGCACCAAACTTAGGTTATCCTTTGAGAGTTGGAGAACTTGTTGTTGATGCTCGATGTGATATTCCACTAATTTATCATCCCTATTAGCTATTATTTGATCCTTCAAAGCATCCAAATTAGCCTCCATTTCTTCTTTTAAACCATCTATGTCATTTTCGGTTTCTCTTCGTAAGATCAAAATTTGTTGCACTTGGTACCACAATTTTGATATCTTATACTGCAATTCTTCCTCTTCATGCGTCATAGTATAGCTTTTTGAGGGCTTAATGGGTGTGGAATTATTTTTTGGAGGCATTATAGAACCAAATACTAATAAAAAATCTAAAATATGCCCTCAGAATCACTTCAAACTACTTTTTCAAACAAACATTATGCAATTTTAAAAACCAAATACACACATTTTTCTTGCTTTTGAGAAGCTTGATATTGAAACTGAATTGTCTATGTGATTTCATATCTTCAATATTTCAAATTTGGTCTTGAGGTAGCCCTCTGAATCCTCTTTCAAATGCCATAGGTATGACTTGATTTGGATTCTTCAAGAGAAACTTATGTCCAATCTCGTACAATGACCTAATTATGGAATGGTTTAGTAAAGAGAATTTGTACGAATTGCCATGTGTTATTGTTTCCTCCTTCGCCTCTAAAATTTATAGACAGGAAACTGAAATCCATGTACTTCCAGTCACTTTTTACAGAATTCCAATCTAATGCTTAGAGAGAGAGTTATGAAGTTTTTCCCACGACCATCTCTTTACGATGAAATTCGAGAGCTTGAAGAATCCCTAACTTCCATAGACCATATCTCCGAAAATATTGTGAATCAAGTTTTTAAATTTTGCGACGATGTTCCTCGGGATTTTGGCTTCATGCCTTAAAATTTTTAGGTTTTGAATCTTCATAGAAAAACAATTATAGAGAAAATACTATGATGACCTGTTTAGGTTAAATTCAAGAGCCTACAGAAAGCCCTAACTTCCACAAATCATATCTTCGAAAATATTACGAACCAAGCTCTGAAATTTTGTGACGATCTTCCTCAGGATTTTAGCTTTGTACTCTCAAAATTTAAGCTTCTGAACCTTCATATAAAAAACGTTATAGAGAAAATTCCACGATGACCTCTTTGGAGTAGCAAAACCCTAAAATCCAAAGCTCTAATACCAGATGTTGTGAAACTAGCTCCAAAAATATAAGAAAAGAGATATCAATGCCTTAGAAATAGCCATTTCGAGGGGGAAACCTCCAATACATTACATAAATGAACAATTCTTGGATGATACAAATGACAAAACCTTATTTCTTTATATAGGAGTCCATGGGGCCAAAATGTAATCCTAATGGGGCCACAATGTAATCCTAGCTGACCTAACAATAAAACTGTAAGGGCACAATAATAACAATATGGGTGTTACAGGGGTACAACAATAACAATAAAGGGGGCTACACTAACATAATAAGGGACTACACTAGTAATATAGGGACTTAACACATTCGATCCATTTCAAAACAATTGAATTAGAAGAATGGTGTTTTCTTCAACTGCAAATACACTTGTAAGATGATAAATAGCTCCTACCAAATAACTCCAACTATTAGATGAGTAGAAAGCTATCAAAAACACTGTGAAAGATTAAACCAAATCGCTGCAGCATATAATAAAGCAAATTACTCACTGCTTCAGTGCACTTCTAAAATTATTCAAACTACTCACACTTGATGATGAAATGGAACATAGTGACTTTGTTGAAGATCGTTAGCATAAATCCTTCTATAACCATTAAACCTCTCACCGAATTTAATTACCGATCCCCACTATGCAACCACACCATCGTGGCTCTCCTTAGCATTTGAGTCAAGTATCACTTCAATGAGAACTACTAATCATGGATCAGGATTTTCCCTTTGGGTCAATGCCATGTCCTCCTAAAAGGGAAAAATTATTCAAACAATTTTAATACCCTCTATTGTAGGTGATTTTTTCATGAATTTTTTCCACTGTGCATTGTTTTTAATATTCTTCCATGTATTAACAACCTCCAAATAAACAATATTTTTCAATAATAATAGACAGCTAAAAAAGGAATATTTCTCATTTTAAAATGAAAACTAACTAGATAGATAGAACTTGGATGTAGAGGCACCCATTAATAATGCGAACATACATAAATAATAATGCCTTAGGATAATGCTCCAACACATAACAGTGAAATATTTTTCCCAGGAGAAACAGAATAAACATGCAAACCAAAAATTAAATGAATGCTACGGACCACAAAAAATGGTACTCCCACAGTCCTCTTGTCAACAAAGCTTCAAGTACATTATATCACGCTCAAGTAAGAAATTGAGGTTCCATAAAAGTTCAGGAATAACTCCAGCAACCATATTAGAAGGTATCAGCTCCAAAATGGTGAATATGACCTCCAATAATAATGTGTGCACAATTAATAAACTTATAGTTGTTATACCAGTAAATGAAATTCATGGTGTTCAACAACAACGGTAAATTTTAACACACCTCCAACAACTAGCACCACAATCTCGACTTAATGCACATTTCAACACTCACCGTGGGGCATGAATCCATGACCACAATGAAGATAGACAACCATACAACCAGTGCATCAATTTGAAGGAGTAATGCACAACATAACACCCACAGATACGACTCAATGCAACTCCAGAAAAAAATTCACAGTTGTTGTCACCAATCACACTAAGATACCAAGATTTCTACGCAAAATTCTCAGGCCTTTGAAAGGGATTAATGCATGAAAGACTTAGTCTTGAACACAGATTTGGTGCCTATGTTGGAAATTAATTCCAACTGCAATCTGAAACAAGTAGACAGAAATCTTGTTTCTGTTGATATTTCAGAAGGATAGATGCCGCAAAGTCGTGTTTCATTTTTGTACTCCACTTTGAAATAAATTTTTTCGATTTATATCCCTACAATAGCCGACTTTTTTTTTTCCAAATGGCAGTGCATTATCTCCCATCACCTTACTGCATTTAAAAGGATGATAAGAACAAAAGATATTTTTTTTATTTTAATGTTTTAAGTAATAATGTGTTTTCAACATATATATGTAATAGAAAACACTAAATTTAAGGTTATACAGATAGAGAATCAGAGAAAGAGGCAGAGAAGAAGACAGAGAGCAGAAAACAGAGGAAGTTTGGAACGATGTGTTTTGAAGCAACAGAGAAACTCTGTGTGTTTCCGTAACTAACTGGGTGTTGCCGCAACTGGATCTGTGTGTTGCCGCAACTGGATCTGTGTGTTGCCGCAACTGAATCACTGTGTATTGCCGTAACTAGAACAAGGTGTTGCCACAAAGGAGACTGTGTGTTTCTGCAACAGAAGACTGTGTGTTGCTGCAACTAAAATCTGTGTAAAAACAGAAATTGTAAAACACAGTAAGGAGTATTTTGTTTATTCCAGAACTGTAGTTCTAATGAAATTTTGTATTTTGTAATAGTCATTTTTATGGTTAATGAAATAGAGCTTTACTCCATATCTCTGTCCACATCTCTATCATTAAATCTTTGTGTTCAGTTGAGGAACCTAGTTTCCTCTGTTTTTTTCGAAATATTTAGAAATTTCCAACATGGTATCAAAGCTAGTCTAGGCACTCGGTGAGACAAAACAGAGTTTGTTTTTCCACTGCAAGAGCTGTAAGAAGCTTATTGAGCAGATTTTCTCTAGCAGAGAAAGTTCTTGCTTGTTTTATAATACAGTCAGTATCTATTATTTACTTATACAGTTAAGATGGCAAATGTTGGAACTAGTTTGAAAAATTCCCAACTTCCACATTTTAATGGGAAGAATCATAGTTATTGGTCCATAACTATGAGAGATTTGTTTTCTTCTTAGGGATTATGGGAGCTAGTTGAAAATGGCTACCCTGAACTTGCAGATGCAACAGCATTGGCTGCTTTGACAACAACAAAAAGAGACCTCTTGAGGAGCAACATGAAGAAGGACTCCAAATCCCTCTTTTATCTCTTTCAATTAGTGCATGAGAGTGTTTTCCCATGGATTGCAGCAACAACAAAGTCTAAAGAGGCATGGGATATTCTCAAAACTGTCTATCAAAGCATGGAAAAGTTGAAGACTGCAAAGTTGCAAATGCTGAAGAGAGACTTTGAAACATTAGCATGAAGGAATCTGATACAATAGATTCATTCTTCACTGATGTTATTGGATTGATAACCCAGATAAGATCTCATGGTGAAACTCTTGAAGAAAGAAGGATTGTAGAGAAGATCTTGAGAAGTTTACCCTCAAGGTTTGAAGCTATTGTGGTAGCAATAGAAGAGACAAAGGATCTCTCACAGTTCACTGTAGATGAACTGAGTGCTTCTTTTATGTCTCATGAACAAAAACTAAGTAGAGGAACACATTCCTCTTTGGAGCAAGAATTCAAGACTCAGATGCCATTTGGCTGAGGTAGAGGTCGTGGCAGAGCAAATAACAGAGGTCGAGGATGAAGCCAAAACATAGGCAGAAATAATCCTGCTAGCACAAGCGGAAGGAGCTGCAATAAGAACCAAGATGAAGGTTCAAGCAAACAACAAGCCCATGGGCAAAGGTATGAAAAATACCAAGTCCAATGTCATTATTGCAAGAAATTAAGCCATTATTCCAATGAATGTAGGAAAAAGAAAAATGACATGAATAATAAGCAAAATGCTAATTTTGCAAATGAAGAAGATAAGAACCCAAATATTGTGATGTTAACATGTAACATTGCACAAGACAAACAAGATGATTTTTGGTTCTTAGACTCAGGTTGTAGTAATCACATGACTGGAAACATAGAAATTTTTTCCAATCTGGATAAAAATGTGAAATCTGAGGTAACAACAAGAATTGATAGTAAGATATCTATCAAGGGTAAAGGCAGAGTCAGTATCCTAGCAAGAAATGGAGAACATAATATTGTGCCAGATGTGTACTATGTACCTGGTCTGAAATGTAATATTTTGAGCATTGGAGAACTCATTGACAAAGGTTACAATGTGTTCTTCAAAAATGATGTGTGTACAATCGGAGATATACCTCCAAGTAAGAAGATCATTGTAGAGGTGCAGATGACCAGCTATAGAATGTTTCCTCTCAAACTCAGGGCATATTTGAAGGAAGGAAGACCTATTGCAGTTGTAACACAAGAATTCTTTCAAGAGAAAGCGAAAGATGAGAACTGGTTATGGCACTTGAGATTTGGACATCTCAATTTCGGAAGCCTGAATTTGTTGCATAGAAAGCGAATGGTAAAAGGTTTACCATTGATTGAGAAACCGAACAACTTTTGTGAAAGCTACATATTGGGAAAACAACACAGAGAAAGCTTTCCAGCAAGAAAGAGTATAAGGGCAAAAGCACCCTTGGAAATTGTTCACTCTGATGTGTGTGGACCAATAAAAATACCATCATTTGCTGGAAATAAATATGTTTTAACTTTCATTGATGATTACACCAGAAAGACATGGGTGTATATGTCAAAACAGAAGAGTGAAGTTTTTGAGAAATTCCGCCACTTCAAAAATCTTGTCGAGAAGCAGTGTGGGCATTATATCAAAGTGCTTAGAACAGATAGAGGTGGAGAGTAAATCTCTAAAGACTTTTTACATTTTTGCAGAGAGAATGGCATACAAAAGCAATTCACCACTAGGTATACACCTCAGCAAAACAGTGTTGTAGAAATGAAGAATAGGACCATTTTGGACATGATCAGAAGTATGTTGAAGGAAAAACACTTGCCGCATGAGTACTAGGTTGAAGATGTCACTTGTGCAGTTTACATCTTGAACAGATTCCCAACGAAAGCAGTGATGAACAAAATACCAGAAGAAGCATGGAGTGGAAAAAAGCAAACTATCACTCATATGAGAGTATTCGACTGTGTAGCATATGCACATGTACCGGATCAGCTAAGGAAGAAGCTTGATAGCAAGGGGGAGAAGTGTGTCTTTATTGGCTATTGTGATGAGTCAAAAGCATAAAAAAATTATAATCCATCCACCAAGAAATTGATAGTAACCAGAGATGTGCAGTTCTGTGAAGAAGAAGCTTGGGATGGAAGTCTAGAAAAGACTCTGAATGTGAAGACAACTCTGTCTCACGAAGAAGAAGAAGGAACAATAGCAGCTAACCCTTCTTCGGTGGCTCCTCCTCCACCACCACAAATTGGAATTCGAATAGCCCTGAGAAGTCAAGGAAGTGCTACTCCAAGCACATCGCATGGATCAGAAACACCCTCAAGTTCAAATGGAAATCCAAGTACACCAAGAAGACCAAGATTCAGAAATCTAAGTGAGATTTATGAACAAGGAGAGGTAAGTAACAATACTAGTTTGAATTAATTATTTTCTTTGTATTGTCATGTTGATGATCTAATCCATTTTGAAGATGCTATAAATGATGATAAATGGATTGAAGCAATGAATGAAAAAATTGGTGCAATTGAGAAAAGTAAAACATGGGAGTTAGTGGACCTCCCTGAAGGCAAAGAAGCCATTGGAGTAAAATGGGTCTACAAGACCAAAAGCAATGCTGAAGGTAAGATTGAAAGGCGCAAAGCAAGAATTGTTCTGAAAGGCTACAAGCAACAACAAGGAAGGGGCTATGATGAAACCTTTGCATCGGATACAACGATGGAAATGGTAAGAATAGTGCTATCCATAGTAGCACAACACAAATTGAAGGTTTATGAAATGGATGTGAAATCAGCATTCCTGAATGGAGTGTTGAAAGAAGAGGTATATGTTGAACAACCTCCAGGCTATGAAATTGAAGGCCAAGAGCACAAAGTATGCAAGTTGAAGAAGGCTCTTTATGGGCTGAAGCAAGCACCAAGAGCTTGGTACAACATGATAGATGCTTACTTGACTGAAAATGGATTTGAGAAATGCGATGGAGAACCCACACTTTACATAAAGGAGAATGATGGTAAGATTCTTATTGTTGTTTTATATGTAGATGATTTAATTTTCACTGGCAATGATGATTCTCTCATTGCTGATTTTAAAGAGGTCATGAAAAATGAGTTTGAAATGACTGACTTGGGCTTCTTAAAATATTTTCTTGGAATTGAAGTAGACCAAAGTGAAAATGGTGTTTTCATTTCCCAAGTTAAATATGTAGAAGCAGTGTTGAGGAGATTTAACATGCATAATATCAAGGCAGCTGTGACTTCAACTATAATAGGGTTGAAATTGAACAAAGAAGACATCAGTAAGGATTTTGATCCAAAGTTGTACAAGAGCATAGTTGGTAGCATCATGTACTTGAGTGCAACTAGGCCGGATATTTTGCATGTTGTGAGTTTAATCTCTAGGTTCATGGAAAGACCGAAAGAGACTCATTGGCAGGAAGCCAAGAGGATTTTAAGGTATGTGAATGGAACGAAGAGGTATGGTATTTCATACACCTCATCTGAAAATTCTAAATTGAGTGCTTACAGTGACGGTGATTGGGCTGGAAGTGTAGATGGCAGGAAGAGTACATCTGGATATGTGTTTCATATGGGATCGGGAGAAATTTCATGGGCTTCTAAGAAGCAACCAATTGTGGCTTTGTCAACAGCAGAGGCAGAGTATGTGACAGCTATAGCAGCAGCATGTCAAGCAGTTTGGATGAGAAGAATGTTAAGGAGCTTGTGTCATGAACAGGTAAAAGGCACAAAATATATTATGATAATAGCTCAACAATAGCATCGTCAGAGAATTCAGCGTTTCACAAGAGAAAAAAACACATTGATGCCAAGTATCACTACATCAGAGAGCTAGTGAGCAATGGTGAAATTGTTTTGCAACATTGCAGAACAAAAGAGCAATTTGCTGACATTTTGACAAAACCATTCGGAAAGAAAAGTTTTGATTATGTCAGAGGATGTCTGGGTATGCAAGATAGTAGCAGTTGCAATTAAGGGGGAGTTTTGGAAATTAATTCCAACTGCAATCTGAAACAGGTGGACATAAATCTGATTTCTGTTGATATTTCAGAATGACAGATGTTGAAAAGTCATGTTTCATTTTTGCACTCCACTGTGCATTAAATTTTCTGGGTTGATATCCCTACAACAACCGACTTTTTTTTTCCAAATGGCACCACGTTATCTCCCACCGCCTTACTACATTTAAAAGGCTAATAAGAATAAAAGATATTTTTATTATTTTAATGCTTTAAATCATAATTTGTTTTCCACATATATATGTAATAGATAGCACTAGTTTTAAGGTTAGACAGATAGAGAATCATAGAAAAATGAAGAGAAGAAGATAGAGAGCAGAAAATAGAGGATGTTTGGAACGCTGTGTTTTGAAGCAGCAGGGAAACTCCGTGTGTTGCCGTATCTGACTGGGTGTTGCCGCAACTGGATCTGTGTGTTGCCACAACTGACTGTGTTTGAAATAGCAGTGGAACACTTTGTGTGTTGCTGCAACTGGAACAGGGTGTTGCCACAACAAAATACTGTGCGTTGCCGCAACTGAAATCTGTGTAAAACCAGAAATTGTAAAACACATTAAGGAGTATTTTGTTTATTCCAGAACTATAGTTCCCATGAAAGTTTGTATTTTGTAATAGTCATTTTTATGGTTAATCATGTCTCAATCAACATCTCTATAATTAAATCTCTGTGTTTAGTTGAAGAACTTTGTTTCCTCTATTTTGTTCGAAATATTCAGAAATTTCCAACATCTTATCCATTAAATTGAAATGACCATCACACCATCACCAAAATTCTTAATGCAATTTCAATTACTTAACAAAAAGAAGCAATAAAGTGCACCCTCAAAGAATGGGATTAGAACTTGTAAAAGCTCTCCAAAGGTCCTCTAGCCTCATCCATTCAACATCTCATTGATTCTTCAAAAAGAATTCCCTCGTGAACAGATTTTCTCTTCTTCAACAATTTTCCAGCCTTCAGAAAGCCCATTACAATCATCAAAAATCGCACGTAATCCCTACTGAGAGAAATTGGCGCTTCTCAATCTCTGTAGGAGCAACCTTCCCATTGTTCTGCGAATCCGGACGAAGCATACGACTGTTTAGTTAATATCCCCTTCCGTCATCGTGGACTTCATACCCAAAGCCAACTTCCACTCTATATATATTGTTTAATTATGTAACACAATAATGCATACTCTATCAAGGCATTTGAAATAGAATGTACAGAGCGAATATTAGATTGTTATATTATATCAATATAATGCACACAAACAATTTTCAACACTATTCCAAGCAGGATGGAGGATATCAAAAACCGTGGTCGACTGTGCATAGGATAAGAAACTCTGAATTTGGCAGAGATAATGAAGGAGTATTAACGAGCAAATTGGAGGGGGCGAACGGACTGTCGGTATGGCATATGTAAGATGGATTGTTGTTGACTGCACATGGAGGAGGTGTCGGTAGTGGCTACGCGGTGGAAAGAGTGATGGTGTTTGATTAATGCGTAATGGTAAGTCGACTGAAGGGAATGGGAACGTTGGTATACCACTGGGACAAAGGGTCGAGGTCAATGTTGTGGGAGTGTTGTTGGTGTGGCAGCTGCGACATACTGAGAAGATTACAGTGTGGTATGAAAGGGTGTATAGACAACATAGGGAATGCAATTGGACAAGCAGCATAGAGAATGCGACAACGACTAAATATTAACTAGCAGAGGTGTCAATGGTTTTGCAAAATTACAAAGAAACACCAATTAAAACCTTAACTGAGAGATTCGATGCACCTTGTCAGAGTGGTGCAGTTATGAAACATGAAAGACAATAACTCTTCTCTCCCTTATTCCAGTCAGAGATAGCGCTGAGCAGAGCATTTCTATGGGTAACAATGAAGTAGGAAGGTGGTAGGACGAACAAATATGCATGCGGCCAGGAGCGACAGTACACGGTCAATAAAAATATCAGAAAAAATCTCATTACGTGAATGATTAGCACAGGTCTACAAGGCCTTAAGAAAACAAGTGGCTCCGGCTTGAGCGAACCAGAATTAGCCAAGCTTCTTTGATACCATGTTAGATACACATGGAATGGACAGAAGACGAGAGAAAGATAATCAAGTGTACCTATGTTATTCACATGATGTAAATTTATAATACATTGGAGTTATCTTTGGATTTCATATTTCAAGGTATCTTAGACTCCGTAAGACTTTAACAGTAAAATCCAAAATTAGTTATCTTAAATAAAAGAACTCAAAATTTTGAAATTACAGTCAATATCTCAATTACCATTGACATGGCCAGAGACCACTCTTTCCAAAAACAAAAACACAATTTTTTTTCTAATATAACAGTCTAGTTTAAGAATATAGGAGCAAATTTTCTATTAATTCAATCAATTATTTTTATCATTAGTATTTTTAGTTCCATTTATTCATTTTTACACAGTTTAAAAAAATCATTTATGAAAAAATAAAAATCCATTAGGTTTATGATTTCAGTCCCCATGGATTACTAGCAAAAAATTTTACATTGAATTGGGCGTTGAAACAAATCTGTATAGTCATCAAAAAAATTGGTCTCTATCTCAATTTTACCAAGAAACCATATAATGACCCAATTCATCACTAGCAAGTTTTGTGAATAAATTAAGCATAGACTGAAAGTTTCTAACACTCAAAAGGGACCCAAGAAAACCAATGGCCAACCATAGTGACAGAAATTCACTGCAACTAAATGTTTTTAAACCTGCAAAACCTAGAATCAAATGTAGACTATTCCTAGAATATGAATCGAGAAAATGTGAATCTACTTGATTGATCTTTCCAAATTTATTTACATACCCAATGATGAGTATCGTGATAATTCCATAAAACTAGTTGTGAAATAAGAAATCAGTCCAAACTACGACTGCAAGAAGTGGTGCAATGGTTACCATTCTACAACCAGTTATTCTCATTTTACACAAATTAAAACTATTATTATTCATGGAATGTTCATATCCCATATTCCATGGACAAGAATATGATTCATATGGAATGAGCATAGTGCTTACCCATATCAACTAGAAGAAATCAAGTTGGAAAGAATTATGCACATTATAAGGTAATTATCACGCCATTGTTATTATCATCAATATTTGTTTATAGGATTCAGGAAACACAATTTTTAAGGAAAATTCTCTGAGTAAATGAATTGATACCTGAAAAATGAGGACTGAATCAAGTCTAGCACAATTTCAAGGCATTCGAACCAAAACAATATATACTTAGAATTGATACCTGGAAAAGTGAGAAATTGATCAGAACTGACACAAATTTAGGTTTTCCGAACCAAAACAATATATTCGTTAATTGCACCATCAGATTTCCTTCAACCATAGCATAACCCTATTAAATTTTTGAAGAAATTTCTATGATTATTAGTTGTAGCTTCAGTTCAATGAACAAAACTTTTTACACAATTTGGTAATCTAATGGTGATAAGCCTTGGGAAGTCATTTAGAGATCCTTCCAAAATAATTAACACACAACATAAATAATTCACTTTTATTAAATTTTCAAGCACTTAAACTTGTGGGTACAAAGGATACCCAAAATCTTGTGTTCCATCTTACTCACAGATAAATACATTTCATCATAAACACGAAAAATTTTAGGGGCGAATTTTAGCTCAAGGGTGAATTCTAAAGGGTTTTAGATTTTTGGAGAGGAAATTTTTTTATATAAAACCCCTTTTGTATAGTTAGCCCCAAAATTATTTTAAAAATAATTAATTATGATGTTTTAGCCAAAAAAATAAGGGTGCATAAACCATTAAACGTTGGATTCACCTCTTGATTTACTGGTTTGGAGCATTTTGAGTTGCATTTGCCCCAATTTACTGGCTCGAAGGGTGATTGGAATGACATTCACCCCCAATTTTTATAGGCTTGGGGCTTGAAAGTGATTGGAATTTGGAATGACACTCACCCATGCGGATGATGGCAATGCTGATGAATAGGGCAGAAACTTTAGTCTTCTAGAGTTTTGAGTTTTGTTTGTATGTGAAAAATAATGTCGGGATTCCTTCCTTATGTGCAGGGAAGAAGATGATGAGGGAAACAAGGTGGCTGCCAGATGATGAGGGAAACTTCAGTCTTGGAGTTTCGCATCTCAGCCACCTCTGTCCCACCTAGGGATGGATAGCAATTTATGCCAAGCAGGAAAAAATAACTCTCTCGGTTAATAGGGTAAACTACTGTTGCGTAACTACTACTTCTAACTTCGCCTCCTTCATTTTCTTCTGGGATGACTACTAGCAGAGAATTTTTCTCAGGGAGAAAATTTCATAGTGATCGTTCTCATCCATAATGGAGGGAAACACATATTCAAATGTGAGATTGCGGGAATTTTGGAGGACATTCTATAAATCATGTGCTCACCATCGGCCCCTCAAAATGGTTGGATGAAGAAAATTCTGGCGCGATTATGGGATAGCGGTGTTGCAACAATGAATTTACTGGTTGTCGGTAATTTTTTTGTATAAATTCGCCAATCCCTTTGGGTAATTTCACAGATGAATTCTTTAAAGTGTAGGTGTGTGTGAGTCTAATAGTGCTGGTACTCTACGAGTGAATGTTGAATGCTTGTCGACTACACTGCACTACCCAACTGGATTCGGTTGACTCCATCCCTATAGGCAAGGCTTTCTTCACGTACTATTGTTGGTGTTTTTACTATTGCAATCTATAAGTGTTCTCATAAGAAACCTTCTTCGGTAATAGTAAATCACTTGAAAGCCCCCTAATGAATCCATGCACCATCCAATGCCATGATACCCAATTCGATTCCACTAGTGCGGAGTGAACCAGGATTGTTCCTTCCCCTGAGAATTTGTTTTTACTGCTGAAATCTATAATTGTTCTCATAATTAAGCTTGTTCAGCAATAATAAATCACTTGAAAGCCCCCTAATGAATCCATGCACCATCCAATTCCACTAGACCTGATTGGATTCCACTAGTGTGAAGTGAACCAGGATTTTTCCTTCACCTGAGAATTCTGTTTGCAAAGGGAGTCGATATGAATCATGTAGGGAGGGCAGGTGGGTTTAGATAATTGATATTTGGTTGGGGTTTTGATATAAGAAACATTATATTTTAATTAAACAAGTCTAATAATTCTATTGCAGGGTACATTACAACTAGAAACTCGGAAAATAGCCGGCCGTGCCATGCCCTTCACACTCGCTGCAACATAATCATCTGCAGTTGGTTCCTCTCCCTTTTGAGTAGGCTTGAATTTTATGGCATGTGTGGGACTAAGGAAATGCTACAGTTATTCTATTAAAGCTAAGAAAGTAAGAAAGCAACTGAAACAAATTGTGTTCCACAGTTCCCTAATATGTTGTCTGATCATCTAATTGTTTTTATAATTACACATTTCCCTCCCTACACAGAAAAGTTGAGAATTCCAATGCAATCCAGGGCCAACGAGCTTAAGTCAACATCATCCAAACGACATGCTTTATTTTGTCTTTTTGTGTGGAAAATTGTGCAAAGGCCACTGAATATTCCTCATGTATGTAGCCCATTGTTGACTACTAGACTCTAATTTGTTGGCATTCATTCCAAAACAAATGATTTGAAAGACCAGTTGGTTTTCCTATCTGCATGATTTTTCTATATACTTATTCTAATTGTTGTGAAATCCTAAAATTTTATTGATGATATGAATGTTTTATATTATTTGCATGGTTATGTCAATTATTTCCTTCTATGTACTGTGGGTGTTGCAGGAGGATGTTGGAGCCACTGGGAATTTTTTTGGGTTAATTTGGTCCATTTTTTGACCTATTTTATGTTTTTTGGCTAATGGTTTTTCAACACAATGTGATCTAATCCATTATTATCCTGGTTAAGGGAAAAGGGTTCAATCTATGGGTTGACAGATTAGGTTTTCTGGATGCTGTATAATACCTAAATATTGTATTATGTATTATTAAGTTAATTCAATGATGCATAAAGAGATGTAACTAAGTTTTTCTGGTTTTCTTGATCAAGGTTTTCAGGTTAGATCTCTATGTATTGTGCATGTATACCATTGTTATTTATGTTTGTCTTAGGACTTTGTATGCATTGTTTCACTTCAAAGGTTTAAAAATTACTTTTAAGTCCATTCGAAACATGTCTTTGGGAGTTGCTCTCTAAAGTGTCTGTCACATTGCATTGAGAGTAATGAGGTGATCTACATTCCATATGGGGGATATGTTGGTAGATAATGTTACATTACATAAGAATAAAATTAATAAAAAGTAAATAAATAACTATGTATGTACATGACAACATCTAGAAAAATAAACTAGTGTAGATCCATCTTAAACCCGGATCTACACCCACAATGTCTAGAAAAATAAACCATTGTAGGTCCTGTTACGTCTCTGTAGTTTGCAAGATTGGAAACTACAAACACTGCAGAGCCTACATCAAAACCACTTTGGAATCTGAGGATTTAGCCATCCTAGATTCAGGCAGGGATGTCTCTATATATGTGTTCAAAGCTATGATATTTATGTTTTATGATATGATATTAGGCTAGTTATGAGGAGCAGAGTTTTTGTTTTTTTTGGTTGGGCAAGGAGACAATGAAGATGAAGGAAGTATATATGAAGGGTGAAGGTGTGAGTAGGTGAAATAATGGTTCAGGTGATAAAATAGGCAAAAAGCAGCATCAATCCAATGGGCTATGGAGTGATAATAGGATTTAATTGAACAACAAGGTTCAAGAGTGGTCCATGGGGCAAGTCATATATGTCAAAGGACCTATTTAAGTTGATTTTATGGAATGAAACACTAAGAAAAGGAGTGAGGGAGATCAAATAGATGAGGGAACAAAAGACAACCTAACATCAGGTAAGTACTTTGAAACTAGCCTGCTTTCGATGTACTTTCAAGAGAAAACATTTAAAAACATAGAAGAGTTTAAGATCAAGTAAATACTTTTAACTTAGCTTGCCTTCAACATATTCTTAAAGAAAACATTCATGATAAACATAAAAAGCAATTTAAGATCAGGTAAGTACTTTTAAACTAGCCTGCTTTCAACATACTCTTAAGTGAACTTTTCAAAGAAATTGTTGGAGAAACAACTAGAGGACAGGGCTAACCATAGACTTCTCTAGGTCAATCTTTAATTAGAAAACTTATCAAGAACATCCAAAGACAACATCTCAAGTTGTACTCAAGAAATATGGGCTTACCAGCACTTCACTGGTTATACTCTATTGAATTACCTTCAAATAAACAATTAGCAGAAAACATAAAGGATAAATATTTATCAGTGAGATTTGGGGTACTTCAGAATTAAATCCTAATCTATATTTGATGTTCTTTATCGGAGAAAAGTGGAAAGAATGGAAACAATAAGAAAATAACAATTTACAATGAGAAACACATCACCATTAACATAGACCAGGATCCCATAAATCATCTATTTGTATTTTTTGTTCAAAGCAATTACAATCTTCAAGTCCAGTGGGTCTTTATAGCTTCAAACTTCTCATCTCTTTTCAATGAAATTTTTTTTTTCCAATAGTAAATTAAACTTTTCCAACACTATTTTAGGATTTTACATTCACTTATATGCAGTACAATCAAACCTATGCCTTAATCTAGTCCTGAAAGATATAAGTTGGAAGGTTCATCCTATATTTGTTCACGTCTCATCATAATTTCATTTGATGTCACAATATTGGCAATAGAAGAAGAGCCCTGACTACTATGGCCACAATAACATAAATAAATTATTGGGGGTATAGAAATGACGCTGCTAACTGAGATGTTAAGGAAGTATTTCCTAATGAAGGAGAGGAAAAAGTGATCCTTGAGGGATACATGATGCCAACTTCAAGAGTAGGGGTTGATGTTAGCTTAAATTTTGCGAGTTGCCCTTTTTTGGGTGTGCCATAATTTTGATCTTGCTGATAGTTCATCAATTGCATAGTTGAAAATTTCAGCAATTAGATGTAGTAAAATATATTTCTTTGATTTCCCTATTATTACGATTGTACCAACCTTCAAGACTTGAAAATTTTGGATGTACAATCTATTTATTTCATTTATATGTGCTTATGATTGTACTCAATGTTCTGAAATACTCAAAGGGAAGCATTTCCGATCAAAATTACACATTTTTTTGCAATTTGTGTGTGTTTTCCTTTTGTTAGAATGCAATGTAAAACTAAAAATGTAAAGAATATCATGCCACATGGAAAAGCAGTTGTGACTCCAATAAATTCAATTTGCAAAGAAAATGTCATCAGCGAAAGCTTACCTAAACTAATAAGTAGGTGAATATTGTCTTCTTGACCTAAATTGCAAAAATCACCTTTCTGCATCGACGGATACTTTCCTCTTTTCTTGATGAGAAGTAGAAATATTCCACTTGTGAAATATTGCAACAAATACATGGATAATTCAAGTGAGAGGACAACCACTAGGAATTTTATGTTGGTGAAATCTCATCCAACACAAGAAGATAAACATAGCTATTCCCATTAATGTGAAGGAGCATCCATAATCCCAGCTACAATGGGGATTTGAACACTATGCATAAACACTTCCAATAGAAAGAAGCAGCACAATTTTTTCATCATATGGGAAAATATATAGATTTCATTGCTTATGCTTCTATGTTGCAGGCTTGCATTGATAAAAAATTCTTATCAGAAGGAAAAGTATTCCATGCTCACATCATTCGGACATGATCTGAATGCTAGGACATGGTTTTGGAAAATACCCTTCTGACCATGTACGCCAAATGTGGAAATATAGATGATGCACTAAATGTGTTTGAAAAAATGCATCAACCAAATGTTGCATCATGGACTGTGATTATTGCAGGTTATGCTAGGGATGGATATATCGAAAAAGTCTGGGAAATGTTTTATCGAATGAAACAGATGGATATCCAACCCAATCAGTTCAGATTTTCCAGTCTTCTTCCAGTGTGCGTCAACTGGGTAGATCTCAAGAAAAGTCATGTACAGATAATTAGAAATGGTTTCCAATCCAATGTGTTTGTAGGAAATGGGCTTGTATATATGTATGCAAAATGTGGGAGTGTATAAATTGCACATGATCTATTTGATAAAATGGAAAAATTCACTTTCCACTTCTTCCCATGGAAATTATTATCAATAGTTGAGGGTTTGTCACAAGTATTATCTCAAGAAGATAATGAAAAAGGCTTATGTGCACATATGGGCCACACTTCCAATACCTCAAGAAATACAGGAAAATATATAAGAAGTTGGTCACCCTTACATAACTTGTAAGGGAATTTAACTTTCTGGGGATGATTAGAATATTCCTCCATACTAGTTGCATTAATAAAAAATTTTGTTTGGTTGGCCCCTTACTTATTTTTCTTCTTATTCTTCATCCTCTTCTTCTTCTTCTTAACTTCCTAGTTACTAAAATCAAGACTCTCACAAAAAAAGGAGGAATAAAGGTATGAAGAAATGACAACTGAAGAAGGAAAAGGGTCAAATTTAGGATCAACTTTAGGTTGATACTATTCAAGTCGAGGAGATTTTGGTTGAGAAGCAGTTTGGAAATTAAGAACCATAGTGGTTGAAAACAACGAAACTAGAAAACCAATTGTAAATCCAGGATGGGACAACCTTTCCATATAAGGAGCACAAATATTTCCAAAAGAAGGAAAAGGATCAAGATTCTTGTCCAAGGGGTTTCCTTGACTGATGGACTTAGGAATTGATTCCATTAGTCTCAAACGGTTCCCCATAGTAACGATGCTGTTATGCAGTGAATTAATTTCTTTTTTAAATTAAAGGCACAAATAAAAAAAGGTTTAACTACAAAAAAAGGATTACTAAGTCATTGTTAACTGCAATATACCACCTTAGTGAACAATCATTTACGTATAGTCAAGAAATACCTATGAATGTTGTGTTTGGTGTCTCCCACTGTACAATGATGCCAACTCAGTTACCTATGGAGAGAATAGCAACCTATGGTGGACTTCCAAAATATACTCAATGATACATGGAAGTGTATTCTCTAGTAGTGATTTATAATGCATAACCGTTCGATGTGAGCGTTCCCATATAATTTTCATGTGTTGAGCACCATCCAATATACCCAAAAGGTACATGGAGAATGGTCTGATACACTTATGCACGTGGAATGGGATATTATTTTATGAATTGAATTCTTGAAAAAATAACAAATCCTACGTTTAAAGACAATGAAACACATACTCTCTAGCCTAGACCTCTGTGTGTATCATTAAGTTTCAAATGCCCCTTATATTAATTAAGATGAATTTTAGAGTTGATCTTGAATTATTTTTTGATTTCAATGCTCAAAACTCGATGTCACCTTAACACACCTATGATGTAACCAATATGAAAGAAAAGAACTCTTTTCATTTCCTTTGAAAAATGAAAAACATAACTAAATAGGGGAAGAAGAAATCAGTCAACAATGCAACAAAGAAGTGATGCAACAATTGATCTCTACAACTTCACTTCCCTATATGAAATGCATTATGCATAATATTTTTCTTTATGATTCCACTTAATTTTTAGATGAGAACTAAGATATTTGTCTAATCATTGCTAAAAAAAACTATTCATAATGATGAAGAAAGCACCAATTCTTTCAAACACTCAATGATCAAACAATTTTTTTTTCTAATGACCTAATCACAAGAACAAAGGAAAATATAAAAAAATATTTATTATAAGCACTCAAAACCAAAATAAAACAAGATGAAGGCTTATGAGAGACCAAGACAAACTCAAAGACACAAGGAGTACTAATTGGAACAAAGTTGAAGAAAAGGGGCCAACACAGGTGATGAAGGGGCACCAGTGCTATGCATGAACAGGGGCCAACACAAGTGATGAAGGGGCACCAGTGCTATGAAACACAAACACAAAAGCCTCAGGTGTGGTGCAACACTCTGTCTCTAGACCAAAGGGGACCTTGGTCAAGGGATGCAAGGTTTTGATACAAATATTTTAGTTGAAACTGAATGAAAGGTATTCCTAGGTTTGCTATTAACTAAATGATATAGTGAAGGTTTGAAGAAGAGGTAAAAAATCACTAAGGACATTGAAACCACAAAGGGAATACACAGTTCCCCAGTGGAGTGACCAATTTTTTATGTGAATTATGCGGTTGGGGACAGAAGTGTCTTCCCTAGACTTGATGGCCTAGTCTAACACAACAACAATTAAAATAAGGTATTTTTTTCCCCTTAAAGTAAATAGATAATTGGATGAATCCTAACTAGAATATTTCATATGGTTCACTCCTCTCTTGTTTTTATGGTCCAATCCTAGCTCTGGTCACTATAATTTGAATGTGGAAAATCAACCAACATAAGTTAATGATCTATGGAATATATGTAGCATCATCTAATCATCTTATTCAATGGATCAACATGGCATTTAAATACATAAAATCATAACATAACATATATGAAAACAATAACTCTTTCCATTCATAGAGATGGAGTGACTTACAACTAAATATAAGAGTTGATCTTATAGAAGAGCTCCTCCAATTTCACTTGTTACTATATTTCCATAAAGTGTACCTATATGTCACCCTAATGCATGGAATAATGACTCTCACAAAAGTAGCATGAGGGTAGAATCTATCTCCAAAACCCAACCCCTAGCTTGTGGATGGTCACAAATATATAGAAGAGGCTGAATAATTGAGAGCACTTACCAATTTACGAATATACGCTTGATATCAACTCATGATGGGAGGACGAGCTCAATGTATAAGGATTGAAATATCCAAGGTAGGATATGATAAGATTCAAGACATTCATCCAAGGTAAATAGTTATAACAACTAATTGAAGCTTTTAGAAGAGGAAGCTTCGAGATTATTTTTATTGTTCCTAAATTTCTAGAATCAATGCACCCCCAACAAGGGGAAGCCTATTGGTGATCAATGCAGGTCCAAAGAGATCTAACTTGCTAGTGAATGTTAGCCAATGAAGGGCTAGGGTGCGTTGGATCTAAAAATCACTTGAATGAAGCATTTTCACGGAGAAAATTAGGGATTTAAGAGAGTCATTCTTAGGGCTTTATGTAGGGAGGATGACAAAGTGTTCAAAGGATGTCAATGATATAGTTTGAACGCTAAATAATCAATATGTACCTTTTTACTGTGTAAAATTTGGTAATTTCGTTTAGCAGAAGTTGGTAAGAGAGGATAGTGTGTGTCTATATATATATATATATATATATATATATATATATATATATATATATATATATATATATATATATATATATATATATATATATATATACTTAATCAGAGAATAATAGGGAAATACTTTAAGAAAATAAATCCTTCAGTTTCCAAGTAGTTAAGTAGTTACTTCCTTCGCTAGAGATATTACAATGAGAATATCTCAGTTGGGGAAGGCCATGAATGGATGTAGACAGTAAGTAGAAAGAATGAAAGCTTATGAAAAGAAAGTATCAAAGAAATAACTGATACAACTGAAGGGTCTTCTCAAGCTGGTCACAACTAGTTGAAACCCTTAAAGAATTATGGATTACATTGGGGGTCTTCAAGGTCCATAATGGTCACTGTAATACACTACATTGGAAACTAAAGTGGCTCGAGGAAAAGCCTAGATGTAATTATCGGTCCCACAGGTGGGTTGGATAGTGAAGTCTTGTCTCAAGTTGCTTCTCTGGATGGGATAAATAAGATAGATGGGTATTGATTACTTGAATTAAACCTATTTTGATTCTATATATGTTTTATTTCATAAAATAAATAAGATTATCCTATTCTAAATCATAAATAATTTTTTGTATTATACATGTTATCTATTTATTAAGGTAAAATATTGGAAGGAACAATATGTTACTCTTATTTAGGTAAAGTTCTATCATGAGTATCAATGTCTGGTAAGATATAATTTTTCTATGAATGCGTATAATTTCCTGTTGCTAAAACAATAGATGATGTTTTTCGAAAAAACCCATGGTTGACTATAGAGAAAACCCCAGAAAAAAGCAGTGCTTCAATTGTTAAACATAAATATACTTCCTAGTTTACATGGGATTGCAATCTAGAAATGGAATACTTTTGGTCAGAATATAAAAGGGGCACGTTAGCTGATAAATAAAAGACCCTTGACTACTATAAAGAACTACATAGTAAGACATAAAACCTTGACTTATTTACTAATGCAAATAGTCGACAATCATTATGGGGAGATGAAAGTAGGTTAGTCCTCTAATACTGGTTGATGGCCAACTAAGAAGACATTCCTTCTTCCTAAAATGAGATATCATTACGAGGAGCCTATGAATAGGTTTCTTAGTGAAACAATTTTTGTTTCCTATGTGGGTAATATGTTAAAATATTTCTAAAAACTAATACTATTTAATATCATTGATTTTTATTTCTCCATGTATCATGAAAGACAAATATAATTAAGCAAACCCTTAGCAGGCTGAAACAATTAACGACAACATACATAAACACAAATACTAAATAGTAGAGAAATTTTCAAAAAATGCATAAGCTCAGAACAAGCCGTATTATACATCTGGTAAATTGCTAAACATGAAGCCAACAAACTTTCGTTACAAGGAAAAAAGAAGTAACTAAATAGTGAGAGGTGTAATTAGATCACGATTATTTATTTATAAACATGGTCGAATATAAAAAGTATTTTCTAACATTAAAGAACAGACAATCTATTATAAAGTCACCAAAAGACTTGAGAGGTTAACCCTCATGATGCTATTAAGAATAAAATTGTACACAAAAATTATCTCTAATAAATTAGAACCTGTTGAGTAGGATTAACCCCCATATTATGTTCAAAGAAACTAAAAGACAAAAAACACAAAATATTTTCCCAAGGAAATGACCTTCTAGATATCAATAAAGATAATTCTTGTGATAAAAATAAAAATCTCGTGAAGAAATTGGGACAAGATGGAAACCCATGATGTTAGTTTCCAGAAAACTTTAAATATGGTAGCAGTGACTTTCAAGCTAGAGCGGATATTCTCACCTACACCCATGACAAAAATAATAATTGATATTTCAATTTAGATTTGTAAGAGAAATTATAAAAGTAATATATTCAAACCCTAGAAATATAAGTGGCATACTTGTGAAATGACATTGGAATGTCTGAACTACAAAGAGGTTATCTCAGAAGAAATATATGAAAATTTAGAAATACCAAAGTCACTGGAACAAATAGGAGGTAGTGAGAATCGAAGGAGAAACTACCTATTCAGAGTCATGTGTGTTGTATTGCAGTAGGAGGACAAATGCTAGCAAGGACCTGGATGCATTCCCTATGCCTAGACTTGTTGCAAATAACATTAACTCTATCAGAGTCATGAAAACTATACTTTCTTCGTTAGATTCAAATTTATTTGCAACTCTATATATATGAGAGAGGATTGTCACACCTAAGGAAGAAACCCTCAGTTCGGAAGTTGCAAAAACAAATCTAAGTATGTCTAAGAGGATTGTAATACCTAAGGAAGAAACCATTGACACAGAATTTGCAGAGTTGCTTCAGTGGTAGATCAGAGTGAGAATGTCACTAGAGGGTCCATAGGAGTGGTTACCCATAACTGCTTGTCCTAAATATGGACCGTTTAATGAAAATTCTAAATCTGGATGGTAGGGATATTTGTAATTGTCCCATATCATAACAACTCAAATGTTGTGGGATAAGTGTCTGTCAGTTATTGGAGTCTTCACTGGGTAGGAAGAGATATGGATTTTAATTTCCCCACAACATAACAAGGACACCGAGTACATTTCGAAAAGATTGCAATTAATTGTTAACAATATTCCATAATATGTGTTAGAATAATGTAGAAATGGAAATGTGATAGGTTTGTTGAGTTATCTTCCTAGTTGTCAGGAAATGATCTACATCTATTTCAGTTACGTTCTAGAATTAATTATTTTCCAATGTAACTGAGTTGTATCTGAGTTAGAGTGTGTATCTTCCATGTTTTTATGTTATCAAGTTTACTGATCCCATATAATGGGATGCATTGTAATGTATTTGCAGTGAGCAATTATAAGCAGGCTTAGGCCTGAATTAATAGAAGTATTCCACTGTGTTAAACTTTGTGTTTTCTATTTTGGTGTGAGAGCCTTACAAATTTGCAAGGATTTTTTTTGTTGCATCTAAATTTTCAAGGAGTTGTTTCTCCATGATCTTGTGTAAAAATTAGATCACCAGACAAAGAAATAAATACCAATAGAAAAATAAGAAAACCCTAATCCAAACTGTTGATTCATGCGACAAATAATCGATTCTACACAATAAGGAAATGAGGTCACACCTGGAATCGTCGTAGATTAGAGAAGTATTTTCATTTCAATGCAAATATCGAACTCCGCTCGACCAATCCACCACGTCCACACCTGATCTCTTATCCCTACACACAATCACAACAAAACAAAGATAATAGGTTATCTTCCTCGCAAGATCATTAGATCAAAAGAAATAGAATAGACCATAGAGCATGTTGAATACAAATTCATACATGGAGGGAACATATGTTTCCAGTAATCATGAGAAATGTTACAATGCTTATACCTTCATGTGAAAGCTTCCTCTCTGCAATACGACAGAGTTTCCCCACTATATCTAAGAAATGAGTATGAAGAGAAACATACAAGTGGAAAGTACCTCACAAGCTCTTTCAAAATTGGAAATATAGCAGCATAGACTCAAGATGGCTCTCCAAAGCTAGTATAGCTCTCCAAAAAGTAGTATAGTTCTCCAAAAACTATTTTGACCCTCTCAAATAATCTGGTATAAATAGGAAAAAGAATGGTCCCAAGAGGATGTATGTAGATGCTCAAGATGAATAGATGAAAAATTGAACTAATATCATGGGGACTAAAGCAGTCTAAAATTTATCCCTGGACGCTAACACAGAAAGGGGCAAAAAAGTCCCTGGATGCTCCGATAAGGATGGGCTAGGAGTGTTTGGAGGCTCTTGATGCTCCCATACACCTTCATCCATGAGTCTAATGGTAAAGGTTATATAATATACCATAAATAGGTTTGGGGAGCATGTTGGAGGCTATAGATTCTCCCATAGGTTGCTATGCATGTGTCTAGGAGCCAAACTGGAGAAAAATAGGTCTCATGCTTGAAAAAAGTCAAACAACCATGAGGAATAAGGGTCACTAATACATGGGGCTAAAATAAGATGATAACGGATTCCCCATAATATATGAGGTTAGAAGAGAATTTGATGGTTGAAATACAGGATGAGAAAGTTGAGGGGTCAAAACACGAGTGAGGAAGGAAAGCTAAGGATGCGAATCAGAAGACTGGAGAGCTTAAGTCTCATTTGTGCTGATAAAATCCCCAAGGCATCCATACCAATTCTAGGTCATAAGAGGATATTGAACATGGCCTCCAAAACATACACAACAAATCCATGATATGAAACTCTAGAACATGTCCATGAAACACATACAGAATTGAACCATGTGACTCAATAAATGACGCATAGCCACTAGCAAGTATAGTCATGGATCTATGTCACCATATACATTAGTAGGACTATGCACACATGAAGGATAGATAAGTGTCTCAAGATATCCCTCAAAGTACATAAATGATACATAACTCAAATGCAATCTGTGAAGGATGCCATATAGGAGTGTGATGTCCCTAACCCAAGATCTTCTACATAATCTGGATGGTATCAATCTACACCATGCAAATAGACGAGTTGATCTTGAGCACAGTAGAAACCATATGATTACTAGCCAATGAGGAAAACCAATAGTAGATGAGAGGGAATCCAACAATGAGGAAAATGGACCCCAAGGTACCTAGTACAATCCATTAAGTGTGAATAGATGAGATGGAGTTGAACACCAGTCAAATCGACCAATCAGTAGAGAATGATGCAAACCCACTATTGTTTGCAAGGAAGCCTACTACTGATGGTTTCAAGCTCCAAGGTACTACTAGTTCCTAGATCAAGCTCTTGGACAATGAGATGAAGTCAAAAGGAGAATATTTCTTGAAGGAGGGCATTAATGTATACCCCATTAATTAACACAGAATAAGCCAGGATGATGTGATGTATGGATGAAGTCATGAAGTGATGAAATAAAACTGACACAGGGATGGCCAAATCGAAAAAGGCCAACATGCTACTATAGATGGCTGACATAGGCTAAGACTTCCCTTGAACACATAGCAGCACAACACAAGGGTGACTTGGAAACATGACTAATGAGAACCATGTGATATCATGCAATGACACATGAAGCATTGAGGCATGCTCTATATGACTAGAAGAGTAACCATACATATGAGTAGAGGGACTCACATGAATGGTACAACTCCAAGGAAAGATAAAACCCAATTGTGAGATAATGAAGCACATAGGTGCCATGTTCAAGGGTGACACTACTGACGTTTCCATTTTTACGACAAAGGGAAATAAATGTTCCCTCCCTTCTCTTTTTATAAGTTCTTTTTCATAAACTTTTCCCCTAAGCCTGAAAAGTAGATAAAAGTATACAAAGGGGAACCTCGTAGCCATAGTAGACTAGGGTATTCCATTTTTGTAACTAGTCTATCCCAACTCAGAAAAGGGTTAAAATTATACTAGGTAGATGATCCTTCAAGTAATTTAGCAAGCGTGAAGAAGACAAGTTCACTCAACAATCATTTACAAATTAAGGAGTCTGAAAAAATCTTATAGAAAACCCCTCCTAGAGGAACGAGTAGTATAGATGGTAGCAATGGGTTTGAGTAATGGTGGAACTGCTGATGACATAAGGCAAACAAGAGGTGGGCTAATAGGACCACTCATCATAGTAATTTCTCCAAGAAAGGATAAAACACCAAGTGAAAGCGTACAATGGGCCAAGCAAATGATGACGATGGAAGATAAAACCAAGGCTCAAACTGCAAAAAATAGGCTTATAAAAGTGGAAATCACACGGAATAAAGTGTGGAATCCTCCTTGGGTATGGCCAGAAATATGATGAAGAAGAGGACATAATGGGTCAGAAGGAGGAATTATGACAGACAGATGAAAGTAACTGCATGGATAGCATGACGTCAAAGAGGTGTTAACTACAACATACATGAGTGGATAAGCTCTATTGCCAACCGAAGACGTGCATAGAATAAATAGGTGATAGTTGCAACTTAACAGGGTCATACTTAAGGTATTAATATGGCAGTAACAACCAATAATGCATCAAAGATGTGGAAAATGACTTACCCCTATATGCCGGTAAAGGGAAGATACATAAGGCCCATTCTATGTCATAATATAAATTCCACCCTATTCTATAAAGACCATCCAAAAATACTATAACCATGGTTAAATAATAGAATGAAGGAAATAAACATGGATGAGGTAAAAACAAGACCATATAATTTTTGGTTTTTTGAATGTTATAATTTTTTTTTTGTTTTTGGCATAAATAATGTATGAAAAGTACTCTCATCACACACCCAACCCCAAGTAGATAAAGTTTTTTGGAATAATGTCAAAATGGTGAGTCTATATAGAGTTAATGAGTTGTTTTCTCATAGTTAGTGTTTTAGTTTCTCTATCATGAGTTGTGTCTTCAGAGTTTGTTGGAAATATGTCGAAATGGTGAGTCTAGATAGAGTTAATGAGTTGTATTCTCGTAGTTAGTGTTTTATTTTATCTATCATGAGTTGTGTCTTGAGAGTTTGTGTTAAGATTTTGTGTTGTGAGTTGGTGATCCAAAAATATTTGGATCTAGATTGTCCTAAAAGTTGTTTACGTGTGCCTATATAATTTGTTTGTTTTCGAAGAAATTTGATTAATAAGATTTTTTTTTATTCTTGTGTCTCTCTGATTCTCTATTGTGGTATCAGAGATGAAAGTGGTGTAAACTTAAATATATTGTGTCCAAATATGTTGTAGGTTTGTCACATTTTTTTTAGCTATGAGAAGCTCAATTCACATTGTTGTAATGAGATCTATGATAATTTGAGGTGTCTACATAATTTTGTTGCAATGAAGTTGGTTTTTCATAAGGGTATTGTTTTTGTTTGATCTGGATTTGATCATTGGTTGAAGAGATGAGCATGTGGTTGCTAGAATTGTGGTTGCGTGGAGGACGGTGGACATTTTTTTTATACACTCTACTTTTTTAGGTTGTTGTGTAAGAGGCCAAAATTTTTTTTGGGCCGCAGAAATATTATAGTACTGCCACCATCAATTTCTTTAGATGTGGATCCATCCGGGATGATGAATCACTAGATCGGTGAATTTTCATAGGCACCGTAACTTGAAGGTCCCTTCATATTTTGAGCAAAGGTAGTATCTAGTTGCTGAAATAATAATTTTACAAGTTGTGCATGGATTTGATCATTGTGTTGAAGCTATGTGTGGATTCCAACACTAAATCTAAGAAGTCCCTATAAAAAATTTGTAAAACTACTATTAGTCACCGTGTTGAAAAAGTTGTGTTGTGTGTAGTGACAAAGAGCTTGTGTTCATGTCGTATTAAGCTGTGTATACTAATGTGTGCATGTGGAGACTGCAGTCATGCATTAGATGACTGTTGCATGATGGAAAAAATAACGAGGGTCGAGTTGTATCTGATCAGGTTGATAGTGGGAAAGAGTGTGATCATATAATTTGTTTTAAGAAATCGTGGTAAAAGTTGAAAGTGCAGACTTGTTGTGTGTCTACCGAGGAGACCCACTAAGTGATCCACAGTCGTCGTGAGATGATATGATGTTGAATACTTTTGATAGAGGTTTGAAATTTATTCAAGTCACTATGAAAATTTAAATTTTTTAAATTAAATCTTTTCATCCGTGGATGGATGGATTTATCAATAATGAATAGAATATTTTTATTATTTTGGAGGTATTTCAAGTTATATTGTATTTGGATTAAATTGCATATAATATTTTTCTAAATACTTTTCGAGTGGCATTTTATTAGTGGGTCTATTAAAAAAAGTTAGTTAATATATTTGGGGAGATATTTGACTAAAGGAAATGCACACCATGGAAGTATGGTATAATTTTATTTAAGGTAATAGATGATATCGATCTAGTTTTTGAAATATTGAATAAAATTGCCTTAGATATGCAGGAATCATTTAAGGGTTGCAGTCATTTTTTATTTACATGAATTGTTAATTTATCATGGTCAAAAGAATTGAAAAAATACAGGAGAAAGCATAACAGTGATGGGTCGGCAAAAGAAAATTAAGAAATTTCGAAGGGAACAAAATCAATTGAGACGAAAGAATGAAAGGGGAAAAGCACTAGAAGAATATGGAATGTTTCAAGTCACGGAACCAATTACTAATGAAGACATGAATCAGCATCAAGAATACCGAGAAACTGGTGAAATATTGAAGCGATTCCAGTTGTTCCATCTTTCTCAAGTACACATTTTAAGATTTAGGCCATTAAAATGGGGCGACTGCTTGGTTCAGGAGATTTGTGGGAATTGTTTTAAGAATCTTCTATGAATTCTCGAGATAACAATAGAGGTGTAGTAGCATTTTTTCTTATTATATAAGCATTGGATGAAAACATCTTGTTTAGTTTTTTGCATGAATATGGTGAAGTAAAAAATGAAAAAATATTTTGAGATATTCTAGAGATGAAGTACATTGTGAGGGGGAGAAAAATGCCTGAAGAGTCACCAGAAGAATTTGCAGATAATTTTATACGAAAAGAGAGTGAAGGAAATGAAGAAATTGAAGTGAAAAATGATAATCATCTAACTTTAAAGAGAAATTTGGTTCAAAATATTGCAGGAATAGAAGCACATAGATAAATTGTTCAATGGAGTGGTAACCCAAGTGGAAGAACAATTGAAATAAAAAATGAAACTGAGTATGCAGAATATAATGAGGATTTAAGAGAGGATAGATATGAAGAAATGGAGGAAACTCTCAATATAAAAGAAAATCAAAAGAATTCAAATTATGATGCTTCAGTGAAGCTCATTAATGTTTCTTAGTGTGAAGATACTAGTAGCAACCATGAAGAACCGACAAAATTTGAAGAAAAAATAAAGTTCCTTAAAGCATGGTTTGAAACACTATGTTTTGATGAAGTCTCCATACAAGTTGCAACAATGAATGTTGAAGATGACATGGATGATTTATAAGATGAAAAATTTAATGAAATTTTCATGTATAGGAGTTTTGAAGAGATTAAACATTATTATGGATATATGCTAGATTTGTCCAATGAACAAGAAAATATTGATGATGAAAATGAACTTGTTGAAAAAGGAGTTGAAATGCATTGGCATCATCCTAGTTGCAATAAGAAGAAATATCCAGAGTTCATGATTCGGAGTAGGAAGAAAACTAAATAGGTTGAAAGTGTTAGAGTTTAAAGCAACAAATTTAAGAAGAAATTTCATCAATATGTTGAAGCAAAGATAGTCAAAATGAAACGTTTGAGTCATATTTATAAGCCTATATAAGACTTAAAGATCAACATACATTTTTATGTATTGTAGCAAATCCATTTCTCCATTAAGGGGGGTGTTAGAATAATGTAGAAATGGAAATGCGATAGCTTTGTTGAGTTGCCTTCTTAGTTATCAAGAAATGATCTAGATTCATGTGAGTTATGAGGTGTCGCTCTAGAAGTAATTGTTTTCCAATGTAACTGAGTTGTATCTTAGTGAGAGTGTGTATCTTCCATGTTGTTATGTTATTGAGTCGAGTGATCTCGTATAATAAGATACATTATGATGTATTTGCAGTGAGAAAATGTAAGCAAGGTTAGACATGAATTAATAAAAACATTACGTAATGTTAAACTTTGTATTTTCTATTTCTATAAATATTAATCTAAAGATATCCATAATAATTACACTAATTATTTATGTACATCCACCTCCTAGAATAAATAATAATTGCTACACCGTAAAAAAAAAAAAAACAACAAAAATAAAATTTAATGCCAAAAGTTATGGGTCATACATAGATTAAAGGTGTTACGAAAGGAGTCTTATCACTCTTTGTTTACATTATCATATGACACTTCATAGGAAAACTATAACCACATTTTTTTGAAAATGAAAACACTTTTGCTAGAGTTTTCATTACATTTATTTATTGATAACTTTTTTTTTTTTTAAATTCCACCCATTTTAATTCAAAATAAACATTTAAATAATCAAAATTCATATCAATCTAACTAAAATCATAAAATATCTATTATTTAAAATCAGTATTAAAATAAATATTTGTTTTTTACTTTTTTATTAACTTAATTTTGAATTTAATATAACGAACGAGACTCATCGCCTTCTTGAAAATAATTGAGAAACTGGAGCAAAGAGTTTGCTCTTCACAATATTACGAATATATTAAATAGATTACATTGGAAACATCAACAATAAATCACTGGAGATAAACTCGACTAAACTAGACTTACTGAAACTAAACTGGGACACTTGGAATAATGGATTCGACACGTAGCAGGTGGTTGAGATTACTTTCTTTAACATTCCCCTTTAATTTCAACCACATAAAAAAATTTAATTAAGATACCTGCTGGTCAATGTCTCGGAGAGGCTTACAATTTTAAAAAAAAATTGTCGCGAAACACACGGGGAGCGTTGGTTTATCCAATGTCCAACAATCTCCCACCCAACGCAAGTCGGGTGTGGATTGAACTCGTGACCTACACTTTGATACCATGAAATTTTTTTATATGCGTGAAGCTCAAAGAATTTTTATATGCGCAAAGTTGTGGAGCGTATCCCTTAAGGTAAATTTGGCATTTAAAAAAAGAACCATGCATCTTATGTTAAACATGCATCGTAATGCATGTGCATGGTTCAAAGAAATATTTTTGAGAAATGCTCCATGATTTAAAAAAAATAATAATAATAATTGACTTCAACTAAATCTGGTTTTCTTCTTCTCCTCTTCCAAATTCTGTACCCTCTAAATTGTTTCATATTTTTCGCTTTGTTGTATCCTTGAGAACTCTGTTTCTTCATTTACTGGTGCAGGTCTTCTATTGTTCCAGGTTGTCTAAGAATGTTCTAGATATCTTCAAGAAATGTGGGCTGCTGCCACATATTGTTTTCTGTAGTGAGCTTTTCATCATCAATCTGCTACAACATAAGATTAAAACAATATATTATCTCTTCATAACTCCAATGCATGAAAATTTCATTCACGCTCTCATCATGGATGTTGTCTTCAACATTCATATCTACAGCTTCTCTGTAGACCTCAACTAGACATGGTGTTGCAATCCATGTTTCAATAAAATTTAACTCTTCTTCATAATCAATCTCTGTACTTGCACACTGAAAATAAATGTTAGAATTAAAATTATTTGTAGAACGACATTCATTCTAGTCTTTTTGCTCTGCAATGAGAGCTTTCTCCTGTTGTGTTTCCTTCTCTTCTTCTGCCTTTATCTATGTTTCTACTTTCCCTTTGCAGACTATCTTTATCTTTGTTTCTTTTCCACTAACCTGTAATGTTGCAAACAGGTTGTCTTCCACTGTTTGAAGTGGGGTTATCTCACCAAATAACATCATGTCAATATCATGTTTTTGTTGCGTCATCTGCAACCAATCATCATTAGCCAAAAATTCATTATCAAAGTTTACATCTAATTTTCATCAGGAAGCTGTGTTGTTGGGTTCGAAATATCTTCATCAGAAAGCTGTGTTGCTAGAATCAACAAGTCATCATCATCAAACTTTGTTGCTAGAATCATCAAATCTTCATAAGAAAACTCTATTGTTGGATTCTCTTTGTCCACTTGTGGCTCTGCACAGTGGGCTTCACAAGCATATTTGTGCTCTCTCTCTGCTTCTTCTAACTCTTGATCTGGCCGTAGAACTGTTGCTACAGATCCACCTTCATCTTCAACTTCAAAGCTCCCCTTTTCTTCAATGCTCCCCCTTGTACCAAAAAATCTCTCAAGGGTATCCCGTGCCTCCTTGGCTTTCTTGGCATCTGAGATCAGAGGGAGAATGTTGTCATCGACAGATTATTTTATGCATTTTAATGCATAGGCGTCTTTTTGCCTTCTTATCTCCAAATATAAAAAAATCTCGAACATCTTCTATTTCTACTTTATCCTCCTCACTTTTCCCATGATCGCATTGCTTGGCTTCCTAAAAAAAACGAGTCTACATATTCATCAAATATCTTGTTTCTAAAAAAAAAAAAATCCTCAAAAATCTATTTCTGAAGATTCCCTTTCACAAGGCCCTCACATTGCTCATTTTAAATTTCCAAAAAAAATATCTTGTAAACTTTCACTTTCATCTCACATCACAACTTTAAGTTTTTTTTTTTTTTTTTTTTAAACTCAAAAAAAAACTTCTTTTAACTCTCTTCACCACATGGTATTTTGTAACCTCTTTTAAAAAAACCTTCTCACCTTTTAAGTTTTATTTTTATAGAAAAAAAAACTTTAAAAAAAGTTTCCCTTAACATGTTGAAACATTCGTATAAAAATTTTTAAAACTCCTTTACATGCACTTTATAAAATCCTTTGAACAAATTTCAAAAAGCTTAAATAAAAAAATTTCTTTATATAAAAAGTTGATACCTCCTAAAATTCCGTTCTCATTTTTGGATCAACCATGTAAAAAACTTATGTAAATCATAATCATTTTTTAATGATTTGAGTCGTAAGACATTTTAATGAGCCCACGACGAATTCACCTTAACCGATAAGATCACTCATTAAACGTATGTAATCTGGCTGAAAAACCTTATGCATGCATAAGAAAAATTGACATTGACTTTAACGCAGATGTGTTAAATTTTGTTTTCTTGCAAACTGGTACGATTCCTAGGGGAATAGTCCCTACTATTTTAAAACAATGCAAGGCATAAAAGTGGCAGGGGTATGCCTTGTATTCTTGTGCCAATCCCTTGTTTTGGCGTGTTGGCGCGAGTATCAGCTTCACAATCGTGCCAACCAACTTCTCCTCTCTTCTGCTCCTTAATGGCTCTGTTTCTGCTCTCCAGGGAGGCTTATGCAAGTTAACTCCGATACCATGAAAATAATTGAGAAACTAAAACGTAAACTGGAGCAGAGAGTTTTCTCTTCACAATATTATGAATAGATTAAATAGATTACATTGGAAACATCAGAAATAAATAACTAGAGATAAACTCGACTAAACTGGACTCACTGAAATTAAACTGGGACACTTGGACTGACAGATTTGACACCTAGCAGGTGGTTGAGATTACGTTTTTTAACACTTCTTTGATCCGCCCTTACCAATGCGATTTACTTGCTCGTATCCATGGCTACTGCTACTGGTGTCCTGATACTGTAGAAATAAACAATTTGAGAATAATATTTTCTGGCAGACGAATAACAAATTAGGTGGAACAAAATGCAAAACAGATTGGCTTCAAGGCTTCCATCGTCATAAAGTAGCGAGCACCATAAATTAGTGCAGGGTAGTGCAGGAGCTAATACAATGTTAGCGACATCAAATATTACCACAACAAGCTGTACTCAATCACAAGGGGAAACTCTAGCTTTGTATCTATTGGGTGAAGTGGGTACCATGCGTGTTCTCATAGGGTTTGCTATTATTCTTCTGGCATGCTCCTACTTCAAAGACTGCACTACTGGCCATCAAATTAACAATAGCTCATCAGGGAATCGTCTTATTTTCGAACATGGCGATGGTGCACGGAGAGAGATGAGAAAGGATATCGTAGAACTTTCAGATGATAAGGATGAAAGATTGATTGTGATCATGGTTGGAGATGAGGAACATACCTTTATTTCTAAAAGGAAGTCAAGGAAATTTAAAATTTAAAGTGCCAATGAGTAGATAAACTTTATCAATTATTTTTTGCTGCTATTAGCTGAACTTCACCTAAGTCTTACCAAATAGTTGGATGAGTTAATCCGAGAAATAAACATAAATTCTGCAGTGGCTAGGATATCATTGTTGGAAAAAAAGTTTATTGAGTTGCATGACATAAAAATTTTAAACTCTTTAAGCTTTATTACTAAGTTCAAAGTGTGTTAATTTAGGTTTAAGAATAATTCGTATACAACAAGAAATGTTAATGTGGGTTTTAAAATAATTCTTATATAAAGTAGCAATTGTATATGTTGAATATGAAATGCTAAGAAAAAATCAGATATATAAAAAATCATTGAATAATAAAAATTAGTAAACGAAATGTTATTCGTGAAAATATTCAATGAAGAAGGCTCACTAAGTACAAGAGATGGAAATTTGGTTTTCAAATTGTAAATTCAACTTTTCCTAACTCTATTTTGAGATTTTGAATTCACCTATAGTTGAAAAAAATGTAGTCCAATCAAACCTATGGCTTTATCAAGTCATGCAAGCTATAAGTTGGAAGGTAGTCTCATATTTGTTAATGTCTCATCATAATTTCCCTATGGCTTTATCAAGTTATGCAAGCTATAAGTTGGAAGGTTCATCCCATATTTGTTCATGTCTCATCATAATTTCCCTATGGCTTTATCAAGTCGTGCAATCTATAACTTGGAAGGTTCATCCCATATTTGTTCATGTCTCATCATAATTTCATTTGATGTCAAGCTGTTGGAAATAGAAGAAGAGACATGAGTGCTATGGGAACAATAACATAAGTAGATTGGTGGGGGTATAGAAATGATGCAACTAAGTGACACATTGAGGAAGTATATCTTGATGAAGGAGAGGAGGAAATGGTCCTTAAGGGAGACGGGCGGCCAACTTCAGGAGTAGGGGTTATTGTTAGCTCAAATTTTTCTAGTTGCCAATTTTTTGGGTGTGTCACAACCTTGATATTGCTCATAGTTCATCAATTTTCATAGTTACAAATTTCAGCAATTGGATGCAGTAAAATATATTTCTTTGATTTCTTATTATTATGATGGTACCGACCTTCAAGGCATGGAAATTTGGGATGTACAATTATTTATTTGATTTATCTGTGCTTATGATGGTACTAAGTGTTCTGCAATAGTGAAAGGATAGAATTTCTGAGCAGAATTGCATATTTTTTTGCAATTTGTGTATTTTTCCTTTTGGTAGAATGTAATGTAAAAATGAAATTCTAAAAAATATCATGCAACATGGAAAATCAGTTGTGACTCCAATAAATTAAATTTGCAAAGCAAATGTGACCAGTGAGAGCTTACCTAAACTAATAAGTAAGTGAATATAGTCTTCTTGAACCAAAATGCAAAACTTCCCTTTCTGCATCGACGACTACTTTCCTTTTTTCTTGATGAGAAGTAGAATCATTCCACTTGTGAAATGTTGCAACAAAGACATGGATAATTCGAGTTAGAGGACCACCACTGGGTAGTTTATGTTGGTAAAACCTCATCTGACAGAAGAAGATAAAAAGATATATTTCCATTAACATAAAAGAGCGTTAGTCCATGATGCCAATTGTAATGGGGAATTGACCACTATGTATAAACACATCCAATTGAAAGAAGCAACACAATTTTTTCATCATATAGGAAAATATATAGATTCCACTGCTTATGCTTCTATGTTGCAGGGTTTCATTGATAAAAAAAATGTCCTATCAGAAGAAAAAATAGTCCATGCTCACATTATTCAGACAAGATCTGAATTCTAAGACATGGTTTTGGAAAATATCTTTGTGACCATGTATGCCAAATGTGGAAATATAGATGATGCAGGAAATATTTTTGACAAAATGCCTCAACCAAATGTGGCATCATGGACTATGATTATTGTAGCTTATGCCAGGGATGGATATACCAAAAAATCCTGGGAACTGTTTTATCGAATGAAACATATGGATGTCCAACCCAATCAGTTCACATTTTCTAGTCTTCTTCCAGCATGCATCAACTTAGGAGATCTCGAGAACATTCATGAAGATATAATTAGAAGGATTTTTCAGTTCGATTCGTTTGTAGGAAATGGGCTTGTAGATACATATGAAAAATGTGGGAGTGTATAAATTGTGCATGATATGTTTGATAAAATGGCTCATAGGAATGTAATCTCATGGATGGAAATGGTTATAGGGAATGCTCACAATGGGTATATTGAAGAGGCATTGAATAATTTTGAGTAAATGCCTCAACTTAATGTCGTTTCATAGAATGTGATGATTTCAGTGTATCTTCAGAATGGGAAGCTTGGCCAGGCTCTGAATCATTTTAAAAAAATGTCTCAAAACAATGTAGTTACATGGAATGAAATGATTGCAGGATATGCTTAGAATGGGAAAGTTGATGAAGCATTGAACCTTTTTCAAAAAATGCCGAAAAGGAATGTGGTATCATGGAATGCAATTATTGTTGGATATGCAGAGGTTGGGATTAGTCATGACGCTCTAAGGATTTTTGAGACTATACCTGTGAAGAATGTAATCTCTTGGAAAAAACTTATTGCATCATTTTCACATAATGGCCATGATGAGGAATCTCTGAAGCTTTTTCAAAAATTGCAACTGGCTAGTGTAAAACCAAATTCGAAAATTTTTGTTGTTGTTCTCCTAGGATGTACCAACTTGACAACTCTGGAGCAAGGCATGGAAGTTCATGAAGACATAATCAAAAAGGGATTTCGGTTTTATGTCTTTGTGGAAACTGATCTCATGGATATGTATGCCAAATGTGGGAGCATAGAAAATGTGTATGGCATGTGCGACAGGATGCCTCATCAAGATGTCACTTTGTGGAAAGCAAGGACTACTGGATTTTTTTAGAATGGTCATATTGAGGAGGCCTTGAATATTTTTCAGAAAATTCTTGAATGAGATGTAATTTCATGGAACACGATAATTGATGGATACTCACATGATGGGAATTGTGAGGAAGAATTTGAGATTTTTAGACAAATGAAAATGGCAGGTGTGAAGTCAAATGCAAAGAAATTAATAGTTTTTCTCCCAGCATGTGCTAACTTGGAAACTCTAGAACACAGAAAGGAGATCCATGAAGTTATACTTAGGAGTGAATATTAGTTTAATTCTTTTGTGGGTGGTGCCGTTTTGGAAATTTATACAACATGTGGGAGCATAGAGAATTCTAGTGCTATTTTTAACAAAATTCCTTAGTGAGATGTGGTTTCTTGGAATATAATGATCACCAGATATGCCATGCATGGTTATTCCAGAGAGGCCCTTCAACTTTTTGAAAAAATGCAATACTATGGTGTGAACCTAGACCATATTACCTTTCTTTGTGTGTTTTCTGCATGTTGCCAGCAGGCCTAGTAGACGAGGGTTGGAAATAGTTCAACTGCATGAGTGATTATTATCACATTAAAATGGAAATATAGGAGATTATGGCTGCATCGTTGACCTTCTTGGCCATGTTGGGTGCTTGGATGAGGAAAAAATATTGATGAACATAATGCCAATGAAACCTGATCCTACTATGTGGGAATCTTTGCTTGGTGCTTGTAGGATACATACTGATATAGAGCTATGAGAACGGGTGGCAGAGCACCTTTTTGAGTTGGACCCTAAATATGATGCACCTTATGTCTTGTTTTAAAGTTTCAATGCTTTAGCTGGCACGTGAAATGACATAAAAAAAGTTCAGAAAATTATGAATGTTAGGAGGGTCAAAAACAAGCCTGGATGTAGTTTGATCGATGTAAATAAAAAGGTGGATAGTTTCTTGGCAATTGATTGATCACATCTAGAAACACGGAAATTCGATACAAACTTAGAGCTTATGTCATACAAAGGTAGGGTATGTGCCAGAAATGGGATTAGTGTGGAATGATATTGTGTGGGCGAAAAAGGAAAAAAAAAATTGTGACTACAATCTGATTTTGGTAGCTACATTTAGGTTTATCAATACATTAACTGGGACAAATATCCTAGTTATGCAGGAACATAGAAATGGTTCTTTGTAGGGAATTGATTACGTTAAAAACTTAGAAAACAGATCCAAAGTGGAAAGGTTTGTGTTGCTTACTGAAGATCCTAGAAGTGTTTCTAGAATGGAATTTGTGTTGAATGATTTGCAAATAAAGAGAGATTAATTTTCTATGATGATTAGAAGTTGAGAATTGGGCATGCGTTTATCAAGAACTCCCATAGTGACGACTCCCTTGGGCAAGTATCCCAAATTTTAACAACACAAAATTACATCAAATTCCTTGATAAGTATTTTAGGTCAATGGAAGTGGAATATACAACATACCAAATAGTGATAAGGGTTATAAAAATCATCTCCTAATATTAGAACATAAAAACCTATAGCTATGGGAACACGAAAAAAACCCTACACTATGCACGAAGTCAGTGGGAAGATGAATTTTGAAAGTAGTTGTGAAATGGGCTGAAAGAAAGAAGATAGGTTAGTCAAATGCACACTTCTACTCCGCTAGCAAATCTATATCCAATATTATTGCATGATGAATAGTTGTGAGGGTCACTTATTATTGCTGATAATTTTAAAATGGATAGTATTCATGTGGAAAGTATTAGTGGATCCTACGCCAAAAAATCAATAAAAATTGTCTTGCATTAAATCATATTTCCAACTCTGCATTTTTAATATGGAAACCATATTCAAATACAAAAGAGGTGAAATAGTAGGACTAAAATTACGATGCAATTCAGTCAACTTGGCCAGAGAAATGAACAAGAATGGTTTGGGTGGCTAGATCAGGTTAGATGAGGTTAAGTTTTCAATAATGGTGTATTTTTACGAAGCTATTGGTAAATTCATTTTTACTGTCACCTGCAACAGAGAAAAACAAAAAGGAAATTTGAGTGTTTATACATCGTAGGAAAAAAATTGTGATTCATAAATTTTTTAATCCTTCTTTGTTACTTTGAGCCCCAGTGATGGGAAAGCTCTACTATGTGGATTTTGATAACATTTTTAGGATCCATGTGCCTTGTTGGCGTAGACTCAGAAATATTGCATGAGATGATATTGTAAATCTATACTAGAGTCCTAAAGCACACATACATTGGGTCAAAATCCATTATACAATATTTTTCCACTTCTATGAAATTTTTGAACGTGCTTGTTCCAGGGGTGTGGAACACAAATTTTTCATGCTTACAAGCCACTCAAACCTAAGGTTCATAATTAGGTTCTTGAGATGTGCAATGTCCTCTTGTTGGGGCAGAGGCTTCTCTTGGGTGTAGGTCGCATCAACAGTTCGTGGAAAATTTTGCATGCTTGTCATCTAGGAATCTAGTCTACGCTACAAGACAAGGATACCAGTGTTGGGCATAAGTAACAAGTCTAGTGGAAAAAAGGTTTGAGACTGTGGCCTAGAAGTGCGCTCTGTGCTCTTGGGAGAGACAAGTTTTTTGATGGGTGCAGGTCACAATTCTAAGAAACAAGGAGCCAACCTTTAGCTACAGTATATCTTAGTTGTTTAACATAGGCTTCAAAGAAATGAGAAATGATGCAAATACTATATTGTTGAGGTCGAATTTTTCATATTGCAATTGTGCATGTGGAGTATATTTTTGTCTTTCATTTGATAATGTCCATGTTTTTTCTCTTTTCTCACTTATTTGAAGTGGATTTGATAGACTGCAGAGGAAATGATGTTGTACATATTCCACATCTTTGTTGGAACAATTTCTAGCATGCCATGGAAAATATATCACATATCTTAAGGTGTTTTTAGCTTGTGGAAATTATGTATCTTCTCAGTTTCTCTTGATGAAGACATGCAAAGCTAAATGATTCATAAAAAAAAATTGGATGACAGGTTTATTCATGGCTTTTCCACCTTGACTTATAGCATCTCGGAAAATGAATGCAATATTTGGAACAATTCTTCATTTTCTTACTGGACTAGCAGTTATGACAGTTTTTTCAATTATAGTTGATATTCAAGGATGCATTTTGCATACTAAAATTGTGCAAATGGATACTTTTTATTGTATTTGATATGATAATGTCATCGTTTTCTCTCTTTGCTCACTTCTATTTCTTGAATCTTATATCAAAGGAATTGTTTTGAGTGTTTTTGTTGAATTTAATTTCATAAATTGTAGTGAGGTGAACCAATATTGTTGTGAAGACATTATTTTCTCATTGAAAAGTAAGGTACGCATCATTTTTGAATGAATTCTCAAAAACAAAAAACAAGAAGCTAGAATAACAAGAGTGAAATGAAATATAAATAGTTCTTAGGGACACATTGCACCTTAGTTGTGGTCAATATGTAGAGATATTCTATGCTATATTTCTTAAATCTAAATTTCCAATACACCCCATCATATAGTATGATTATTTCAACTATCAATAGCTTCATAAATTTCCATGCCACATGGCAAAGCAACTGCGAATCCAATCAATTCAATTTGCAAAGAAACTGTGACTAGTGAGAGCTTACCTAAACTTATGAGTAGGCAAATATTGTCTTCTTGACCCTCACTACAAAACTTCCCTTTCTGCATCGACAACTAATTTCTTTTTTTATTGATGATAAGTTGAAAAATTGCACTTGTGAGATGTTGCAACAAAGACATGGACAATTTTAGTGGGAGTAATACCATTGGGTATTTTATGCCAATAAAATCTCATCCCACAAAATAAAATAAACATATTTATTTCCATGGTCACAACGGGATTGAAAAATCCTAGACTCCATCCAAAATTTTCCTAAATATACGTGTACAATGACTCCAAAAGACTACAAATGCATATACCACAATTCCAATAGTTGAATATTTAACTCTTATGGTTCTTCTCTTCAAACTGACCTACACCAAATGCTTCTAAAGAGGGTTTGTGGCCTCCTTTCCCTAGACCAGGAAGGTAGATTGAGAAGAAAAAAATCCCAATCCAATTCAAACTCCTAAAAGAGGCTGATAAAGTGACGAAATTTCATCCCTGTAACAACCCATTGCATGTAGTGTTTGTTACTCTCTCCATTCACGAGGTAAAAGAAGAACTAAACAAATATTTTCATACCCCATTGTTCTTTTAAATAGGGGTTTAATTCTCCAAAATATATACAAAAGCATTCTTGTATCCATCAAATTTCACATGAATTCATTGGAAATAAAGTGTACAGATACAAAATTATCAATTTCATAATATTACAACATATACAGATAAAATATAAGCTATAAACAAAAATGTGAATGGGAGCCCAATAATTTCGACACACCATAATACACATAAAAATTGTGAAACTTTAATGATAAAATTTTGAATGGGGCACATTAATTTAACACACCATAATACACATAAAAATGTGAATGAAGCACATTTAAATGTGTACAAACATGAATGATCAGTGGTATGAATGATCTGTGAATATGGTTGTTACTACAATCATTAACATCTAATTACCATCTATTTAAAATCCTATAAACTTTAAATATACAATTATTAAGTATGTTAATAAAATATATTAAAAATATATATATTATGTCATATCACTTTATTTAATATCGAGAAAAATATAAGCTATCCATAAAAATGTGAATGGGAGAATTTTAATTTCAACAGACCATAACATACATAAAAATGTGAATGAAGCAATATGAATAATGGCTGGATTTCAGCGTTACTTGGATAATTAACAATATATAAAATTATTAAACATGTAAACATACAATATAAAAAATATATTAACTATATAAAAATATAATTTTATAATCTAAATTTTTTTTTAAGCTTCAAATAAATTTTTGAGTATTCAAAAATTTTATGAAGTTATATATATATATAACTAAAAATAGGTACGGAAATATTTTATTGATAGTTTTAAAAGTGAAAATAAAATATTTTCACATTTTTCTTATACTAAATTGTAACATTAGCGAGCAAACAATCCAATAGAGTAAAAATACAGTTATAAAAATGGGATTGTTTATGTTTTATAAGGTACCAGTCAACTCGAAATTAAGCATAGATAGAATTATAACTCTCATGCCCTATGGAATAGGCCTCTTGATTCAATAATTACTTTTAGAATTTATTTCCAACCAAAATAATTGCTCACGGTATAAAGCATAAATGAGGCATTCAGATTACAAATTTCAGACATCCGTTTTTTTAGAATGTGGGTTTCCTTACCTATGAATTTTAATAAAAGGTATGTAAAGGTTCTTTTCTATTACATGGTACCATTTTAGTATTTCTAAGTGGCATTTTTGGATTTTATAGTTACTTAATGTTTTTTTTTTAAACACTAATCATGTGGAGCATCATTCAATGATGGTTATTGTTTGTGTTTTTTATTTATTTATTCCAATTTTGTTAGTTTGTATTCATTTTTTTTTTTGGGTGTACAATTGGGAAAGTCAAGTATGAAAATATCATTTATCAATTCCCAAGCTGTGGAGAAGATTTTGATATTTGAATTTTGGGTGGATTTACAAGTTACTATATACTATTTGAGTTTTATAATATAATTACTATTTCTTGTCTCTTAGCAAAGTTTTATAATAAAATTATTATTTTTTTATAATTTCAGTTAATTTTATTCGCTATTAGATTTTATTATTTTCCATTATGTATATTGCAAAATTATCATAAATTGTAATTTTGGTTTATTATTTTAATGGTAATATTGAATTAATAAATAAAATAAAAATAAAAAATATTAATTTTGATAGATATATGTATAGCACTATAAATAATATTTTGGTTGTGCATAAGGTTGATATACCTCTATTAATCTATATCGAGTATATTTATTAATATGATTGTGTCAATTTTATTTTTTTTAAATAAAATTTATTTGAGTTTCAAGATATGTTTAAAGTTCAATATTAAATTATCAAGTATACTATCAAACAATTCAAAAATTAAGCTTTTTACTTTCTTATAAAATATTTTAAAAAAAAACAAAAACAAAAATAAAATAAAAACTAGATCACCTTGAAATACCAAAGCAAACAAACTTTTCGATATCGAAGTATGACCTTGCTTATAGATTAAAGAAGAATAATGGAAAAAATTCACATCATTATTATACTAATATACTACTATGTGTGAGTGCCCACTCAAAATTCTAGGTTCAAGTTATGTTCTGCGGCATTTGACAATAAAAAGATATCCATTAAGGAGCTACTCATAAAGGTGTTAAGAAAACGTTCTTAAAATTCAACGACATCAAACATAATCTCATTTTCTTTTAGATTTAACAGTACAAAAATTGGATCCAAAAAGAATAAGCCTATTTATCTGTAATCCAACCTCACAAGATTAACCTATATTGTCTATCATATCTTGGGGCATGTGTCAATTTGTCTGTTCACCTCATTTCACATAAAAGCATGGCTATTTCAGAGGCCATGCATGTCCCATAATTTATCCGATGAGGAGGGTTTCGATGACGCATCCTATGCCAGCGACGATGGTTGAGCCGCTGAATATCCGCGTGGGACAAATTGAACCCATGGGGGAGGTGTATGGTCTTGAGGATGAATTGTATTTTCTAGACGCCCTCAACGCTGTGCTCCTTAATGTATCGAATAGAATATTTTGGATTTGTAAAATTATTAAAATCTGGTGATAAAACACGGCTTTTTAAACTTTTATAGAAATTCCAAAAACTTGGTTGTAGCTTTCACTCCGTTAGTGCTCAACATACAAATTTAAACATTACCACATGAAAATGCAGAATTTATGTGAAATTAGGAGTAGATTTTGTTAGAAAATTTAAAGAATAGGGGAAATGATTTTCCTTCAACACACAATATACACAGAAATTGCAGAATTGACTTTAAACAAAGATAGCACAGTTATTCACAAAAATACACAAAGCCACACATAGAGATATAAAATGAGAGAAGTTTTTGTTTTTCATTTTTCTCCACATGAATCATATGAAAAAAACATATTTTAAATAAAGAGTGTTGGATCTTGAAGACTTAATTTCAATTCAATGCTCGATTGGACAGTTAATCACACAAAATCATCCTTCTCCCATGTTATCTCTTTCTTCATAAAACAACGCATAGAACTTGTATGCCCGGACTTGAAATCCTTTCGGTTTTAGCTTTGAACCACATCACATTCATGCCCCTATCGTACTTCGCACTACGTTGTATTTATCATTTATTTTAGCACTTATCCTTTTGAGCTTTGCACAATGTGATATGCGTTGGGATGCTATCGCAAGTCGCACATCGCAACAATTAACTTTTTCCACATTGATGCTTTTAACTTTTCGCAACAACAAGAACCGCTATCAGGTGAGATATGTGATCACATCGCATCACAACATTGCAAGGTTTGGGACCAGGGAAAATGGTAAGTTCTAAAACCTACGAAGCACGATGTCTGACGCGTTGAGAAGTTGTCGATGAGAAGAGGCAAGGGTAAAGGTAAGGTGGAAAAAGTGAAAGGTTTATTGCCAAAGTGATATCACGTAAGGAATATATATTAAAGGGGGTCCCACTATATTGCATCAGGAATTTTGTAGGATTCGACAATTGTGTTATGAGGAAAAGGGTAAACCTTGCGAAGTGTGCAGTGGGATCAAGAGGTAGGTGACGTGGCAAGAAATATTTAATACATGGTGATGGGCAGAAAAAAGTTGTGTGAAGTAAATAGGAATTCATACTTAAATGTTTTCACATACATATTTACTATGCATGGAGCTTGTCCTTATCTACAAACTTCTATCCTCAATCTGCAAAAAAAAAAAAAAAAAATCACTGATGGTATGGTTTCTACTAGTTTATCTAATGTGATGGTTGGGATTAATTTCCAATAGTCCCCCTTAATCGTATCTATCGCCATTGGCCAGTCCCAAACAGTCTATGAGATAAAAAAAAAAAATTACGTGCCAATGCCTTTGTGAATATGTTTGCAAATTGTTCCTCTGACCTGCAATGCTGCAACCCAATTTCACCACTGTTAACTAATTCTCTTATAAAATGATATTTAGCATCAAAGTGATTTGTTATTTTGTTAAAAAGAGAATTAGTTGATAGTGCAATTGTCAGGGAAAATTTTAAGAACCGCCCTAAATTTATATATATATAATAAATGGGCGAATCCCCATGATACATAGGAAAAATGGAAGGCGATTTTATTAATAATATAATATGTATATATAATTTTTTGGTGAATTTCTCATGAGATTATATTATCTTGTAAAATCATGGCGAATCACCAGTAAATATGGCGAATCACTACTACAAAATGGTGAATCATTGTCTAGTGGTGATCCAGGGTAAAATCTTGATACCCTTAACCAAGACCTTTTAATTCGGCTGATAAATAGAATTGCATTTACTTAAAGATGTTAAAGAACTTAAATGAACAACTGTAGCTGTAAATAAGAGGAACATAAATGAACAAGATCAGCAATCATGAGAACACGTTGTTTGATGACGGAGTTCGTCCAGGAGGGACTACATCTCCGGGCCTCGGTGTCAAGATGGTGTAGGCCGCTGCATTATGTGCTGTAAGAAGTGATGTACATGGATGTGCTTTCCTATGACATACAAGGAAAAATCGCCCTCACGCAGGAGTGGCTTGACTTCTTTAAGAGATGTTCTACTGCAGAACTCTCATACATAAAGAAAGACTCCTATCAGTATGACCATAGCTGACATGTAGCAAATAAGAGTATCCCGCCAATCCTGGCAAACAAGGGATCTCAACAATACACAGCAAATAAGAGCATCCCGCCAATGTGGCATAAAAGGGGCTCATACATGACACAAATCCATTGCTGACAGTACATCAAAAATAACACAAAGCAAGATCCCTCAACTCATATATCAACCGGGATCTGCAAGACATAATGCATCTCAACGAGAAATAAAGAAAGAAGTACATGGAATACACATCATATACCTCATGCTGCCATTTGCTGAAGGCTGAGCAGCTCTGCGGCAGAATCTGAAAGCACCATCAATCTTGTGGCGTCGAGAAAGTGGAAAACGACTGCTCACATGTGCAAATCCGACACCGGCATAGTCCACTTCCAAAAGTGGCTGGAAAATCGAAAACTCAGATGCAGAAACTGAGTACGCCATCAAACTCGTGGCGCTGAGTAGTGCTGAAACGACATAAAATTTGTCCCATTTGGACAAAGTCGAAATTTCGCCCTCCTGAAAGTTGAGCCTCAATCAGGGTTCCGCCTGCCTCTTTCTGGGCTCATGGTTCCACATGACCTGCATTAAAAAAAATATTAAATCTCGATTCCCGTGCGCACTCTCCCGCTCTGCCATGCTTGGGCGCACTGTGAAAGACTGAGTTTAAATAAAAAATCTGGGCGGAATTACCCACGCGCCACCGTTTGGTGTAATGGTAAAATTGGGAATTCGTTGAGGAGAGGTCGGGGGGTCAAATCCCGCCCCTCCATACATAGCACGAACTTTCTTTTGAACCAACGAATACTTTAAAAGGGGCGCATTTGTTTTTTGTTTTAAAACAATATAATATTGTTTTGGGGGGCTGGGTCCGCATTGGGCGGCCCGCCCCCAACCACCACGATTTAACATATAATAAATATATATGTTTTGACCAAGACTTGTGTATTATGGGGGGAGCTCCGTGGGGTCCGGCGGGGGTCATGACCCGCCGGCCCATAAACATATATTTTTTTTTTGTTTTAATATTGTGACATGTGGGCGGGTCGGGTGGCGGGGGTGATGGCCCGCCACCTTTTTTTCTAAAATAGTTTTTGTTACTAAAACAAACAGACCATTTTTGAAAATTCGGTTTTGGACGGAAGGAGGCATTTTAAACAGGCGACAATTTCGCCCGGAAATGGCCTGAGCTTGCCGGAATCCGGTGGCCGGAAAAAGTCCAATTTGTGTCCTCTTTAAGGCTGCCCAGTCACCAAGTCAACCCAGAACTTTGACCGCTTATAACTTCTTCATACGGACTCGGAATTGAGTGCCGTCTGCGCCGTTGGATTCAGAATTACGAGATCTACATCATGAACTTGGTTCGAGAACAATCTGAACACTTTGATTTTTGAGCCTTTTACTTAGGCCACTTGTACCTGTACTTGATTATTCCACCTGGATCAAGTGGAGTCCGAGGTGTTGGTTCCAATGAAGATATGGTAGTTGAAGCAAGAGTAGAAGGAAGAGAACCACCGAGACCAAGCATGGCACATGGTGACTCATGAGGGAAGTAGTTCTCGTGCAGTTTGGAAGACGCATTCTTCTAGTTCTGCTAAGCGTAGTGTTGTTGCTCATACTACTAATAGCACTGATATTGAGGTTGGAGAGGAGTTTGAGGAGAAATGAACAACAATGGGAAGAAAAGAAAACATGCTATTAAAAAAGTGTTGATAAACATTGGATCCGATCTAGGTGGCATGGTACAATAACAATATCGCAAAATACTTTAGATGTTCAACTATGGAAACATAATTTACATTACAACACCATCACAACTCTTACACAACCATATTTATGGAAATGATTTGATTCTTGGAATCTCTTAAAGGAAGACCTAGCATGGTAACTATAATAAGGTGAACTACTTCTCACTTCAAAATATTATTCCTTCTCGTGCCTTCAAAATCTAGATATTGAAAGGAATATGTGCCAGTTGCAGCCACCCTGCTGAATCTGTTAAAATTATAACCAACAACATGAAGATAACCATTAGAAAAACTCAATTTGGAATTCCCCATGTGATGCCCATGCCATGCCATGAATCTATTTGTAGAAGAATCCCACAAGTAGTAGCAGTGGCACCCTGTATTTACCTGATATCTCCATTGATTGGAGAGGAGGTCCACTCTAGAACTTGCCAATGATCTCCTAGTATTGTTGTATAAATGATGTCTTGTTTTAAATTTGTACGAGGAGAGATACATTTTCAATATATGCATCTTTTCAAATCTGGTAGTTGTAACTTATAAGTCCAAATAAGCAATAAGTAGACCAGTGACCTCCATCAAAGGTTCAAATACCATAAATTGAATAGGCAATAAGAAGACCAATGACCTCCATCAAAGGTTCTAACCAAGTCCTTAATTTAAGGATGGACGGCTATTCTTCTGAGGTGGAGTAAATTACCATTGGACCAATTTGACATTAAATTATTATATAAAATCATGCAATGTGAACAACCAAACATTTGATATAGACATTTTGTAATAACACTTATTCTTTGTAATAACACGGTTTGTTAATGGATGTTGTGTAATGAAATACTTTTTTATAAAGTTAATGTTTTGAGTAATTTACCAACATAGATCCATCTAAAGTATGGATTTAACATGAGTTAAGAGGGATTAAATTTCTTTTGTTGCAAACTTACATTAGAGTGCAAAAAACAATGTGTAATTTTATACTGTTTAAATTGTATTTTTGAATATTATAGAGAGTACATAACATGTGTATTGAACCATTTTATTAATTCATATTAAAATATTTTATTCATAACTCACATTGGATATTTTATTCTATACGACATTAAAATATTTTCTTTAAAAAATAAAATCTATATAATAATATATATGAAGTTGATATCAGTTTAAACATCTTACATTATTTTTTTACTTCAAATTACTTTACATGATATTAGATTAAAAATACATAGGATATATTTTTTTTCCTTTTTATTATAAGGGACATTGCTTGGTAATATTAATAACTAATTAAAAATATATAGGATATATTGTTTTTCCATTTTATTATAAGGGACATTGCTTGGTCATATGGATAAATAATTAAAAATACATAGGATATATTGTTTTTCCTTTTTATTATAAAGGACATTGCTTTTTTATTTAGAGAATATTTTATTTTTATTTTAAGTGGGACATACATACTTACACATCATCAATTAATCTATTAATCCATTTTAGTGCTTGGTAAATATGTGATTAATATAAATCTATAGTGGTAAATTTTCAATGTTTTAATTGTATATTTTTATATTGTATCATTATTAATATTTTATATTAAAATTTGAACCAGTTACACATGTTCCTCTTATCAAGAAGTAATTACTATTTATTACTTGAAGACTAAAAGTGAAATATTAACAACTAAGTTAATTGTTGTGTTAATAGATTTTAAATTGTTTATTTATGTGGTTATTTAATTTTTTTTGTCTGATTGAAAATTATTTTAATTATTTTAATTATTATTTATACTTGCATATCCTCATACTGGATTATATAGGATTGTATAGAATGAGCTGTAGACTCAAAAATGTCGTTTGTCATTGTAAATAAGTAACAATTCCAACCTACCTGTGCATTGGTTCACCCATTTCAATATAAGGAGCCTGCATGGTGCTGAAAGAATACCCAGACGGACTGGGTTTATAAAACTAACCACTCTAATACTGCAGCTACCTGTAAAACCCTAATGGATGGATGCATCTAAAACCCTAACGGATGGACGCATGAAATAACGGTTTCTGCAAAATAACAAATTCATTGATTTTGATGTTAACTTTATAAGTTTAAAAAATTGGAGGTCATTTCATGTATTAATATCTTTTTTTGATAAACCATTTCAAATCAATCCTAACAGATGAAGGCATGAAATTAAAATTTCCCTTATCTAAGTTTTGCCACAAAATAATATAATTTTACAATTCTAGAAAATTAATGGCACTTTCAGAGTCAGAATTTAAAGTATTAGTCTTCTTTGTAAACCAGTAAATCTGCTGCTCCTGAAAAGAGTTACATGTTGGTGGAAGATTTTATAATTATTGTAGAGGTATGCAATGTTATAGTTTATGCATTTCAAAAGCAATGAAAAACATATAAAAGGCTGGCTTTAGGCGATATCTGAAATTGCATAAATTTCTATGATGGACTTTACCTTTGGAACTTGAGCTTTCATAGTCATTTTAAAAGTTTCCTTACCTTGACCTGTACTCATTTCCCCTCGTACTATGATTCTCTTACGTATCTTACATGCACTAAAAGCTTAAGCTTTCCTGGAACCAAATCACCTTTAAGTCCCATTTGGGTATTAATAAAAGAATCAATCATTGGTTACAGTAGGTAAAGATGTCAAGGCTCGTCCCAAGCTCCATTGGGACTGAAGCTCTCATCGTTAAATTAAAAGTCTCCTTATTTGACCTGTACTCTCATTTACCCTCATTCTTCCCTTCCATTATTTATCCGATATACACTGAAATATTAAAATGCCCTCGAAATGAATCACATGAAGTCACAATTGGTTATTTTTTAAAGAATCAGTAATTTCTTGGGCCTTGCAGTTTACTTGCATTACATAGAGATGGTGAGGCTCATCACTAGCTCCTGATGAACCAAGAGATTAACAGGCTTCGTGTTGTTCAGATGAAAGAAGCAAATGGATTGATTGTAATGGGTTTATAACTTTAATCAATGATCTGAATAAATTAACTTTTGCACCAACCTATAAAGTCGAGGCATATTATTGTTTATGGGCTATGTGAAAACAATAACAGAGATGTGCCTTCTGTGATAAGAAGATTGCTGCCTGGGCTTACCTACTTAACCCACATCACACTCTTTGTTCGTATACAAAATGCATTCCAAATCTCTTCCCCAAATAATTTTAAATCTGCAACCCCAACAATTTCCTTTTTGAACTGGCTATCTTAAACTACACAGAAGCAAATTTTGAACTCATGGTTATTAAGAACCAAACCATCCAGCCAGATTCAATATCCCTTGCGGAAGCTTGATTTCTTGACCAATGATTATAAAACCATGTAACACAAACCCTTCACATGCGGAACTTCACCTTATAAGAGTTCGACCCACGCATACAGTTCAACCATAAGATATGAATATATACTACGCTTGGATTCAAATGTCAAGGAATATTGTAATAAAGTCTTGACTTTATACAAGACACTAGCAACATAAACGCTCACCATACCTTAAGCCATTGGGTCCCACATAACCATTAACTTTCAATTAAATTAACCGCTCACCATACCTCATTAACTATATATGTTCGCGGCTACCATCACATAATATATATCAACGCCTAAATTAATCCTCGACCTTGGGTTTAAACCCTCAACATTACATAATGCATTAATGCACATCAAATAATCCGCACATATTTTCCATATAAATAAACTACTCAACACATATTAAACCCGAATTATATATAATAACACATAGCCCCACGGGTCTTCTTACCTCATTAACCCCTTCGCGACTTGACGATGTGACCACCATTGATTCCACAAGCCCGTGATCGGACGGGTATAATGCATATCGCGTTTTTTCATCCTCTGAACGTTAATGCTTAGAAAAATGCGAAACTCGCTCAGAAAATGAAAAACTCACAGTTTTCGAAAACCGCCTCTGCCACGCGTCAAGCCCCGTATGCTATCACACTTTTTCTTGAAATTCCATTTATCGCTTTTAAGTTTTATGAAAACCATAAATGGTTTCTCAAACCGCCCTCACTTTTCACCAATTACAGTTCTACCTTATCGTTAGCTCCAGGTTCCGCTTCTCCTTACGGTTTCACCTAGCAGAGTGAATTACTCCTTTCAAACCACATCTTACCCACCTAAGACTTGGAATTGATACACCTTACTCTGATAGGAACTCATCAATCAAAGTTCGATGCGTACTCAAAGGTCAAACGCTGATATCGATTCTTGTGAATTGAACCAACCCAATTCAAAACAAAAACATGCCCAATCATCTGATACAGAAACCGCTTGCATTGCCCATTCAAAAGGTCAAAAGTGTGTTGTTTTTATGGAGCTCTTCTCATAAAATACACAACAATTCGTCAACCAAAGACTTATATTTAAATGCATTCAATTCTCACGAGACTTTCAGAACAGAACACTTCACATAGAGACTCAAATCCTTCCATAGCATATATAACTCAAGAATTCAAAAATAATCAAACCCTCCTTTCACACATTTAACACATAAGTTCAATTCAAATTTAAATGTCTCACACAGAATTCTTCCTCTCTCAGAATCGATCCATTATGTGATCAATTCGCACAAATTTGCAATCACACCCAATCAATATTGAATTCCATTTCATTCACACAACACATAATTCAGGAATGAAACATAATATTTAGAAAACTAAACTCTGTATTAACACACATAGCACTTACATCAGCAATCTTCTTCTTTGGCCTGATATTCAATCAATGGCCCTTCTATTCTCAATACTCTGCCTCTGAAAAGCTCTGAACTCTACTCTACGGACCTCTATACCTAATACCTTTTTGGCTTAGAAGATAATGAATCGCTTCATCTCCTCTAACAGCTCAACAAACTCCTAAGATTCTGGAACTCCTAACTTTAGACAAAAATCCCTAAAGTAACTAAATTGACTCTTCACATTCCTCATGTTCTCTAGTGGTTAGAGAACATTTACAATTTCTCACCATTTTATTCAAAATACTAATATTTACATGAGAATTTAAAAACATAAGACCCCCCTATGTCTTCTAAAAGTACAAAGTATTTCTAGAGCCTAATGCCCCTGCATCACAGATAGACCATGATGATCAAAAATTCATATGTAGCGGAAATTCATAGCTCCCAAACCATAGTGATAACATGGGTGCTTTACAAGAATGGACATAGATTTTAGCCATGAGCTTTGGGGCTTTGTTAACTCAAAATCATTGCCACCAAATTCCTTACAACAATAGAAATGGACTTCATGCGATAGGCAGATTGCCTGCTATCACCTTTGAATCCAGACTCGTGCGGTTCCTCTCTATGATCGACATGCAAGAAAGCTGCTACGAAGAGATCATATATAAGAAGCAATCCACATATGTATGGAATGGAAATGCCTGCAAGAAAGTGATAATCTTTTAAGCAATTTCTTACTTGAAAAGAAACATACTTCAATCCATCATAACCTATTTTACTATTATATTTACAGGCTACAAAAGTTCTAACTTCTAATAGAAACAGTATCAGGAAACTAACTTATCTTGACAAGTTTGAGAGAACGTACATGCTGCATGTACATTTTCCAATTCCTTGTTTTCTAAGATTCAATACAAGTAGCCTTAAAAATTAAAATAGTAATTATCCATTGAGATGAATTGACGGAAAGGAAGATTTCATTTAGATACCTTGCATATTAAGAACTTTATCTGATGACTGAAGATATCTTAAGATGAATTAAAATGAATAAAACTCTACAAAATCTACCTTTCGAATGTTGCATTATTGAAGACAGTTTCTGAAGAACCGTATTCCCTACAATTTGAGTTTCAACAGCTTGTCATCCACAAATATCCAATATGAAGAGAAACCTAAAATAATCTAGAGAACGTATGAAAGGATCCAAATAAAGAGAATGTATGTTGAACTTATTAGAAATGTGGTAGAGCTATATGCCTATAAGGCAAAATTTACATCTCCTTCATCTACTCTTAAGGTCACTCTCCTTAGCCTATCTTCTCGAGATTGACCAAGGTTAAGAAGGGCCTAGTTTGCAACCCGCATAAGAGTTAACACATTGCATTCATATCAAAATCTAGAAGCACTTCTGACTCGTATTTTAAGGATTCAAATGCATACCTGATCACTAAGAACCCTACACATGCTTGGAAACTCAGGACCAGTGAGAGGGTACATTGAATTTGTTTTACAAAAGTCCAAGTAGGCTTCATTCAGCTGCATCGGAAGCAATATGTGATGAACAGATGAAACAAGTCACAAAAAATAATAATAATAATTCAACACATAGGAGACCTAACAGAACCAAGAGAATCGTGTCCCAACATTTCAAAATTCGCAGCTCGTGCATAAGGTAAAATTATGGTATGAACTACAAATAAATTATTAAACATGTTCTCATATAAGATGCTCAGTCAAACAAATAAAGAGCTACAAAACCAAAGGCGCAAAGAAGAAAAATAGATTTAACAGTAGAAAATCAAACAAAAGTTACCTCTCCTACTGTGGCATCTTTCTTCCGACGCCAAAAAAAATTAACTGCTGAACATAGCACTATCTGTACAATAATTAATTCAATGTCACATTCCTTCACAATTTGATAATACTAGCCTACAATTCCTTGCTAAAGAAGATTTAAAAGCATACATGTTTAAAGAAAAATTAAAAGAATACCTGTTGATGTCGTGGTAAAGATTGTATTGTGTCAACAACAGCTGACCGGAATGTTTTTTCCAATGCTCTGGCCATATGATCAGTTCTTACCTACAAAACAGTTTCAAGAATTTGATATAATATTATCAGTTTCCATTATTACAGGAAAAATTTGAAGAGCCCATTCCACAGTAATCTAGATGAAACAACATGAACATATCATTAATATTGATAACTTTATCATGTTGTACAAGTGCATAAATACACATATGCTAAGGGCTACTCGCAAAAAGAATTTGTAGGTAGGGCTTGAGCTCTGTCTTCTACAGTTGTAGAGAGCCACTGAGGTGACTACTAAGGGCCAACGAAAGGAAAGTATTCTAGTCGAAGTACCTTGTAGGTTGACTTTCTAAACAACTTGCCTTGTGTAGTAACAATTTTCACTAACTAGCATGCTACAAAATATACAGGGCTCATACAACATGTGATCTTATTGTAGCTTCCAAAAGCACAATTTGCACATGGATTGCCATGATGCAACTGTAGAGAGCAGTTGAGGGACTGCTAAGGACCTACAAAAGGAAAGTATTCTAGTGAAAGCACCCTGCAGGTTGACTTTCTAAACAACTTGCCTTGTGCAGTAACAATTTTCACTAATTGGCATGCTAAAAAATATACAGGGCTCATACAACAATGTGATCTTATTGTAGCTTCCAGAAGCACAATTTGCACATGGATTGCCATGATGCAACTGTAGAGAGTAGCTGAGAGACTGCTAAGGACCTACAAAAGGAAAGTATTCTAGTCAAAGTATCCTATAGGTTAACTTTATAAACAACTTTCCTTATGCAGTAACAGTTTTCACTAACTGGCATGCTACAAAATATATAGGGTTCATACAACAATGTGATCTTATGGTAACTTCCAGAAGCACAATTTGCACATGGATTGCCATGATATCCACGTCACCTATAGATTCCATTTAACAATTGTCAACTTCTTGGACACCACCCTAGATTCATCTTAACTCTAGCACTATCAAGTACTAGAAAAGATTAAATACCTCAAGGTGTAAAAACTTGTGGAAAATTTTGCACATTAAAAAATTTGATCCCTCTCGACTCTTGCTGGATCTAAGGTTAAAATGGAACTAGGCTAATTACCATTTAGATATATTATTTTTTTAATGTGAAAAAACATTGTGATAATGTTTTTTGATATCAAAATTACACATGTGCATGATATACCTTATCCATAACAATCTGTAAAATGTGCTTCTGAACACACAAAAAAAACTCTTGATAATGGAACCTTATAACTACAAGAGTGCTCACTAGGAGGGGCAAGTACAGGGGTCATTTATGACCCCAATGTACAAAAACAAAGTACACATGGGGTCTAGGGAATGCAACTAAGAACGAGGCAAAAGCAATAGAAATTTTCTTAGACTATTCATGCTAAGCAAGAAAGATGTTCAAGTGATAGTGATGCGGGGGGCATTAGGTTCGAAAAATACTTTGTATTTTTGTAGACATAAGGGGGGTCTCATGTTTTTAATTTCCTATGTAATTATTCATATTTGAGTGATTTTTAGTTAAATGTGGAGATAAATTGTAAATGTTCCCAAATGATTGGAGAACATGAGAGAAGTTGATTAGTTAGGAATGTGAAGAGTCAGTCTAGTAAATCTGGGGACTTAGTCTAGATTTAGAACTTTTTAGGATTTTAGGAATTTTGTTGAGTTATCCAGGGAGCTGAATCGATTCATTATCATTTGTATAAATGTAAGCCAAAGGCATTAAACATAGGATATGCGGGAGGAGGAGAGACATTAGGGTGCAGAGTAGTGAGAATACAAGGCCATCGAATTGAAGATCTGGCCAGAAGCAAGAATGCCTTGTGTTTGATTTCATACTTGTATATGAAGGGATTGACTTTTCAAGTCACATATGTTTCAATTTATTGAATTATGTATGTAAACTCTGGCTGTTAATGGTTGAATTGATGTCTCTTGTGTGAAATAGAGGGTTTGATATAAGTTTTCATATATATTATCCGAGGAATATCAATCACTGAATCAACTTGAATGGATCGAAGGGATCGATGTTAGTGAATGAGATGTTGTTTCACACAGTATTCAATGAAAGGAGGATTATATACTCTGTTGTATATCTACAGTGAAAGAAGACCCGACTTTGAAGCCACATATGGGGATCTATTGTATTCACAAACAATGAAATTGAATCATAAGAGATAAGCATTTGAGGGTTTACTATAGATTTAAATCACAGTAATGGGATATAGGAATTAAGCATGAGTTGATTGGATGATTGGGTTTTTTTAAAGGACCTGTTGAAATGTTGAATCAAACCACCGTCAAATTGAAGAATCAATGAGTTTTAATTACTTTACCAAGCATAAGAAAGACAAATAATGGTGCAGTAAAATATGAGTCGAAGGCTCATTCAATTGTAGAGAAACTGTGCAAATCAAAGGCACAAAGATGAAAGCAGAATTTCAAGGAGAACGCGTTGGTTAATGCCACAATTTAAAATGGGACATAAGACCGTAATTGAGAAACAAAACCCTGAGCGTGGAACCATACAAGTGAAGGGTAGAAGCTCTTGAGACCCGTTCAAAAAATTAAAATCGAAGGCAGACTGAAAGGTTTTGTCGTGATTACATAGAATATAGTATCTGTAAGAAACAAAGCATTGAAGGTGCGATTGGACGGAGTTGGAGTCAACAGTTACCAAACAGTGGAAGCGGTTTTGAAGGATTAAACCGGTGGTATCGCACGATCTCTTGAAGGGTAAGCATATTTCACTTTTGGAACGCGATATCCTCCGTCGTTGGACACGTGGAAGAAGTAGTAAGGCTAATACCACTTTCATCGCGTAATTTCTAAGAATTAAATTTCATGCATCTTGATAGCACGATTATTGTCTGATTGAGAATGATAACACGAAGGCTATTCGATTGTGGAAAAATAACGTGGCTATGTATGACTAAAGGGACCTCGACATATATGCAATTATTCGCTAATGGAAATGGTAAGTCTTTTAGAAATATGACAATTCTATTACAATGGTATTATAATAGAATTGTTATCGATATTTTATGAAGTATGAAGTTGTGAGGCCGTCAAAAATTCTAACGTGATTTTAAGGAGTTAAACCATATGAACGAAAATCTTAAGGATATGTGGAAAAACCTTGTATACACATATCTTGGACTTGAATAACATAAAGTATATTAAGAGCATGTTGGTTCTGTCGTAGTCCATTATATGACATTTGATTTGGGGAAGGTTGATATATATTATGGGAAGCCATGGACATATATATTTGATGAGGGTGAGCACCATTGAGTTATTTGAAAGTCAATTTGAATGGGCAATAGGCAATAGCTTGACCTTGGAGTTTTAAGTTGAAATATTATTGAATGTTGATTCCAATACAATGAATGGATTCTTATTATATAGTCAAAAGTGAAACTTTCTCAAATAGATGAGAACATTTGGTTGGTTGATTTTATGACCAGTGAATGAAGAAAATTGCTTCCGCATTGAAATTATTGAGTTTGCCAGATTTAAAATTATTGGGGCAAAAATTGGAAGTGCAGTTTTATATACACAAGAGTGTGAATGTGGGTTTAGTAAGAAGTCATGCCATCAGATAGCAATTGGGGATTCCTCAATAGCCATGTAGTCGTTTCATAAAACCCCTCTCTAGAACTTCAAACTATCTCATGTAACACAAAGAACTATTGGATTGGTTCAATACTTCACAAAAAAATAATTTTTTTCATGTTTTTCAATTACAAAGGAGCAATTTTGAATGAAGGTTTCCATAAAGTAAATGGGGGGCTTCATATTTCATGCCCCTCCCTTGAAATGGCCACTCATTATGAAGGTTATGTCACAGTGCACACAACAACAAGTGCCCTCTCATGCAAGCTCCAAGAGATGGGAAGTTAAGTCTCCATCAACACCCATTACTCCAGAGTCCATACTACTCTCTCATCGACATGTGAGCTTATGTTCAATACAATGGTTGAATTGGAAAATGTATGTGGGTTTATTTTTATGTCAATTCTAGAAGGACTCAATGCCATCGATTTCACCCCTATTCTCGACCTTCACAACATTCTAACACTAGTAGCAAGAAAGGGTATTCTACTCTAGGAATAATGTGGTGGAATTTTGTTAAATCCCAAGGAAACTCTTTGCAATGCTAAGGTGAGGGGTAACCTAGTCTGGAAATTGTCTTTCTCTTCAGTAAAAATGGGCCACTATCATTGTAGGCATAAATGATGCAACTTGTATGAATTTTGAGAGGTTCAAAAAGGGGTTAAGTGTTGTGAACTTGAGGTTGTTCAAACCCAATGATGTGTGATGAATTTCACCATTTACTGCAATCAATAGCAAGAGGATTGTGACAGTACATTAGAAGCCAAAAATAGGCCAACGATTGATGTGCAATGGAAACTACACCCTGACTACATAACCTTAAGGAAATGAAGGAGATCACCAACTTCATGCAGATTGAAGCTAGAGTTTCAGATTGGTTCTCTAAAATCCCTAGTTAGTAGAATCTCGAGTCACCTCTACCTCCCATAGGAGATGGCTTCATCTCCTACCCCGTCAAATTCTAAATTGTTGAGGACTCCTCACTTTTCAACTTTCCCATGGCCACGGATGAGGATTTGTGCATCTAATACTCCAAAACCAAAACTAGACGATCCTACAAGTGAAATCAACCCTGTGGAACAAGTTGACATGTAAATGCACTGAAAAAAAAGAAAAAATGGAGACTCAAGTGGGACTAAAAATTGAGAGCATTTCTAATCTATTTTTTATATCTATAGTATTTTGTCATTGTTTCATTTTTCAAGGAAATATTCCTTCGAAACCGACAGAGAATAGAATAGGGTGGTCAAGAATAGGGAATTTTGGATATGAGACTATCTCGGGCTGCAAAAAAACACTAATATATATAAGTGTGTGTGTGTGTGTGTGTGTGTGTATTACACCATTGTCCAGTTTGGCTGCAGCTTTTTCTAGTTCAAAATATATCGATCATCGTGGAAGAAAAAAACAAGAAGAATGCTCACCATATTTATTTCTTGCTTCTAATATGTGTGTGTGTGTGTTTTACACCATTGTCCAGTTCGGATATAGCTTTTTCTAGTTCAAAATATATCCATCATTGTGAAAGAAAAAAACAAGAAGAATCCTCACCATATTTATTTCTTTCTTCATTAATCGTTCAGGCAGTAGATTCAATCCATTGGTCATTGACTTCTCATGCAAAATATTATCCAACTCATGTATCCCACTGGTTAATTCTACTTCAAGCATCTCAACAGCACCTCTGTCATGATCTAAAATGAATAGAATATAATAAGTTGAAGCTTTCAATACTGATAAATATTAAAACTACATACAGAAATAGTTTTCCTGACAAAGACGACAAATAATTGTTTTGAATACAATGAAAAAGGTTCCTAGTCTCCTAGCCTTATCAAAATAATGTGCTTTAAATTATTCAAAGAGTAGGATGAATTTTCTAAAAAAAAATGTGATTATCATGATATTGACTATAAGCTCCACAAAGAAAGATGATAATTGGGTCGATCTCTGGTGGTTGGGAGGAATGATCATTATCCTTCCCACCCAGTTTCAACTCCCACGAGTGGCATGTTGAGCTCCTAAAAAATATATTGTTGTAATGGCGTTGAATCTTGTTGTTGACTAGCCTTGTGCCCTGAAGATTCTAGGTTTTATCCTAGGTACCATCCTCACAATGAAGGGAAGTACATTGGGGGTTTCCCCAAGCTCTGTAGCCTGGAAAAAAATTCTCCACAAAAAAGGTTACCTAAGCATCCCAAGCATATGTCAAGACAAAATCCAGATATAGATTTACATGTCAAGATAGTTAATACTAAATAGTATTTGGAGTGGACATATCAATTGACTATATATTTCTATTTAACTTGACAAGAACAATCATGGACAACACTTATCAGACTGGGGGAAATAGTCTACCTGCAAACATGAAGAGCTTTGCGCATATCCCCTGATGCAGCAGCAACTTTCTACAGTGTCCAAAGAAAGTAAGCATTAGAGTATTCACAACTGTTTAAAACTAAAATTAAAATTTGTAAAAGATATGATAATTTATTAAATTCCAACAAATGATCACATTGATAAGTAGGGCAGTGGAACTGAAAGAGTATAATCGGTATGAATACAATGTGGAAGTGAAAGCACCGCTTTTAGAAAAGGCTAAAAATAACATAAAGAAATAAATAAACAAACAGTATTGCTGCTGTGGCCCACAAATAAAGGACTATGTCACAATACAAAATAATAAATAGCCTGCCAAGAAATAATGACCAAGATAGAGCGATTTTCATTAATCAATTCTTGCTGGTCCTTATAAAAAGCTGAGGGATTTCCTCTTTTGAAGTTCTCTCATTATGCCTCTATGCTTGAAAATTCAAAAAGCTAGTTCTCAGCATGAATTTATTTTAGATAACTGAGGTTGTAATAACATTCAAGTTCTAAACAATGCTCATTTACTCCATTACTTTTCAACAACATGCAAGCAATTAAAATCAGCTGACTTATATAAAATGTAGAACCAAAATTTAGAAGCTAAGATCCTTCAGTTCTATGGAAATTTAGGATATAAAACGACAAAAGAAAGCCATGTTGAGTTTTTTCCTACAGGTCGACGAAGACTACAAGAAACTTGCAAGAAAATAATTATCTTAATGTCCGACAATAAAGATAAGCAACTTATGGGCCTTGTATCTGAGTGTATGCCCAAATAAAAATTCAGGGTATCTAGAAGTCCCATTCTTCTTTTAACTCTGAAGTGTACCTGGATGGATGGTTCTTCATAACAATTTAGCATTTATGGATTAGCTACATCATACTGGATTTAAAAACGCATATTGCATGGTTTGTCACAAGTCAGAAATGATTAATTATGGTATGTGGAACTGCAAGGTTACCAAGTTTTAAGGACCAGGATTGTTGTTGAGCACAATACTTTTTGTTGCCCCTCATTAGAAAAGGGTCCTTTCTAGGGATAAATAGGTAAAGAGTGGAATATGATCAAACTGATAGGAATTTCCTTCTTATGGAAAAATTGGAATCAAGAAGCATTTCACAAAGTCAAATAGTAAATTTTTGGGAGAATTAACAACTTTTGGATCAGAACTGGCTGTGTAGATCACAACAATGAAAGGGAACTTTCATGAAAGATGTGAATTTCATGAGATCATAGAATCAGAACTATAGAAGACATGCTTGCTAGATAGATGGTTTCTGATGTTCATAAACAATAGTTGGAAGGAGTAGACAATGACATTACAGGAACCAACCACAAGAGGCAGGCAAGGTTAGTGAAAATGGGCGTTGTTAAAGCAGTTGCCAGGGTTTAAATCCCACAAAAAGTGGCCTATTGTATACTTCCTCAAGGAGGCTAGCTTAAATTTCATGGTTGTTTACATGAGGTTGGTCAGACTCCCAATAAAGTAAATAGTGTCACTTTTTGATAGAGGTGGATGCTCACTACTATGGTGCAAGAAGGAACCATTATCCAAAAAAACATGAACAGGATCCTCCAACTTACCAGATATAACTAAAGTCTAATTTACAAAGTAGAGGAGACTTCTATAATGTAAGATTAATTTGGAAAGCATTAGCAAATCAACTATGAAGGTACTTAGTCCAATTAGATTTTCCATATAATATATAATGTTAACAACTAGGTGTGGAAAACTGGGAAATAATGTAGTAGCTACAGCCTGGGAGAGAGAATTGGCAAGTAATTTTCATGATTACATTAACTGCTTGAAGGCAAGCCTCCTCTTCCTGACTGGTTGTTATGTCAGAGCCACTTGAACAACCTTATCGTTTTTCAAGGGAGCACTTTCCTCATGCTGCCCCTAATCTCTAGAATAGATTCAGAAGGTCACCTCCATCAAAAAAAGGATGAGGCAAGTGGCAAGGAAAATGTGACACAGATGGAGTGCGTGGACAGAATCTGGGCTATAATTGAAATATTTAAAGACTCCGAAGGGAGCCAAAGGGGTTCCAACATATATGGAAAAAATGCATACTACAGTATTGGTCAGACAACCGAAAAGGACTGGATGAAGACAACGAGTATGCAAACTCTTCTTCCAATTTTTTAAAAGGCAGTTCATCTCTAAACTTAAATGCTTTACCCATTGTTTAGTAAATTGTTTAACCTTTTCATATACTATAATGAAACAGAAGGTTTAAATTTCATCTATTTCAACCTGAATATATCAAGCTATCAACATGTCTTTGGAAAAATGTATTATAAATCAAGAATCTCCTGCACTTAAACGTATGACTGGGGCATTTTTTTATTTTCATGTATTTTTAATGTAAATATATGTGTTAATGTTAAAAAGATAAAAGACATAAATTTTCAAATCAGAAGTAGAGCACTTGAATCTCTTGAATAAAATTTTAACTGGACAGGCAGTAACTTACCCTTGTACAAAGCTCCAATGGCTCCGGTTGAAATATTTGATATGGGAGACCCTAAAACCAAGTGAAATCTCACCATATGTAAGCTAAGAAAAGTTCAAATCACTGTAATCGTAAATCTTATAGAAAATTCCCTTAGGAATGAGAAATATAAATGAATGTCCAACATTTTTGGCTACATTTTTCATACTATGCCCATAAAGATGTATACAAGAATATTTTTAGTCAACTGCAAAAGGGAATCTCCAATCAAAAAATAATGAATTACCATTACCCTCTACTAGAGTATCTTCAGTATCTGATCTTTTGAATAGGCATGAAATTTCATAACCAGAGGTTTACCTTCCAAAAAGAAATTTTTGATCTAAGGATGGTATGAAATCTATCTACTGTAAATAAATAAAATATAACACCCCAGAATTCAAATGGAAAAGCCTTCAATTAATTTAGGCAATAACAGTTTCTAGTTTATCATACGGCTAGACCAATCAAGAGGCATGAGATCCTTGACACTCACATAACCTGACAAGGTACAACTGACGGGATTCATCATCAATGACCAAACTAATCAACTCTATCATCAAATATTTCATGACCAAAAATTCCAATATCAACCATGAAAGGAAACCCACGTCAGTGAAAGACAGCACTGTTTTGGACCACACCAAGGTTAAATCCTCAAAAGAAGTGGCCAATGCACCACCTGCAAAGGGACCATTGATCTACCCTAAGGAACATTTAGTCGAACCAGGTGATTGTACAATGTATGTAGCATCCCACCTCTAAGAGGCTTGACACTGCAGTATTAAGGAAGCATCTTAAAAAAAGTCAATATCAAAACTAACCAACTACTAGAATTAAAGAAACTGCATATTTTCATTCTCTTTGTATAAATTCAACATTGACACATGCTTATTGCACTTTTTTTATCATTTTATATACTAAGTCTAGTAATGTCCAACTCCTATGATCCCACCCTTAATCATGTGTGCATATTACACTAATCATAAAATGATGGAAAGGGAAATAGTTCATACAATTTAAGGACTGCAATTTGGGAAGAAATCGATCAGTCAAGTCTATTGAATTTGAAATGACTACACAAACAGATCCATCAGGGTGTTTCTCTTACAAACCATTCAATAAAAATATAATCCATGATGTCCATGAGTAGTAAACAAAAAAAAGATGTCTAGCTTCTCCACTACTCTTCAGCTTACCTATCAGCATACAGTGTGAATTTGGGAATGTTGGAAGCCTGAAGAGATCATAAAGCACAGCTTGATCTTTTGAAATCAAATGATCCATCTCATCAATAATCAACAACCTTTTCATAAGATAGTAGAGTAGAATTAGAACACCAATTAAGTTGACTTGTTTGCATGCACTAAGAGATCACGATGAAGTTGACTTGTTTACATACTATAAGAAAATTTACCAAAAATAGAAATACATCAATGAGGACTTATAAAGTGTTTGGCTTGAACATTGCATATTTGATTGTCAAAGGCTCAATAGAAATACTTATCTTGCACATCAAAATTTAACAAGAAAACACATAGGAAGGAGCTAATTTACAAAAAAATGCTACTAATATATAATTCTTACATCATCTTTTTGGAAGATGACTGTTTCTTCTCACACATAAATCTTTTCAACTCCTGAAATGGAGAGCTATTTACCGAGCATTTTTTATTTCCTTGGCATTGCTCCAATATCTGCTATAGAAGCAGAATATTAATTAATATAGCATACCAGTCCTACATGTTCTCATCACTGTAATTCAACTATCCTTCATTGTGTATTTCTTAACTCTATTTTGAATGTAAAATGCTAAAATTGGGGTTGTCATTCATTGGAGGAATCCCCTGATTTTGTCTTGTACTTACCTTGCTGAATATGTCTAAAGTGTTTGTCAAAGAAGTGTAGTTAACAACCACTGAAGTGGGGGGTGGCATCCCAACCTGATCACATGTAGAGTCAAATTTTGAAATAAAATCATAAGAAACTCAGTTTTCATCCCTGACTGATAACATTTCCCACTAATGAAACAGATATCCTTACCTTTGTAATGTAGAACAAAGGTTCTAGATATAGAAAGTTATCTATCAGATGACACGAATAAGTCCACTATATGCCTTAGTGGAATCTTTGAAACCAGAAAATAGAAATCTAATTAGAAAATAAATATACCAAAGGACTATTTACCTACCTCTTTAGCCCATTCAATAGACAAAAAAATTTCTTTCTCCAAAAGAAAAGACTTCCCAGTTCCAAGACATCCACATACATACATGCTTCCAAATTTTTTTTTCTATACACATCTTATAGAACTCTAAGACTTTTTTGAGCTCTTCTTCAAGGCATATTACAGTTGTCGGTACTGCAGACAAATGCAAGGTTTCCTTAATTGCAAGAATTTGAGAGGTATCTACAGAGAAAAATTGAAAACCCCTTCATGACCGTAGTTTGAGCAACTAAAAGCAATATGCAAACTTCAACATGAAGAGAAGTAAATCAAAACCATAGAACTAGTTGAGATTCCTACATCTACAAGGAAGTGAGTCTATTCTAAGTAAAGGATATATTTTAATGTCGTGATCCATACCAACTGACCCAAATGCTGGTGGAAACATTGACATACTATCTTCCACAGTCTCTGGCACACTGATTCCTGAGAAAAAAGACCTTAATATCCCCGATATTTCCTTTGGAAGAACACTCGGATCAGGCCCTAGGCATTCTGTTGAGGTTATGACCAAGTCATCATCTGGTTTCTGTGGGTTTTCAACGTTGCCCACATTCTTTTTTATCATTTTCATGGCGTTGGCATCATCAGAAGTGGCAACCTTTGGCACAACTTTAGAAGGTCCAATAACATTGAATTTCTGTGGCACTCCTCACATTGTTATACCCACATTATTCATAGGAACTGCATCTTTTAACAGTCCTCTCTATCTTCCAATAACAGGGGCATGCAATTTAGCTCCTATTTTCATAGCATTCTGAATGGTCTCACCCCTTTTCACCAGCTACCGTGGAACCAATTGCCCTCGTCAATGCGTGCCGCTGAGTAGATCCACCACATATGAGCCCAAAGCACCTATCCCTTGGTGAATCCAACCACCCTGCCACTCATGCGTCATCATTGATTTTTCCATTTCCTGAATAGTGAAAATATCAAATAAAATCAAAGGTCGAAAAAATGAACCAGAGAGGGTCGGTCAAGTCCCTCGCTCAGCCAGCAAGAAGATCGGTGAGCCTGTGCACAAAGCCCCAGCCACCTCTCCTAAATTTCAGTGAACCAGTGAAGGGTGAATCACTCTAACCCCTCCCTCTGACCTTGTAAATCCAGGCGAATGCCATGGAAATCTGCTCCAATCAATAAAAATCGGGGGCAAATTTCCTTTTTTTTTAGTTTGATGCAGTTTTTCTAGTCAGCTAATATTTAATAATTAATTATTTTTAAAATAATTATTGGGATAACTTTATTAAACTATAGAAAATTGGTTTTATATAAAAAATTCGCCTTTTTAAAATTTAAAATCACTTAAAATTCGCCCCTAAAATTTTCCCTGGAAATTGTTGAACTGATATCATAGAAAATAATGGTTTCTTTATCTTTTTCATGAAATAAATCTTGTAACATCGTTCTCATCCAAACTGCTTGACACGCCGTTGTTGCAGCAACATACTCAACTTCTGAAGTTGAAAATGAAACTACCAGTGGCTTCTTGGAAGCCCATGATATGGCTCTCGAACCCAAATGAAAAACATATCCTGATGTGCTTTTTCTGTAATCAACAATTCCTTCCCAATCACTATCAGTGTAACCAATCAGCCTAAAATCATATGTTGTGGAGTATAAAACACCATACTCCTTCTTCCCATTGACATACTTTAAAATTCTTTTGGCTACTTGCTAGTGTGTCTTGTTGGGTGTCTCCATGAATCTCGACACCAGACTCACTGCATACATTATATCAGGCCTATTTGCAGTCAAATACATTAGGCTTCCCACCATGATTTTGTATAATGTCAGATTGACATTGTTGCTACAATATTCCTTGACCAAATTCAACCCCATGACAGTTGGAGTTGGTGATGACTTGTTGTTCTGCATGTTAAACCTTTTTAAAATTTCTGCAACATATTTTTCTTGAGAGATAAATACGATTTTCTGTTTGCTTCACTTCTATGCCCAAAAAGTACCTTAATGACCCCAGGTCAGTCATTTCAAACTCACTTTTCATGACTTCTTTGAAATCAGCGATGATTAAATCATCACCGTCTGTAAAAATCAAATCATCTAAATACAAAACAACAATAATAATCTTGTCATCACTTTCTTTGATGTAGAGAGTAGGTTCACCATCACATTTTTCGAACCAATTTTTCATCAGGTATGCATCTATCCTATTGTACCATGCACGTGGTGCTTGCTTCAGCCCATAAAGATATTTTCGCAACTTACACACCTTGTGTTATTTTCCTTCTACCTCATAACTAGGAGGTTGCTCCACAAACACGTCCTCTTTTGGTACTCCATTCAAGAATTATGACTTCACGTTAATTTGATACACTTTCCATTTTTTTGTGTTGCTATTGACAACATTGTACACACTATCTCCATCCTTGTGGCTAACAGAAAGGTTTCCTCATAGTCTCTTCCATGCTGCTGCTTCTAGCCTTTGAAAACTAGCCTTGCTTTATGCCTTTCTATCTTGCCTTGAATGTTGCTCTTGGTGATATAGACCCATTTCACTCCAATGACTTATTTACCTTGTGGAAGGTCCACTAACTCCCATGTATCATTCCTTTCTATTTCTCATGTTTATTCATTAATTGCCTCAACCCATTTCTCTTATTTGACTGCATCTTCAAATTTTATTGGGCCATCTACATGAAAAATAATGAAAATAAAGAATTCAGACCAGCACTATTATCAACTTCTTCTTGCTCATAAATTTCACTTAAATTTCTAAATTTTGGTCTTCTTATGCTTGCTAAATATGAGCTTAGTGTCAAGCTTGAAGTAGATTGAGTTGTGGATCTTCGTGGTGTGCTTGGAGAATCACTTAATTGATTGCGCAATGATGTCCTATTACTTACTTACGGTGTGATTTTTTGAGCTTGTGTGGGTGGAGGAGGAGCAACAATTAAGGAATTACTTGGAGCAGTCAATTCCTCTTTTTCTCCATGTGACATACATGTCTTTACATTGATTTTCTTCTCTAAACTTCCATCCCATGCTTGCTCTTCTATGAACTAAACATATCTTCTCATTATTACCTTCTTGGTTGATGGATTTTAAAGCTTATATGCCTTGGATTCATTACTTTATCCAAAAAATATGCATTTCTCCCCATTGTTGTCCAAATTATTCCTCAAATCATCAGGGACATGTGCATACGCCACACATCCAAACACTCTCATGTGAGTGAAATATTGCTTTCATACAGTCCATGCCTCTTTAGGAACTCTATTTATGACACTTTTGGTTGGAAATATTAATTATATACGCCGCACAAGCGACAAATTCAACCCAATAATCATTTGGAAATGCTTTTCCTTCAACATACTCCTTTCCATTTCCATGATGGTCCTATTCCTTCTTTCTGCGACACCACTTTGTTGAGGTGTATACCTTGTTGTAAAATTCTTCTGAATTCCATGCTCCCTGCAGAAATGTATGAAGTCACTTGAGATATATTCGCCACCTATATTAGTCCTCAACACTTTTATGTAGTTTCCACTTTTCTTCTCAACAAGAGCTTTGTAATGGCAGCAGCAGTCAAATACTTCACTTTTATGTTTTAGAAAATAGACCCATGTCTTCCTTGTGTAGTCATCTATCAATGTCAAAATGTAATGGTTGCCACCAAATGATGGTGTTTGCATTGGTCCACATAAATCTGACTGGATAATATCCAAAGGTGATTTTTCCCTTATTGACTTTCCTGATGGAAATGATCTCTGTGTTGTTTTCCCAAGATGCATCCTTCACATAGGTTGTCCAGTTTTTCTATGAGTGGAAATCCCTTCACCATACCTTTCCTTTGCAACAAATTCAAACCTCAGAAGTTGAGATGACCAAATCTCAAGTTCCATAACCAGTTTTCATATTTGACTTCTTCTTGAAAGATTTCTTGTGTGACAATGGCCACAACACCTTCTTCCTTCAAATCTGATCTTAGCTTGAGAGGAAACATTATATTATTTGTCATATGAACTTTTGCAATGAGCTGTCTACTTAGAGGCTTATCCAAGATTGTTCATACATCATTTTTAGAAAATACATTATAGCCCTTTTGCACGAGTTGTCCAACACTTAGGAGGTTATGTTTCAAACCAGGAATAAAATAAACATCTCACATGAACTTCTTCTCTCCCTTCTTTGTTAGTACGTCTATTCTTCCTTTTCCCATGACATAGACCTTGCTATCAATCCCGAATGTTAATTATGATTCCAGACTTTCATCTATATTTGAAAACATTGCTATGTTTCGAGTCATGTGGTTGCTACACCCTGAATCTACGAACTAAGATCCCCGTGTTTTTATTGTCTTATATTACAAGCTAAAACATGCTATCATTGTTCTGATTTTCTTTTATGAAATTTGCACTTGGTTTGCTACCCATATCATATTGCTTCTTTCTACATTAATTTTCATAATGACCATGCTTCTTACAATAATGACATTGAGCTTAAGATTTATCATACCTTTGACCTTGTACTTGATTTTGGCTTGGGCCTTGACTTGCATTTTTATTGCTGCCCCTTCCACTTGAGCTTGAAGGGTTGATTTTTCCACCTCTGTGTGGGTTTCTACCTCTTCCTCTGTAGTTTGGTCTTCCTCAACCTCTGCCTTGACCAAAATAAACTTGTGTCTTGAATGCAAGCTCCAATGATGAGTTTTTTCATCTGTTCAACCTGTGCTCATTAGACATCAGTGATACATGAAGCTCATCCACTGAAAATTGTGAGAGAATTTTTGTTTCCTTTATGGCTACAACTATGGCATCAAACCTTGATGGCATACTTCTCAAATATTTCTCAACTATTCTCCTTTCGTCAAGTGTCCTACCATGAGAACTGATTTGAGTAACCAACCCAATCACATGTGTAAATAATGAGTCTATATTCTTAAACTCTTTCATACATAATGTTTGAAAATCTCTTCTCAGCTTTTGTAGTTTTGTTTTCTTCACCTTTTCCATGCCTTCATAGGCTATCTGGAGGGTATCCCATGCTTGCTTGGACTTTGTTGTTGTTATGACCCTTGGGAAAATACTTTCATGCACTACCTGGAAAATATGTAAGAGGGCTTTGGACTCTTTCTTCTTATTGTCCCTCAACAAATCTATTTATGCTTGTTTCAAAGAATTGTATATTGTTGCATCTGTTGGTTCTTGGAATACATTCTCCACCAGTTCCTAAATATCTTGAGAAGAAAACAGAGCCTTCATTGTAATAGCCCAATAATCATAATTCTTCCCATTAAAATGTGGTATTTATGGATTAGTCAAGCTTGTGCTTGTTGCTACCATTTTCATTGTGTAAACAAAAACTTTCTGACTGTGTAGAAACTTTCGCGCTACTTGAGAATAATCTTCTCAAAACATCTTTTAACTCTTCAGTAAAAACACTTTATTTCACTGAGAGATTAAACCTACTCCTATACCATGTTAGAAAATTTAAAGAATAGGGGAAATGCTTTTCCCTCAACACACAGTTTATATAGAATTTGCGGAAGTGACTTTAAACAAAAGTAACACAGTAACTCACAAAAATACACAGAGCGACACAGAGAGATATAAAACGAGAGAATTTTTTGTTTTTCATTTTTCTCTAGATGAATCATATGAAAAAACATATTTTAAATATAGAGAGGCGGAGCTTGAAGATTTAATGCCAATTCAATGCTCGACCGGATAGCTAATCGTACAAAACCGTCCTTCTGTCTTGTTAGTTCTTTCTTCATAAAACAACGCACAAAACTTGTATGCCCAGACTCGAAATCCTTTAGGGTTCAGTGTTGAACCACATCACATCCGTGCACATATCGTACTTCACACTGCGTCATCTTTATCATTTCCTTTAGCTCTTATCCTCTTGAGCTTTGCGCAATGCGATATGCAATGGGATGCTATTGCAAGTCGCACGTTGCAACATTTAACTTTTTGCGCGTCGTTTCTTTTACCTTTTCGCAAAAACAAGAACCGTTATCAGGTGCTGTATGCGATCACATCACATCGCAACATCGCAAGGTTTGAGACCGGGGAAAAAGGTCAGTTCTAAAACCTGCGAAGTGCGATGTGTGACACGCTGAGTAGTTGGTGATGCGAACAGGCAAGGGTAAAGGTAAAGTACAAAAGGCAGAAGGTTTATTGCAGAAATGATATCATGTATGTAATATATATTAAAGGGGGTCCCACTATATCGCATTGGGAAGTTTGTAAATATAATATAATTTGATTTAACTTAGTAAATAAATAATTAAAATTTAAAAATATAAGTTTATATTTTGAAAAACGTTAGTATAGATATTTATAAAAATTCAATATATATAAATAAATGCATAAATTAAAGTATATTATTTTACTTGCAATATTTATAATTACAAATTATTTGATTTTTGGCGATGTTTTATTTATTTATTTATTAAATTTTATTCCAATTTGAATTCGAACTCAAATTTGGTAACCATGATTCAATCCCGCTGTAAGTAGATATATGGAACGAGAGGAGATTTAAAGCTAAACATTTAGCTTGATTTAATTGCAAGTTTGATATCAAGACGTGTAGTTTAGAGTATGGTTCAATGCAAGTCAAATAGTTAATAAAAGTAAATCTTCATAAATCAATAATTTTTATTTTAAATTTATAATAAATAGAAATATTAAAAGAAAACATTTTTTGAAAATTTTACTTTTCTATTTATTTTTATTTTAATTTATTAAAGACTAACATTATATATCACATATTCATAATATATTTACAATATATATTTTTTAGAACAATTTCCTTACACCATATATGCACAACCATATTCAATGATACTCGTGGTGCAAATAAACATTGTCAAGATAGATACAAACTAGCTGGAAATAGATACAAAATAGATTGAAACCGATCTTCAAATGGAAACATTGAATTTAGAAGATCCTGAAACAACAATTGAAGCAGTTGATACGTGATCCATGTAGAAGACTCGAGGCTTGTAACAACAATTACGGAATCAACAACAAAGAAGGCAGGCATCTAAGGAGGTAAGTGCGTGGAAATTTTTGACTAGGATTTAGAGCAGACATGAGATAGACTCAGCCCCGGAATCAAATCTGCAACTCTCGAATCCTCGGTAAACGATAGACTCGAGGCCCAATTTCGAGATCACTAAATAGATGAAACAATTGCATTTTCTAAATTTCTTTTTCAAGAGAGCGTTTGAAGGAAGTGAAACAGTGCGTTATTGGAATGGATGACTCATCATTGAAGCAACAGAGGGCCCACGTATCTTCGAAACTATGCTTCAAGCCCTGCAATTCCGTCCATTTTTTATTTGTTCACTCCGTGAATCGTTTGCAAGAGGAAAATTTGCGAAGATGCGATGATACTATAAGCCAACTTTCAAGGCCTGCGATTCAGTTTGTTGGGCCGCCCCTCAGAAATGATATCATATTTTTTAGATGAAATAAATCGTCTTAGGCAATCGTCTCCCTGAGAAATTCCCAATATGAGTTCCTGGAGTTATTCTGACCAGATCGAGATCACGCGTAGCCCAATTTATGTGACGATATTACAAGTCAATCTTATTATTTGGTGTCTCCAGTAATTCTGTGACGGATAGTGCCTATCTTGAAGTGATCTGTGACAAACGGAGGACGCTGTAAGCGGAGGGGGTGTTTCAATTTCCGTGGGCTATAGTGGCCGATCCAGTAATCACAGGGCAAAATTAGGGTTTTCTGAGTAAATGGGGAAAGGCATTAATAAGGTGGCTTTTGATCGAGGGGGTTTCGTGTACCACCGATGCATTAAAGCTCTTGAAGAATCAGCTTGTTCAGCATGTGAACAAGGTCACCGGCCCTTTTTGTTTCTGTAGTTGGAAGGCCATTTGATCTAGAGCGGTTATATGGAGTGCACACATTATGTACTATTCATATATTTGTTCATAAGTATGAATAATTCACGACATCTACTAAAGATTGTCAAAAGCAGACGTAGTAGAGTTACTCTAAAAAGGCTTTATGAGTATATAGAGTTTTTAGAGAAAATTAGAGAAGAAAGAGAAGTCAAGCTACAAACAGAGTTAGAAGCTGCGATGGAAAATAAATTTACATCTCTTGATGACAAGAGCCAAAAAAAAATAGAAAATACTAACTAAACATCCCAACAAGGAGATGTTGATACATAGAAAGTCTTAAAATGAAGGAAATGATTAAATATTTAGAAGAAAAAGTTAGTAACAATATCACCCTAAATAGTGTGGCGGGTAAATTAGATATCAAACTCATTAAAGAAGAAATGAAAAAATTGATAGAATTAGACCATGAGCGTAACAAAAGGTCCTTGAACCTTATAATTTCCAGTATGAAAGAGGAGGTAGATGATGATACTTTAGCCATAGCCCAGACATAATTACATAATAGATTACAAATTGAAACGTGTCTCACAGAAGAAACAAGATTGGGGAAATTAACTGAGAATAATTGAAGGCTTAACCGGATAAAGGTGAGCTCTAATGACCATAAGTATGACATAATTCATAAGAAATCAAGTCTAAAAGGAACGAAAATATTCATAAATGAAGATTTCATTCCAGAAGATCAAGCAGAATTAAGAAAGGAGGTTCAAAAAGTAAAAGAAGTTAGGATGGAAGGAAAATGGGCAATAATCATAAATAGAAAAGTCGTTATGAGATAGAAGCCAAAAAGATAGTAATAAATAACAATTCAACATGCTCTGGATTCTTTCTTGGAACTGTCAGGGCTTTCCATGGAACAAAGGCCCCAAGCTAAGTTGGATCTCGAATGAAGTTGATACTATATTACTAGTTGAAACTTGGGAGCACGAATAATCTAAGCTCCCTAACATAGATGGCTTTGTACTATTGTCAATATGGAACAAGCGATCCTACCGTAGAGGCATTGGGGGTATAGGTTGTTACATTAGGAAGAACATCTCTCCCCATAGTAGGCTTTATAAAAAATACCCTTACAACCAATATATTTGGATAGAGATTACTGACATTAATGATACAAAAACCTACATAGAAATCTGTTATTTTTCTCATATCAATTCGAACTTTTATAAGAAAAACAATTTCGATAAAAATGGTCCTTACAATGGTTTAGAGAATGATATTTCTAGCCTAAGGAATGAAGGTAATATCCTCTTAATGACTGACTTTAATGCTCGAACTTCAACCAACCAAGCTACTCATTTAAGAAATTATTCCAACCCTATTCCTCTTTGGTTAGACAAAGACCTTACTCTATCTAGCCACTACAACAGAAGCTTTGAAGATTTAGGAGAAAATTTGTTTGGGTTTGAGCTAGTCAAGCTCTGCAGTACTCAAGATCTCATAATTTGCAACGCTCTACAGAAGCGGCCCAATTCTAGCGAGATGACCTGTATCCATGTGCTTGGTAGCAGCATGGTAGAATATGGTATTTGTGATATCTCTTTATACAACGAAATAATAACTTTTGACCTCTTAAACGACCACAAGCTTGACTCGGATCATAGAAATTTAATTATAGCTCTCAATTTTGTCACGAATAGAGATCCCATAGAAGATAATCCTTATATCCAAAAGCACTTAAACTTTGATAGAATAAAAAATGATCTTTTTCTAGATGAATTAAAAATTAATTTTCTTCCTTTATCTAGTATAGATACCATATAAGACCTATATCATAATTTTACAACAATCCTCTGATATTCTATTAACTAGTTCTCAATTGAAGTTTCGAGTAATAAAATAAATAGAAAAAAAAAAAAATTGGTATGATAAAGATTGTAAAAGTGCGAGGAGAGAAATTAAGGAAGTTGTTGATGAGTATCTTAAAATTGACAAGATAAAAATATACAAAGCCCTAACTAAAAGGAAAAAAAGGTAGTATATTCATAAAATACAAGAAAATCTCTTACACATCTCTAAGGTAGCTCCTAAAAATTTCTGGAGGCAGATTCTAACTAGAAAAAATAAAGATAATAATAGAATTTCTTTACATGACTAGAATTATTATCTTAAAAAGCTTTATGAATCTCCAAATTTAATAGATAAATTTCAAACCTTGCTCACAATGGAAGAAGTTTTCTCATTAGAAGACATAGATTTAGGGGTTAAGGGCTTGGAAAATGGAAAAGCTAATGATGGCAGGATACCCCTGCCAAACCCACATTCTCTCTTCTCAATGCATATAAAAATGCATACATCCAATTTCTGTGCTCTATAAAAATTCCAATCTGGTAATTTATTAAATGAGAAATCCTTATCTTTTAATATTCAAACAAAATCCTTATTAATAAACCCACTTTACAACCTTAAGACAAAATGCTTGTCTTATTCCTTTGCCAAAACAGACCCCTGCTAGTGTATCTTTTTATAAACAGAAGCTTACTTTTATATATCCTATGCTTATACCGAAAACATAAAATAAACCCATTGCATGATCAACCTTCTTACTTGGAAATTAAACTCGAAGTATGATTTGTGCCCAATGTAACTCAAAATTTTGGCAATCTAAGTAACATGGAAGGTTCATTTCTTTTGACGTAATGGTTAAAAAAACATAGAATGGCAAACCCAATCATCACATTGATTCAATGTGGATTAAACCAACACATATCTTCATATGAACTTAGACTTTGGATTAAAGTCCAATGCCAACAAATATGAATGTTCGGGCCACAATAGTTATTAACATATATGAAACCTGACCTTGGTTAAAACCTAGACTTCAATATATAATAAAATTTTGACCCACAGCAAGAACGCTTACCTTTTACTGTTCAACACTTCATCTCATCCAACGCTGGCAACTTATCGCACTTCCATGCAACAAATCCAATGGTAGTCGTGTAATAAACTTGCTCGAATTCTAATCCATCAACCCCACGCGATAAAAATGGTTTTACAATACTACTTAACAACACGTGTCAAGCAAGGATTAATATCACTTTGTTTTAACAGATTCTTCTTACCATTTGCAAAAGTGTGCGATACCACTCGTTTTGGGCCCTCAAACCTCATTCGTGGTTCCTCACGATTATGCTTCCTTCACAGTTCCATCACTGTTATTAACTATTTGTTTACTATTTTGCTTCATGGTTCCTTGCCATTAAGGAATGCTCCAATGCATCCGTATGCAATTCAATTATCTTCACCCATATGAAAACATCGTTACCATGGTTCAAACGCATTCAAAACCCGGACTCCTATCTCGCCGTATATGTTTGATTCCTCATTCGAACATTCCTCCAACCCTTCTAGTGCTGCTCCAAGTTGTATTAACCAAGTTCTGATCTCAGATCTATTATTCACGATCTCAATTCCATCGAGCTATTCAGTTATTTGAATATTTGACTGTTCCAACGAATTCGATACGCTGTGTGCTCATAGCTCCTTGCTCTTCGGTGCTATCGAATTTCCAATTGACTTCACAGCTTCATTAAGCACGAACAGAGTTAATCAGACCCTCATCATTTGTCTCCACATTTATAAACTCGATCTTGCATTTGCTCACAACATCAGGTTCATTTAAATTTCAAACCTATTCTAGTTTCGTTCGAACAGGCTTTATAACATTTATCTTCACCTACGCATGGATTAGTTTCATATCCAATATTTGTAGATCAAGTCCATAATAAACCCCCAAAGCACGATTTTCAAACCTTGATTTGAACACATTGTTTAATTTCAAACAATACGCCCCATTTCTATTTGAAATTCCCTTTCTTAAGGTCTGATATATTCAGATACCGCACTCTGTATTGAACTTAAATTCGCTCCATGTCATCGACCCTTGCAGTGGTCGATGACTGCAATCTTCCCTTTTTTTCTCAATGGAACGCACAACCCTTCATGCAATTAAACTTAAAACCACAAGATCGATATTAATTGCCTCATTAACCAAAACCGATTTTCCAAGCATCATTTAAAACCACAAATTACAGAGTATATCCACACATTCTTATACCATTTCTTATTGAAATTCAAAAGCTGTTCACACAGAAATTAAATAAAACATTACTCATGTAATTCTGAGCAGATTCTTTCATATACAAAAATGAAATCACTTACAAAAATTCTTCTTGCCCTTATCTAGATCTTCAAAATGAAATGGCCCTTTCAATTGTCCGTAGGCTTACAGGAACAAACCCCTATTTGCCCTGAAACTGAATCACTCACACACTCTCCAGATCTACTCTTAATGCCTTTGAGGCTTACATTTATACAAAATGATAATGAGCCGATTTAGTTCCCCTAATAACAAAATCCCTAGAATTTCTGAAATAATTATAATTTCATTCCTAAATCTCAACTATCTCTTCAAATTCCTAATTAATCAAATTCCCCTGTTCTCTAATCATTCGAGAACGATTACAATTTTCTCAAAATATTTAATTCAAATTAATCAAAGCCCACTCAATTCATTACATAAAATCTAACTCCCTTGAAGACTCAAAAACCCCTAAGTCTAACAAAATGCAAGGATTTTTCTTTTGGCCTAATGCCCCTGCATTAGACTCCCAAGGTTAAAATAATCATGATCTCCTAATCATGTGCTTTCAGTCCTCATCTAGCTGGATCCCACACGTTGTTTTGCAATTGATCATCTGTTGCAATATTCTTCTTTTGCACTTCTCCAGGTTTCCATATCTTATTTTGTCTTGCTCCACTGGCTGCACTTTTAAATTCTCTTCCTGTCTTTCTTTTGTTTTTGTTTCTGCTTCTTTTTTTTCTTGTTGTTGTCTTCTTCTGAGACACCTTCATCATCAGCCTTCTTATCAATTCAATTTCTCTATCTAATATTTTTTCTAACTGTTGGTTACTGCTTCCTCCTTATTGTTGAACTCTTACTCCTACTCTTGCTCTAGCTTTTACTTGCTGAGCTCTTATGGCCACCCTATCATCCATACCCTCTTGTTTTCTGCAACTAAAAACTTCTTCCTGATTGTCACTTGTGACAATTTCTTCGTTCTCTGCCTTCAGCAATTCTTTGGATTACTATTTAAAATTCCAGGCACTGTCACCATCTCTTTTCTTCTCCTGGACTAAACATTCTTTAGTCCTTCCATCAGTACCTGCAATCATAAAACAAACATCAAAATTATAAAATATTTGTGTCTCTTCTTCCTCCAGAAACAGTTCAATTTTCTACTCTGACATTTCTTCCAGAAACATTTCAATCTGTTGCTTTGTTATATTTCTTCTAGCAACACTTCAATCTGCTGCTTTGTCATCATCACATTAGTATGTTGATTCCAATCCTCCAAATAATTCTCGAGACTGTCAGCTAATCTCTCTTCTGTCTCATCCTTTCAAGGATGTCTCCTTGCACTGGTTCATGAAAATGAACCTTCTCATTCTCATTCATTTCTGCCTTTACAATCTGAACACTTATTCTCTGTGTTTCTATCCTCTGCTCTAGAACACTTAACTCATGCCACAAATTTGTCATCTCATCTGAGAAAACATTTATACAATCTTCACTACCTTCACAATTCAAGTTTCCTGTTGTCACCATCTCTTCTTCTTTCATTAGAATAGAATTTCGATCTCCCATATCTGCAATAATTTCAGTTATCTATCCAGCACTTTTCACTTGGCCATTTAATAAAATCAATTTTTCATTATCATCATCATCAAACACAACTTCATTGAAATAATTTTTTTCATAAAACAAGGAATTTATGAATTCCTTTTATTGGAGTAATTTAGTTTGATCTTCTTCTGAAATATAATCATCATCATATCTTTCTTGGCAACTTTCAGCTTTACTGAATACAATTTCATCACATGAACTATCTTCTTCAAAACCTGCATTCACACACAACTTGTTAGTTTTAAAGTCATAAGACCCCACAGTCTCATTTGATGATTTGATCATCAAATATTTCCACTGTTCTAGGCCTTCTATACAATTTAGAAATTCTTCAATGGTCCTCTCTTCAATTTCTTCAAGTTTTCCAATTGATTTCTCAATTTCCAGCTTCTAGCCATCATCATAATTTAAATTTCCTCTGCTTCCAATATATTGAAAAGTAAAACTTTTCTCTAACTGTGCATAGACATTTTCAAAATATATGGCTGTCCCGTTTTCCTCCTTTGTGACAATATTAGAAGTTTGTCCTTATACATATGTTCTTCCTGCAAACATACAAAAATTATCAGATGTAAAGTCATTTGACCTCTTGGTCTCACTTGAATTTTCAGTCTTCAATTTTTTCTCCAAATACTCAATCATTCTGAGTAATTTCTCCTTCAGCCGAGCATTTATCATTTGCTCTTTCTTCATCTATAGCCTGTGCCACTTTATCTTCTTTCTTATAAGAAAACCACATCTCCGGTCTTCCTCTATCATCATCTTCAATTTTTTTAACTATTCGATGATCTCAGCTACCTCTTTCATACGCTTCCTTCTTTAACTGTCTCTGCATGCCATCTATCTTGGCATCCTCTTTCTTCATCTTCATTCTATTGTGGCCTCTTTCAGAACCTCTGCCATCTCTGCTATGACTATCAGTAGCCATCTTCTCCTTCATGAATTCTCACTCATTCATCACGGGCTGCACTAAAACCTTTGTAATAAAAAGTCCTCCTTGTTACAACTTACCTCACCAATCCTCTCTCTGGACTTGGTCTTTTAGCAAGTATTGGTCCTCCATCTTTAGGAACCTTCTCAGCATTCCTCTATGCTCTTTCATGCTTCACTCCTCTGCACCCTCTCAAGAACACATATGTTCTCTTTTCATCCAACCTCTGTTGGAATTTCTCCAGGTTCTGCTACACTCTCCTTTTTCTCTTTACAATCCTTCACTGGCTTCCTTCATCAATTCTTTTCAAAGCTATGGTCTTCTTGCTGAGTTCCTCCTCAATTGCTTTCACTCTGCATTCTGCAAACAAAATCTTCAAATAAAATAAAAAATAGCTCACCTTCAAAGTTTGTTCATCACTCACTTGCAATTGCTTTTGCAAATCCTTCCAATAGTATGTTGCACTGCATGTTGTCCTGTTAGATTTAAATCTGATCTCTTTTCCGTCACCATCATACCTGTGTTCACATCTTCAGAACATAACCTAGCAATATTAAAAACACTTTTTCTTTTAAACTTTAGTTTCTGCAAATCATACCTTCACTGCATATCTAATCAATCTACAATCACTGTTAAACAGATTTAAAACTTCAAATTTTCTTCACTGCTTCAGTACACATGCATTCAGAAAAATAAAAATAAAAATGTATTCCAAAGACCTTATCCAGCTCTGATACCATTTGATGGTAGGATACCCCTGCCAAACCCACATTCTCTCTTCTCAATGCATATAAAAATGCATACATCCAATTTATGTGCTCTATAAAAATTCCAATCTGGTAATTTATTAAAAGCTTTCTCTTTTAATCTTCAAACAAAAGCCTTATTAATAAACCCACTTTACAACCTTAAGACAAAATACCTGTCTTATTCCTTTGCCAAAATAGACCCCTGCTAAAGTATATTTTTATAAACAGAAGCTTACTTTTATATATCCTATGATTATACCGAAACCATAAAATAAACCCATTGCATGATCAACCTTCTTACTTGGCAATTAAACTCGAAGTATGATTTGCACCCAATGTAATTCAAAATTAGGGCAATCTTAGTAACGTGGAAGGTTGATTTATTTTGACGTAATGGTTAAAAAAAAATAGAATGGAAAACCCAATCATCACATTGATTCAACGTGAATTAAACCAACACATATCTTCATATGAACTTAGACTTTGGATTAAAGTCTAGTGCCAAAAAATATGAATGTCCGGTCCACAATAGTTATTAACATATATCAAACCCGACCTTGGTTAAAACCCAGACTTCAATATATAATAAAATTTGGACCCACAGCAATAACGCTTACCTTTTACTATTCAGTGTTTCATCTCATCCAACACTGGAAACTTATCACACTTCCCCACAACAAATCCAACGACAATTGCGTAATAAACTTGCTCAATTTTTAATCCAACAACCCCGCGCGATAAAAACAATTTTACAATATTACTTAACAACATGTGTCAAGAAAGGACCGATATCGCGTCGTTTCAACAGATTCCTCTTACCATTTGCAAAAGTGCGCTAGACCACTGGTATTGGGTCCTGAAACCGCCTTTTTGGTTCCTCACGATTCTACTTCCTTCACAGTTCCATCGTTGTTATTAACTCTTTGTTTATGATTTCGCTTCACGGTTCCTTTCCATTAAGGAATGCTCCAATGCATCCCTACGCAATTCAATTATCTTCACCCATATTCAAATAGCGTTACCAAGGTTCAAACACATTCAAAACCCAGACTCCTATCTCCCTGTATATGTTCGATTCCTCATTCGAACAGTCTTGCACCCCTTCTAGTGCTGCTCCAAGTTGTATTAACCAAGTTCTGATCTCATATCTATTATTCATGATCTCAATTCCATCGAGATATTCAGTTATTTCATTCTTCCGCTTGAATATTTGACTATTCCAATGAGTTCGATATGTTGTGTGCTCACAACTCCTTGATTTTCGGTGTTATCGAATTCCCAATTGACTTCACAGCTTCATTAAGCATGAACAGAGTTAATCAAACCCTCATCATTTTTCTCTGCATTTATAAAATCGATCTTGCTTTTGCTCACAGCATCGGGTTCATTTAAATTTCGAACCTATTCTAGTTCTGTTCAAATAGGCTTAGCAACCTTTATCTTCACCTACGCATGGATTAGTTTCATATCCAATGTCTATAGATCAAGTCCACAATAAACCCCCAAATCACGATTTTCAAACCTTGATTTGAACGCATTGTTTAATTTCAAACAATACGCCCCATTTCTATTTGAAATTCCCTTTCTTAAGGTCTGATATATTCAGATATCGCACTCCGTATTGACCTTAATTTCGCTCCATGTCATCGACCCTTGCAGTGGTCGATGATTGCAATATTCCCTTTGTTTTCTCAAAGGAACGCACAACCCTTCATGCAATTAAACTTAAAACCACAAGATCGATATTAACTACCTCATTAACCAACATCGATTTTCCAAGCATAATTTAAAAGCCCAAATTACAGATTATATCCACACATTCTTATACCATTGCTTATTGAAATTCAAAAGCCATTCCCACAGAAATTAAATCAAACAATGCTCATGTAATTCTAAGAAGATTCTTTCATATACAAAAATGAAATCACTTACAAAAATTCTTCTTGCCCTCGGCCAGATCTTCAAAATCAAATGGCCCTTTCAATTTCTCGTAGGCTTACAGGAACAAACCCTTGTTTGCCCTGAAACTTAATCACTCGCACACTCTCCAGATCTGCTGTTAATGCCTTTGAGGCTTTCATTTATACAAAATGATAATGAACCGTTTCAGTTCCCCTAGTAAAAAAATCCGTAGAATTTCTGAACTAATTCTAATTTCATTCCTAAATCTCAACTATCTCTTCACATTCCTAATTAATCAAATTCCCATGTTCTCTAATCATTCGAGAATGGTTACAATTTTCTCACAATATTTAATTAAAATTAATCAAAACCCACTCAATTCATTACATAAAATCTAACTCCCTTGAAGACTCAAAAACCCCTAAGTCTAACAAAATACAAGGATTCTTCTTTTAGCTTAATGCCCCTGCATCAGCTAAGGACATTGAAGGTTACTAGGCAGAAATCTTAAAAATTGGTGGTCCTTTACTCATCCCTCACATCCACAAGTATTTCAATCAAACATTCAAGCAAGGGTTCCCTAAACCATGGACTCAGAGCCTCATTATTCATATTTTTAAAAGTGGGGATACAAATAACCCAATCGAATAGTTATGATTAGCCTTCTCTTAGCCAAGTTAGATGTTATCATTTTGGAAAAGAAGATGAGCATATGGCTTGAAAGTGAAGGTTAGTGGACTAAAGGCCAAGCGGGTTTTAGAAGGCAGCACTCAATAACACACCACCTTGTTACACTTAGGATCATTGTGGAGGAATTTCGTAATGAAAAATCCAATATCTTTTGTTTCTTTGTGGAGTTTAGATATTCTTTCGATACAATGCCTAGAAATAACCTGTAGAATAAATTAGAAGAGCTAAAGGTTCCTTTTGAGTTGAGAGTAGCCGCTATAAGTTTATACGAGAATGTAATTGCTAAGTTTAAGATTAATGAGGGGTGGTCGAAAGATATTAAGTGTAATATGAGAGTTAAACAAGGTTTCCCCCTATCCCCTACCATATTTGGCATTTACATCGACAAGCTAGAAGGTTGTTTAGAGGAAGCAGGTTGTGTCGGCACAATCTTAGCTAGAATAGTCATCATCCTTCCTCCCTATGCTGACGATATTGTTCTTCTGGCAAGGTGCCCATCTGATCTCGATAAGTAGCTAAGACTTCTTAAGAATTTCTTCTCTACCATGGGTATGAGTGTTAACACTAACAAAACAAAGGTTATGATTATCAAATTCAAGAAGGACACTTACGCTAATTTTGTGTATGACAATAGAAACTTGGAGGAAGTGTCTTCTTACAAGTACCTATGAATTAATGGAGGGTGGAAAGCTTATTTTGGTCTTGAAAATAATTGTAAAGAAACAAACCTTGTGATGTGGGATAACAAAAACCTCCTCTTTGAAACTTTAGTCACTCTTTTTATCTTGTATGCATGTGAGGTTTGGGGTTGCGGCATCTCTAGAGAATCCTGTAGAAAGATTGAGAAATTCCATAAGCGTTTTATAACATATATCCTCAAAATTAAAATCAATATACCATATTTTATTCTCCTTATAGAAGTGGGTCTTTCCCCTATTGAGAGCCTAGCTATGGCTAGGCTCATGTTGTATAAGCACAAAATCAATAACATGGGAGACTATAAACTTCCTAAGCTAGCTTTAAATTCCAGCCAAAACCATATAAGGCTCAAACGAGGTCGGTATAAAGATACCAGGGCCTGGTTAAACCAATGGGAGATTGACAAAAATGTTCCATTTCAAAATGTTAATAACATTAAAAATATTGTTACTTCTAAGTTTAAAGAGAAAATGTGGTGTTAGAAAGATTTAGAAGCTAAAATAAAATTAAGATATTATAAGGAGGTCATCAACCCTACTCTAGAATATCAAAAGTATCTCTCTGTTTTAACTAGCTCAAAGAAAAAAGTTAATATAGTCAAGATAAGAACGAACTCTTATCAGCTCCATAGTGAAACAAGTCATTGGACAGTTCCTAAAACACCATGGGTGGAAAGGATTTGTCATTTCTGTGAGAATATAAACATTAAGGATGAAAATCACTTCCTATTAGAGTGTCCTATGTACACCCACATTAGATCTCAATTTCATAATATTTGTTGCAATACCGACCTTCCTAGCCTTTTAACATGTTAAAATTATAGTGAGCTCGTGACACTTCTCTCCAAGCTCTTTGAGCATAGAAGTATAATTTTAAAATAGGCTAAATAATTTGTTTCTTTAGGTTTGATAAAAAAAAAAGTTTGGTCTCAATGAGCATTAAACATCATCATCATCATCATCATCATTATATTTTAAGCATAATTTATTTTATATTGTATCTTTGACATTAAACATCACCATTCTCATCATTATATTTTAAAGTTTATTTTATATTGTATGTTTGACATTTTTCACTAATAAATGAAAAATTATTACAAAATGTAAATTGTGATTAATAATTTTTTATTATATTTTATTCAATTTATTATTTTTTAAAATAAAAAATAAAAAATATTAAATTTCAAGTAGCCCTTATTCTTATATAGTTGTTATTCTCATTTGTCAAAAAGAAAAAGGCCAAGGTATTTTACGTATTTTATTTTGTAATTGATTTAGATCAAAATTTTAGGAATAGTATGAATTTACGAAGCAAAATCTTCGATATTTTTCCTTGAGAAAGTAATTAAAATATTTTTAAAGCCGAGAGATATTACAAGTTGGAACCTCGGGCATCCGAATCCATGACATGTACACAAAAGGAAAGAGGGATGATTACGTATTCTCCATATCCAATGAATAGATCATGTGATGTGAGTTTATGTGACATCTTTGTAGGTATGAAAAATAGGAAGGAATAGATCATGTGAGTTTAAGTGACAACCAAATTTTAAATTTGAAATCAATAGAAGAAGTGTTGGGTTGTTTAATAGGTGATGTGGGTTTAATCGGTGGTAAAATAAATATTTTTTAAATTAAATTTGTTAATTTTTTATATGAAGATAAAATAATTTGAGGAAAAATATTTGTTTGAAATTAAAATTTATCATAATCAAAATTCTTCAAACCCCTTTCTAATATTGGAAAATCCAAAAGAAAATTGTCATTAAACCATCTCCTATATCTTTATCTTCATATTATTCCATGAATAACAACACTCAATTGATAAATATTATAATATTTTTGTAACTCTATATCATTTAGAATTGATCGAAAGTCAATCGGATACGGCCTTTTCACTACTCTTTTGGTTTAAAACTTTCCTCAAATCAGATCCGATTTTATGCATGACATTTAGAATGTTAACATGATGATCAGATTACAGTATTAAAGGACTGTTTTTTGTGTTTAGAAATATGCTTTTAATTATTTAATATATTATTAATAACTAACTATTGCATTATATGTTGTAAAGGAAACATTCTATCTAAATAACTGCACAACTAAGGTTAGCGAGCAAACATATATATATATATATATATAGATATAATTGTTTTTGTGTACTTTGCTTTAAAAATGTTAAATAAAGAACATCACTTACAATGTCTCATACTTTTTTAGCAAATTCTACATTACTAAAAATATTTCTAAACTCAAAGTATTACTCACAATGATTCTTGTTTATATATATATTTATTTTTAATAACATATAAACAATATTTCTTATTTATATATTTTACTTTAAATATGTTAAGTGAAGAACATCACTAATGTCTCATACTTCTCTAAAAAATTCCAAATCACTAAAAATATTCCTAAAATCAAAACATTACTCCCAATATTCCACATTTTTTTCGGGAAAAAAGGTTGCGACATAACCAGTTTGATCGGAATCTCTTTACAAACCGATTAAATGAGCCAGTATAGTATACCTAGCAAACAAACCTAGGAAAAACCCTGCGAAGATCTGTGTAGTACAAGTCATTCCAATGATCATAACCATATTACATTTGAAAAAAAATAGAAAAATATGTACTTAGAAAAAATTGTAATTATAAAATGTCATTTTGTAATCAAAGTAAAACAAATTAATATTTCAAATTATTTTTTATATTTTCAGTAATTAACTCTTTGTATTCACTAGTAACTATATATAAATTTTTAGTAAAATTAGGAAAGAAATGATCACAAGATTCTAACAAGTAATAACTAATTATTATAATAGTTATTAATTTTAAAAACCAAACAAATTTAACTAATAAAAATTAGTAATTACGCTGTAAGGCATTACTATTTGAAAACAACTTTCTTAGGTACCACTCTGTCTGTGTTTGAGCCATTGAATGAAATTTTAGAGGATTAAAATGTTTTAGACCATTAGATCCAATGTCTCCTTCAACCTAACTAACTAACTAAACTAAACATTACTAATATCATCATGTAATTTGAATCATTTCTTTGTCGGGCTCTCCAATGGCCAGAAAAACGCATACACTTAATGACTCCTCCTAAGTTCTTCTAGCATGGAATGGCTATATTCTGACATCATGTATTCATGAAAATCTCCATTTATAACGAGTCTCACTATGTGAACCATATTTGAAACCATGATCGCAAATGACAGTGATACGCAAAATATGGCTAAAGTTTGTGGGAAAATCAGTCTAGCCATTGGACAAGCTAAAATGGTGAAAACACTTCTGCTTACTCCTTCTGGATTTTTGTCGGTGGACCAGTTTGATCCAGACACAAGCACAGTCGCAAGAAAAAGTTGAATGAATTAAAATTGCAAGTTGCTATCCCGTGCTAAATAAAAAGAGAAGCTAACAAGAAACTATAAACAAAGGAGACGGTGCAGAGAATAGCAACACCAGTGGAACAAAGCGATGAGATCATAATTGCCACTGCACCTAGCATTCCACTGACAAGAATATATTTGGTGGTAAGAGATAATTATTTTTTATTTTTTTAGAATAATAACTTTCAAAAAAAAAAAATATGCTGAGGCTCGTGTTGAAAATGCAAATTCAAATTTAACATTTAAAGACCATTCTTGGGCCTCTAATTATTAACCAAGAAATCTCAACGAACCAAGGAGCGTTAGTAGTTGCTTTATTGTTACATTTTTTCTACCTTTTATCTTCCAATGTTTTTGTTTTCTAATTCGAAAGGAAAAAATTATTTCGTCTGTGTATGTTTGGTGATGATAGATTATATTTCTCCCCACAAATAAACTTCAAGAGGCAAGTGGAAGGCTTCTTGCAGTTTCAAGATATCAATAAGTTTTGATGGGAGTGCTGCAAGGTATACTTGTTTCCACAGAATATTTTTTGGTTCTTTGACCAAGAATATCCTCTGTATCCAATCTATGTGGAAATCCTCAAATTGATTTATATTCCTACACTTCAGATTCATTAAAACCATTTCATGTTTATATGAAAGTGTAATATCAGCACCAGAAAAATGTTCTTGAATCATAGTAGTCAGTACACCAATCATGTTATTCTGTGGGGTGCCATCTGCATGAAACATAATATCCCCATTTTCATATTTTAAGATCTCCTTCTCCATTTTTCCAATCATCGGAGGAGAGGATTCAAGTTCCCACCATTTGGCAAGGGTTCTTGTAAAACACTGCATTAAGGTTTTGTAAGATTCCACTTCAGTTTTGCCTGCAACACACATGAGCCTGTATTCTGTAATCATTTGATCAAGCATCTGCCTAATTTGTGCAGTAGTCAAATTATCAAGATTCCATTCTTTATGAATATCTGCATGGAAGATTTCCCTTGGTGGAATCTTTCCAACTCCATATAGGTCAGGGGCAGGATGTCTGGTAAACTGAGGTTCAAGTGGCTCATAAATGGGAAGAACCGAACGTTCTGTGTCAGACTCAAAGATGAGGGTAGTGATGGATAGCTTTTCAGATTGTTGTTTTTGTTCAGATTTTTCAGCTTCTTTAGGGAGAAGAAAGGCAAACTTAGAGATTGGGATATCACTAAGTTCATGAGTATGGATGGCCTTCCCTTTTGAAAAAAATGAAGCTGGGATGGGTTTATCAACTTTTTTCAAATTTATTTTGTCTACTTTATCAGACAGATTTGAAATTAAATGTCGAGTAGAGATGGACTGCTCTATTATACAATTCTCTACTTCATCAAATTTTTTCAAAGACTCTACATAATCATCTTTGGCAACTGAAGAATTATACTGTACAGAATTTAAACATTATTTACATCATTAATAGAGACTTGGACTCTATAAATTTGATCCTTTACTGTAGTAGCTTTTGCAACATTCTTCTCTAGGCCAGTGATAGCTCGATTGGTCCAGTTGACTTGTTCACTAACCTTTTGTATTCTGCCTTCAACACCAACTTCTACATTATCCTTTTGAACTAAAGGATAAGCATTAGCTGAGTGATGACCTTCTCCTAACACAATACTTTTGAAAGGAGGGTAAGAGGTAGAAGTTTCAAGTCTACTACTGTCTGAGGCTGTCCAAGAGTGTGAAGAAGAAGATGTAGAATCATTCATCAAGACATCATCTGATTGTTTAGCTTTCTTCCATAAATAAAAAGAAATCCGGACATTTTCTTTTTCCATGAAAGCTTTCCATTCATTTGCTAACGATATATTTTCTTTAGGAGTGTGCGGAAGACCAAATTCATCAACCTGTGGATGTGTATATATATCCCAATTTAACATCTGCTTCATCCGTGGAGTAGGGATTTGATGTTTAGAACATCCATCCATCAAAGTGTAGAACTTATGAATCTCAGGGACTGATGGTCTTTCGCAGCCTTCTGGAAAATATTTGAATCTGCATTCTGGGATTAATTTGTCTTTTTCTTCTAAGTATCCAAGTCCATACTTAGGATAATTTGCAGGCCTCATGTTTGTAAAAATGGCAGTTAACCTGGGGTCTTCATTTTCTAGTGTTGGCACTAGATGCATCATAAGAACATGCTCATCTTCATGTGGAAATGGAATGTCTGAGAATTTAGTATTAGGACAGGGGGTTACAGAGGTAGACAGAGGAGCTTCACCAGTCCTAGTATTATGGTTCTTATGAATGACCAGATATGCAAGTTGAATCAGGTTTACTTGTTGTTGACATTGTGGGCATGTAGCTGAGATTGGCTGGAAATTAACTAACTGAGCAAATTCAAAAAGAGAAAGATGTTGACAAGAATTTACAAGACTAGGACACGCAGTATCTGTCAAACTGGGTGGAATATACAATGAATACTTTTTACATTCGGCTTCAATTGTACGCCTATCAATTGTGGATCTTTTGGGAAAACATAGAGTGGTTGTAGATTGATTTTCCGAAATGTTAGCAGAAGTAATTTTATGCGCAGAGATAGGCTTTGGATTTGGGACAACCCAGTGTTCTGGGAAAGTCAGATCCTCCCACCTAATGGCTTGGTGTTCAACCTTTTGATTCTTGCGATCTGTCATGACTATGACACTACTTTTTGAATCTTTGCTGGGGGCATGGAGCACTGCAAGAAACATAGTACTGGTATGACAGAAACATCCTCTGGTCTGTATAGTGATATTGTTTCTTTTTCTCCTGATGTCAAATCCAGATGTTTGGATTTGCAATTGTAATAGATCGCTCAATGTCTCATCGTAGACATATACAAAGAAGTTTGGGTAACATTCAAACCAAACTGGACCATTGGATAACAACGCAACTATTCCTCCTATTAGGGAATCAATATATCTATTATGGGTTAGGTCACAGATAATGACTAACACATAAGTGTCTAGACCCTGATGGGTCAAAGCATGGATTCCCACCCGAATGCATCCTAGAAGCAGGAATTTCATCCCCAATTTCTTGGCTTCTGCTTGTAGCTATTTGGGATCCAACAGCGGGATAGTTTGGACACAATCAGAATTCTCTTTGATGGAACTTATGGATTCTTTAATTGTAATTCTAGTGGCAGCTTTGAGATGCCACACACTCAGATCTGCATATACCTTAGATGCAGATATCTTTGGTAGAACCCATTTGGCCTGAGGCTCAATCTCTTCATACAATAATTCTAATTGATTCATTACTCACCTTGAAGAAGATGCAAACATATCTCTGAGAGGGTCTTGGGTAGCCCTATCTTGTTCTTCCAATTCACAGAAAGAAACTGATTTCCTCATTGAGTCCATTTTAATAAAAGAGAGAGAAAGGATTAATTACTGACCTTTTTCTCGAACCAAATTTCTTTCAGTTGAAGAGTCGACTTACTGGCTCTGAAACCAATTTCTAGCAGGGGCTTCAACAAGCTTGCTTAGCACCGCATACGCAGGCGGACTTGGCCTTGCTAAGTGTCTCCTTTGTCAATTTCTCAAAAATTATTTATGTGAACCCAGCGATGAACCCATACACGAACCCACTCCCACGTTCATGCATCTAGCGGCATTTTTCACGGCTTCCCTTCGCCTTTTACGGCCTTGGCGTACCTCAGTGGTTTGGCAAACTTCTAGCGAACTTTCAAGACTTTGAGAATGACAAACAGTGTCTTAGTAGAGAATACAGAGTTTCAGTACTCAATAATGCGAAATTTCTAGAAAACACTTCTCTTTTTATTAATATCAAAATGATGTTACATATCAGAATTTATAGGACTCAGAATATATGGCTGGAAATCAAGATCTCTTTTTCAGAGATTGACTGCAGTGGCATTTACCAGACTTTAGCTACTCAGTAAATGAGCGAGCTATACTGGAGGCTATCTGGCCAGTTGCAGACTCTATCTCAGAGTTATTTATAGAACACACAACACATAGGCAGACTTACTTACAGACTCGATCTATTGATCTGGCCACTTTAGGTTCTTGCCTATGCCGAGCACATAGACACGCAGGCTTCTCATATCACCTAAGGACTTGAGTCTTAGCACCGTGATGTAAGCAGATTGAGAAATTTCTCGTAGATGCAGAGCAGAGAGCTTCGGCTAGACTCAAACACAAAACACACAAATGACTCAAGACTCTCCAAATGCGAATGCCTCAAGAATGAGCCTAACCCTCCTTATATAGGAAATGAGGGGGGACAAAAATTCTTGTAGAGCCATCGGATTATTGACAAGTGGACCGAAGTGACATCCGCGCAGAGATTCGGTCCTTTCGACACATGTGACAGTGTGTGGGTACTACACAGTGGATACCTTTGATGTAAAAGGCCCACGAGGAAACATAATTATAAGTACAAAGAGGATGCTTTTCTGAACAGGTAAAAAGCCCTCGGGAAAAGACCTGTCACTGTGAACCCGTGACTGGGTAATTATACATAATGGATACTTTTGATTTAGCGGAGCCCATGAGAACCGATAGTACTGGCATCATCAGATTCTTCTAGGATTTTTATACTTGGAAATCAGAGAGTGGGATATAGATAATCATCCCAGGCCTTTGTGTATATCTGACGTACAATCATGGGTTTATTCAATATTATTTGATGTTTTATTTTGGTCATAACCAGCCACTAATGATGCATTGTCATATGAGATCTTAATATAGAGTTTATCAATCTGTATTCAAGCTGGCCGACATCTCTCATAGTTTGACAAGGAGTGTGAAAACATTCTTCTATTCTTTCTAGACAATATTCACATTTACTCTACCAGTATGACTCAAAATAATAGGGATCCATACTATAAGCATTCAACCCATAGTCGAACCACCAATTATCAAGCCATGGCGGTTGTTGGTTCCTTTGATTGATCCAGGTGGGACCAAATTTAATCTTGGTGTAATGAGTTTCATTACGACCATCTTTGTTCATCAGGTTCCACCAGTGATTCTTATATCCTGCAAAATTATACACAGTGTCAGGAAAAAGAAAGTTAGGGTCATCACTTGGCCACATGCAGAACTCTGCTAACCAATCTTTTCCTGGATACCGTGTCATATTGATAGTATAGGATTTGCTGAAGATATTTGTCCTTTGGTTGCCTTCAGTACTAATAATAGCAAGGTCACAAAAATGTTCGGATGGTGATCTTTCAGCTTCTTGTGAAGCTGTCATACATGTAGAATACACCATGTCATGGATCCATCTGCTACCTCTTGGATGTACTCTCCTTTTTGGTACTAGATGCTGGATATCTGAATGATTCTGAAGATTTTCATCTAGTATCATGGTATTGCGGAGTTGCCACGTGGGTCTCCACTTTTCTCTATATACTGCCCATGACTCATCATCAGATATAGATCTGAGTTCTTCCCTTTGTTGGGCATGATTCCATTATGTAATGATGACCATAATATGGTCTTCTTCTTCTTTTTCTTCTTGTTCTTGTTACTGGATAAACTCTCTACTAAGAAATTCTAGCAAACAATTATCAGAACATTTGATGTGTTCTACCTTAAAATCAAAGTTTGCGAATAAGGCTTGCCACCTTGCATATTTGGCATCCTCAGGGTTCTTTATCTCCTTGTTTATGACCTTTCCTAGTGCTTGTGCATCAGACCTTAATAGAAAGTGTTTATTGACCAAATGGAGGGAGAACTTACTGACACAGTTCCATGCAGCTTTGACTTCTTGTTCAATTGTAGAATAATTCTTTTCATCTTTTTTCCAAACTCTAGATGCATATTTCACAATCTGTTCTTCATTTTTCTGGCTCTCCTTGGTTGGCCTTTCTCTAGCACACCTCCCCAACCTATGTTACTTGCATCTGTTTCAACTATTTTGAAATAACTATCTTCTGAAACATAAAGTATCGGGAGATTTTTAACCTTGGATTTTATGTTTTTGACTGCTAAGGCAAGGGATTTAGTCCAAGGTTTTGTATTTTTCCTATGTCTCTGGTTGAGCAGATAACTACCACTGGCACAAGATAAATAGAAGTTGCTTACATAGTTTAAGCATCCTAAAAATCTTTGCAATTGAGTTTTATCCAGAATGATATCTGGAAATTTATCTGCGAACTCAAGAGCATGGCTATGCAAAGAAATCTGTCCATTTTCAATTGTGTGCCCTAGAAACTTAATCTTGGTCTTACATAATTCCATTTTCTTTTTTCTTAAGACCAATCTATTTTTCTGGACCAGTTTCATAAAAATCCTTAAATGCTTAAAATGGTCCTGAATAGTTTTAAAGAATATTAGGAGATCATCAATATATGCAAGTAACCACTCATTGTGAGGCTTAAAAATCGAATCCATTACCTTCTGGAATTTTGAAGGTGCATGCTTTAGACCAAATGCCATCACATTCCATTCGTAATGCCCTACTGGGACACTGAATGATGTTTTCCACTTATCTTCTTCTTTTATGGCTACTTGCCAAAAACCAGATTTTAGATCAAACTTCGACAAGACTTTGGCTCCAGCTATCCTACTCAGCAGATCTCCTTTGTGCAGAATATGATAAGTATTATCTGCAAGAATAGAGTTAAGAGGTTTATAATTTATAACAAGTGTTGGGATGCCTCTTATCTGTTTTCTCCTCTTATTGACATAGAAGCCATGACAATTCCAAGGACTGTCAGACTCCCTGATCAACTTTCTTTGAAGAAGTTGATTTATTTCTTTCTCACAGAGCTCTCTGTATTCTTTTGACATGGAGATAACTCTGGACTTACATGCTTTTCTTGTATATCCTTCCTTGTAGGGAAACTCAACACAATGTTTCTTGTGATGCCAAAATGCATTAGGTTTTTCTGAGTAGCAAGTGTTTTCAAACTCTTTTTGTATTTCAGAGATTCTCCTCTAAATTTCTGAAGAACTCAACTGATCTTCAAGTCTGATCATATTCTTATGTTCTTTGAGTTATTTTAAACTTTTTTATGCTTTATGAAGTTCCTGCATTGCCAACACCATTGTAGACATTCAGGGATTAGAAATATAAGGAAGTTCTATCCTCTTACTTTTATCATTGGATGTGGGTACCGTGATGAAATACCCTGGAGATTTATCTGGAAATCTGAATGAACCATGGGGCTCAACTACTGCTAAAAATACATTACCAAAAATGCAATCAACTGGAGTGTCTGCAATTGCAAATTTAAGCTTGACACAGTGGGAATCAAAACAAACAGTAGCTTTTGGAACTTCAAACTTTAAAACTTGTTTTCCAAGTCCTTTGATGTTTCTGGTAGCAGATACCCAGAATCTGGAGGGGACAAATTTCTTGGAAAGAATGTTTACATCTGCTCCTGTATCTATTAATGCAGTCACATTATAGATTTTACCTTCAACACAAATATTTACCTTGACATGGTGTTGTTGGTATTGGACTGCAAGGACTTGCATTTCTTTGAATCCAATAGTTGGATCAGGTTTTCCTTCAGCAATCTCCACTTGAGAGTTTGAAGATTTACTTGGAGCAGTATGCAAAGTGTAGTTTGTTTGTCTGCCTGAAAGAGAGCTAGAAAGCTGAGATCCACGCTTTGCCATTTCTAGTTGTGCAACTTGTGCTTTTAGGGTAGAAATTTCCGACTTCATTGAATGTATCTCCTTACTCACATCCCCCAAAGTGAGTGTACGAACTTTGCTAGAATTTTGCTAGAGATACGTTTTGGTATTTCTTTCGTAAGAAGCATCAACAAAATTAGGCTTCTTACCCGAGGATGTACTGGAAGAACCAGTACCATGCTGCATAAAGGTTTTCAATAAGGCAGCTTTCAAATCACCTTCATCCATGGCACAGATCTGTGCAAACACCTTTAACTCATCTTCATCAGTTTGTACCATGAGGACTTTCAATTTTCTTGAAAATTCTTCTGGAAGTGAGTCATCAGAAGAAGCGTTTGAATCATTATCAGAACAATCACAATGACAGTTCTGTGAGTCAGAACATTGACAATAAGCATGAATGTCATCTTCAGAAGAATAAGAAACAGAAGAGTCAGAGGAGGATGTAGAATGAGAATCTTTTTCAGCTTGCTGAATAGCAAGACGATTACATTCTTCTGCTTTGTGGAATGCAGAATTGCACCGGAGACACCTATCTTCAACTTTAATGGTAGTGCTTGGGCCAACCTAATTTTTGGGCTGTGATTTCTTACCATGGCCTCTTTTAGACTCAAGAGCTATGGGACACATATTGGAAGTGTGGCCATGTTCACCACAAATCCAACATATAACACTCTTCATTCTTTCTAGCTTATGATCTTTGGGTTTGATGTCCATGGGAGTGTAGTAATGAGTCTTGCGGTTATCTCTGTAATAACTTTTTCTTCCTTTGGCTGGTTTCCTTTTCTGAGGTCTGAGCTCACATCTCTTTTTAGAGCTCAGTCTGTAAGTCGAGGCTATGGTTCTGCGTTGAGCCTTCTTTGTTCTCTTTTTATTCTTCTTGCGAGTAACCAAAGGGTCATCAATGGTTATACCATACTTACTGCAGAAAGACATAGTACCAGGAAACCTATTTAGTTTATCAATAGATTTTTTCATTTTAGAACTCGTAAAAAGAGTTATCAACACCTTAGTGATGATAGAATATATTTCTCCCCACAAAAAAAACTTCAAGAGGCAAGGGGAAGAATTCTTGCAGTTTCAAGATATCAACAAGCTTTGATGGGAGTGCTACAAGGTATACTTGTTTCCACGGAATATTTTTTGGTTCTTTGACCAAGAATATCCTCTGTATCCAATCCCTGTGGAAATCCTCAAATTGATTGATATTCCTACACTTCAGATTCATTAAAACCATTTCATGTTTATCTGAAAGTGTAATATTAGCACCACAAAAATATTCTTGAATCATAGTAGTTAGTGAACCAATCACGTTATTCTGTGGGGTGCCATCTGGATGAAACATAATATACCCATTTTCATCTTTTAAGATCTCCTTCTCCATTTTTTCAGTCATCGCAGGAGAGGATTAAAGTTCCCACCATCTGGAAAGGGTTCCTGTAAAACACTTCATTAAGGTTTTACAGGATTCCACTTGAGTTTTTCCTGCAACACACATGAGCCTGTATTTTGTAATCATTTGATCAAGCATCTGCCTGATTTGTGCAATAGTCAAGTTATCAAGATTCCATTGTTTATGACTATCTGCATGGAAGATTTCCCTTGGTGGAATATTTCTAACTCCATATAGGTCAGGGGCAGGATGTCTGGTAAACTGAGGTTCAAGTGGCTCATAAATGGGAAGAACCTGATGTTTTGTGTCAGACTCAGAGATGAGGGTAGTGATGGATAGCTTTTCAGACTGCTGTTTTTGTTCATATTTTTCAGCTTCTTTAGGGAGAAGAAAGGCAAACTTAGAGATTTGGCTATCACGAAGTTCATGAGTATGGATGGCCTTCCCTTTTGACAAAAATGAAGCTGGGATGGGTTTATCAACTTTTTTCAAATTTATTCTATCTACTTTATTAGACATATTTGAAATTAAATGCCAAGTAGAGATGGACTGCTCTGTTATACAATTCTCTACTTCATCAAATTTTTTCAAAGACTCTATAGAATAATGTTTGGCAACTGAAGAATTATACTGTACAGAATTTAAAACATTATTTACATCATTAATAGAGACTTGGACTCTATCAATTTGATCCTTTACTGTAGTAGCTTTTGCAACATTCTTCTCTAGGCCAGTGATAGCTGTATTGGTCCAGTTGACTTGTTCACTAACCTTTTGTATTTTGCCTTCAACACCAACTGCTGCATTATCCTTTTTAACTAAAGGATAAGCATTAGCTGAGTGATGACCTTCTCCTAACACAATACTTTTGAAAGGAGGGTAGGAGGTAGAAGTTTCAAGTCTGCTACCGTCTGAGGCTATCCAAGAGTGTGAAGAAGAAGATGTAGAATCATTCATCAAGACATCATCTAATTCTTTAGCTTTCTTCCATGAATAAAAATAAATCGAGACATTTTCTTTTTCCATGAAAGCTTTCCATTCATTTGCTAATGATATCTTTTCTTCAGGAGTGTGTGAAAGACCAAATTCATCAGCCTGTGGATGTGTATATATATCCCAATTTAACATCTTCTTCATCCATGGAGCAGGGATCTGATGTTTAGAACATCCATCCACCAAAGTGTAGAACTTATGAATCTCATGGACTGATGGTCTTTTGCATCCTTATGGCAGATCTTTGAATCTGCATTATGGGATCGATTTGTCTTTTTCTTCTAAGTATCCAAGTCCATACTTAGGAGAATTTGCAGGCCTCATGTTTGTAAAAATGGCAGTTAACCCGGGGTCTTCATTTTATAGTGTTGGCACTAGATGCATCATAAGAACATGCTCATATTCATGTGGAAATGGAATGTCTGAGCCTTTAGGATTAGGACAGGGGGTTACAGAGGTAGACGAAGGAGCTTCACCAGACCTAGTATTATGGTTCTTATGAATGACCAGATATGCAAGATGAATCAGATTTACTTGCTGTTGACATTGTGGGCATGCAGTTGAGATTGGTTGGAAATTAACTAACTGAGAAAATTCAAAAAGAGAAAGATGTTGAAAAGAATTTACAAGACTAGAAAATGCAGTATGTGTCAAACTAGGTGGAATATACAATGAAGCCTTTTTATATTCGGCTTGAATTCTACGCCTATCAATTATGGATCTTCTGGGGAAAGATAGAGTGGCTGTAGATTGACTTTCCAAAATGTTAGCAGAAGTAATTTTCTATGCAGAGATAGGCTTTGGATTTGGCAGAACCCAGTGTTATGGAAAAGTCAGATCCTCCCACCCAATGGCTTGGTGTTCAACCTTTTGATTCTTGGGATCTGTCATGACTATGGCACTACTTTTTGAATCTTTGCTGGGGGCATGGAGGACTGTAAGAAACATAGTACTGGTATGAAGGAAATATCCTCTGGTTTGTATAGCGATATATTACAATTGCAAATCCAAACATATGGATTTGACATGAGGAGAAAAATAAACAATATCACGGCTTCCCTTCGTCTTTTATAGCCTTGGTGTACCTCAGTGGTTTGGCGAACTTTTGGTGAACTTCTAGCGAACTTTCAAGACTTTGAGAATGACAAACAATGTCTTAGCAGACAATACAGAGCTTCAGTACTTAATAATGCGGAATTTCTAGAAAACACTTCTCTTTTTATTGATATCAAAATGATGTTACATATCAGAATTTACAGGAATCAGAATATATGGTTGGAAATCAAGATCTCTTTTTCAGATATTGACTGCAGTGGCATTTACCAAACTTTAGCTACTCAGTAAATTAGCGAGCTATACTAGATGTTATCTGGCCAGTTGCAGACTCTGTCTCAGAGTTCTTTACAGAACACACAACACATAGACAAACTTACTTACAGACTCGATCTATTGATCTGGCCACTTTAGGTTCTTGCCTATGCCGAACACATAGACACACAGGCTTCTTAGATCACCTAAGGACTTGATTCTTAGCACCGTGATGCAAGCAAATCGAGAAATTTCTCGCAGACATAGAGTAGGGAGCTTCGGCTCGACTCAAACTCAAAACACACAAATGACTCAAGACTCTCCGAATGTGAATGCCTCAAGAATGAGCCTAACCCTCCTTATATAGGAAATGAGGGGGGGAAAACATTCCTGTAGAGCCATCGGATTATTGACAAGTGGATGGCGAATCATTGCTTTCGGGTAACACTGAAGTGACATCCGCACAAAGATTCGGTCCTTATGACACATGTGACAGTGTGTGGGTACTACACAATGGATAACTTTGATGTATAAGGCCCACAAGGAAACATAATTATAAGTACAAAGAGTATGCTTTTCTAAACAGGTAAAAAGCCCTCGGGAAAAGACCTGTCACTGTGAACCCGTGACTGGGTAATTATACATAATGGATACTTTTGATTTAGCGGAGCCCATGAGAACCGCTAGTACTGGCATCATCGGATTCTTCTTGGATTTTAATACCTGGAAATCGGAGAGTAGGATATAGATAATCATTCCAGGCCTTTTTGTATATCCGACGTACAATCATGGGTTTATTCAATATTATTTGATGTTTTATTTTGGTCATAACCAGCCACTGATGATGCATTGTCATATGAGATCTTAATACAAAGTTTATAAATATGTATTCAAGCTGGCTGACATCTCTCACAGTTTGACAAGGAGTGTGAAAACATTCTCCTATTCTTTCTAGACAATCTTCACATTTACTCTGCCAGTATGACTCAAAATAATAGGGATCCATACTGTAAGCACTCAACCCATAGTCGAACCACCAATTATCAAGCCATGGCGGTTGTTGGTTCCTTTGATTGATCCAGGTGGGACCAAATTTAATCTTGGTGTAATGAGTTTCATTACAACCATCTTTGTTCATCAGGTTCCACCAGTGATTCTTATATCCTGCAAAATTATACACAGTGTCAGGAAAAAGAAAGTTAGGGTCATCACCTGGCCACATGCGGAACTCTGCTAACCAATATTTTCCCGGATACCATGTCCTGTTGATAGCATAGGATTTGCTAAAGATATTTTTTCTTTTGCTGCCTCCAGTACTGATAACAACAAGGTCACAAAAATCTTTGGATAGTGATATTTCAGCTTCTTGTGAAGCTGTCAGACAGGTAGAATACATCTTGTCATGGATCCATCTGCTACCTCTTGGATGTACTCTCATTTTTGGTACTAGATTCTGGATATCTAAATGATTCTGAAGATTTGCATCTAGTATCTTGGTATTGTGGAGTTGCCATGTGGGTCTCCACTTTTCTCTATATACTTCCCATGACTCATCATCAGATATAGATCTGAGTTCTTCCCTTTGTTGGGCATGATTCCATTCTGTAATGATGACCATAATATGGTCTTCTTCTTCTTCTGCTTCTTGTTCTTGTTGCTGGATAAACTCTCTACTAAGAAATTCTGGCAAACAATTATTAGAACCTTTGATGTGTTCTACCTTAAAATCAAAGTTTGCGAATAAGGCTTTCCACCTTTAAAATTTGGCATCCTCAGGGTTCTTTATCTCCTTGTTTATGACCTTTTCCAGTGCTTGTGCATTAGATATTAATAGAAATTTTTTATTGACCAAATGGAGGGAGAACTTACTAACACAGTTCCATGCAGCTTTGACTTCTTGTTCAATTGTGGAATAATTCTTTTCAGCTTTATTCCAAACTCCAGATGCATATTGCATGATCTGTTCTTCATTTTTCTGGCTCTCCTTGGTTGGTCTTTGCTTTAGTACACCTCCCCAACCTATGTTACTTGAATCTATTTCAACTATTTTGAAATAACTATCTTCTGAAACACAAAGTATAGGGAGATTTTTAACCTTAGATTTTATGTTTTTGACTGCTAAGGTACGGGCTTCAGTCCAAGGTTTTGGATTTTTCCTAAGTCTCTGGTTGAGCAGAGACCTTTCACTAGCATAAGATAAATAGAAGTTTCTTACATAGTTTAAGCATCCTAAAAAAATTTGCAATTGAGTTTTATCCAGAATGATATCTGGAAATTTATCTGTGAACTCAAGAGCATGGCTATGCAAAGCAATCTGTCCATTTTCAATTGTGTGCCCTAAAAAATTGATCTTGGTCTTACATAATTCCATTTTCTTTTTGCTTAAGACCAATCCATTTTTCTGGACCAATTTCATAAAAATCCTTAAATTCTTAAAATGGTCCTGAAGATTTTTAGAGAATATTAGGAGATCATCAATATATGCAAGTAATCACTCATTGTAAGGCTTAAAAATCAAATCCATTACCTTCTGGAATTTTGAAGGTGCATGCTTTAGACCAAATGGCATCACATTCCTTTCGTAATGCCCTGCTGGGACACTGAATGTTGTTTTCCACTTATCTTCTTCTTTTATGGCTACTTGCCAGAAACCAGATTTTAGATCAACCTTCGAGAAGACTTTGGCTCCAGCTATCCTAATCAACAGATCTCCTTTCTGCGGAATAGGATAAGTATTATCTGCAAGAACAGAGTTAAGAGGTTTATAATTTATAACAAGTCTTGGGATTCCTATTATCTATTCGCTCCTCTTATTGACATAGAAGCCATAACAATTCCAAGGACTGTCAGACTCCCTGATCAGCTTTCTTTGAAGAAGCTGATTTATTTCTTTCTCACAGAGATGTCTATATTCTTTTGACATGGAGATAGCTATGGACTTACATGCTTTGCCCGTATATCCTTCCTTGTAGGGCAAATCAACACAATGCTGCTTGCGATGCCAGAATGCATTAGGTTCTTCTGAGCAGCAAGTGTTTTCAAACTCTTTTTGTATTTCAGAGATTTTCCGCTGAATTTATGGAGAAATCAACTGATCTTCAACTCTGAACATATTCTTATGTTCTTTGAGTTCTTTTAAACTGTTTTCTGCTTTATGAAGTTCCTGCGTTTCCAACACCATTGTAGAAATTCGAGGATTATAAATATAAGGCAGTTTTATCCTCTTACTTTTATCATCGGATATGGGTACTGTGATGAAATAAATCGGAGATTTATCTGGAAATCTGAATGAACCATGGGGCTCAATTGCTGCTAAAAATACATTACCCAAAATGCAATCAACTGGAGTGTCTGCAATTGCAAATTTAAGCTTGACACAGTGGGAATCAAAACAAACAGCAGCTTTTGGAACTTCAAACTTTAAAACGTGTTTTCCAAGTCCTCTGATGTTTCTGGTAGCAGATACCTAGAATCTGGAGGGGACAACTTTCTTGGGAAGAATGTTTACATCTGCTCCTGATTCTATTAATGCAGTCACATTATAGATTTTACCTTCAACACAAATATTTACTTTGACATGGTGTTGTTGGTATTGGGCTGCAAGGACTTGCATTTCTCTGAATCGAATAGTTGGACAGTTTTTCCTTCAACAATCTACACTTGAGAGTTTGATGATTGACCTAGAGTAGTATGCAAAGTGTATTTTTTCTGTCTGCCTGAAATAGAGCTAGAAAGTTGAGATCCTCGCTTTGCCATTTCTAGCTGTGCAACTTGTCCTTTTAGGGAAGAAATTTCTGACTTCATTGAATGTATCTCCTTACTCACCTCCCCCAAAGTGAGTGTACGAACTTTGCTAGAATTTTGCTGGAGATACGTTTTGGTATTTCTTTCGTAAGAAGCATCAACAAAATTAGGCTTCTTACCTGAGGATGTACTGGAAGAACCAGTACCATGCTGCATAAAGGTTTTCAATAAGGCAGCTTTCAAATCACCTTCCTCCATGGCACGGATCTCTGCAAACACCTTTAACTCATTTTTATCAGTTTGTGCCATGAGGACTTTCAATTTTCCTGAAAATTCTTCTGGAAGTGAGTCATCAGAAGAAGCGTCTGAATCATTATCAGAACAATCACAATGACAGTTCTGTGAGTCAGAACATTGACAATAAGCATGAATGTCATCTTCAGAAGAATAAGAAACAGAAGAGTCATAGGAGGATGCAGAATGAGAATCTTCTGCAGCTTACTGAATAGCAAGACGATTACAGTCTTCTGTTTTGTGGAATGCAAAATTGCACTGGCGACACCTATCTTCAACTTTAATGGCGGTGCTTGGGCCAGCCTAATTTTTGGGCTGTGATTTCTTACCACGACCTCTTTTAGACTCAAGAGCTATGGGACACATATTGGAAGTGTGGCCATGTTCACCATAGAGCCAACAGATAACACCCTTCATTCTTTCTAGATTATGATCTTTGGGTTTGATTTCCATGGGAGTGTAGTAATGAGTCTTGCGATTATCTCTGTAATAACCTTTTCTTCCTTTGGTTGGTTTCCTTTTCTTAGGTCTGAGCTTGCGTCCCTTTTCAGAGCTCAGTCTGTAAGTCAAGGCTCTGGTTCTGCGTTGAGCCTTCTTTGTTCTCTTTTTAGTCTTCCTGCGAGTAACCAAAGGGTCATCAATGGTTATACCATACTTACTGCAGAGAGATCTAGTACCAGGGAACCTATTCAGTTTATCAATAGATTTTGTCATTTTAGAACTGGTACAAAGAGTTATCAACACCTTAGTGATGATAGAATATATTTCTTCCCACAAATAAACTTCAAGAGGCAAGGGGAAGACTTCTTGGAGTTTCAAGATATTTACAAGTTTTGATGGAAGAGCTGCAAGGTATACTTGTTTCCACAGAATATTTTTTGGTTCTTTGACCAAGAATATCCTCTGTATCCAATCTCTGTGGAAATCCTCAAATTGATTGATATTCCTATACTTCAGATTCATTAAAACCATTTCATGTTTATCTGAAAGTGTAATATCAGCACCACAAAAATGTTCTTGAATCATAGCAGTCAGTGCACCAATCATGTTATTCTGTGGGGTGCCATTTGGATGAAACATAATATCCCCATTTTCATCTTTTAAGATCTCCTTCTCCATTTTTTCAATCATCGCAGGAGAGGATTCAAGTTCCCACCATCTGGCAAGGGTTCCCGTAAGACACTGAATTAAGGTTTTGCAGGATTCCACTTCATTTTTGCCTGCAACACACATGAACCTGTATTTTGTAATCATTTGATCAAGCATCTGCCTGATTTGTGCAGTAGTCAAATTATCATAGTAACATCACATTTATTGATTTTCTAAGAAGAATCTGGCTTTCAACACCTCGCAGCATGATGATTATGCATTGAATTCATTTTTCTATTTCCCTTTCGTATAACACGTTATGTCGATTAAGGTTTTCAATTTTTTTAATGTTATATATATATATAATTTCGAAAGAGAGTGGAGTAATATTTACAAAGATTACAATATACTATTTTAATTTTATTTATAACACCAAATATCAACATTATACCAGTAACTTTATATTAACTTAGCAAAAGTTTTGACTTAGTCCCTTGTAGTAATGGTCACCTTCTGTTTGAGTATCTCTCACAGAAAACAAATCATTTTACTAGTCACTTTAGTTGCACTACACTAATACGATATTAGATTTAATATATATAGGGTTTATAATGTTAAGGTTTTTATGTATCATGGTTTAAAATATTAAGGCTTATGTTTTATATATTAGCATTTAATATTAGGTTTTATAATATTAGATTTAGAATATTGGGTTTTAATATTAGTTATTTTGTAACCATTGTGTCCTTATTTGTGCCATTGGATCAAATGTTAGAAAATTGAAATAGTTTTGGCCATTAAATCCGCTACATCCTTCATTTACTTTAGGCTAACTAATTAACTAATTCACTAAACCTTACTAATGTGTGATAGACCATAAATATGTAACTCTTTCTTTATGTTTTAATCTCTTTTACTGCTATTTTCTTACATCGATCTTACATATGCTATTTTTTTCTTTATTTATTTTAATTCAAAGACCATCAATAAATGAATCCTGTATTAAGTTAATCATATCAACAAATTTCTACCATTTTTTAATAAAATTATCATTTAATTTTTTTTCTTTATTTATTATGCTAATAGGCATTATATTATGAATTTTACGTTGAAAACACCTCAACAGCTGTCCCCTGAATCTCAACAGTGTCCTTTGACCAATTCTCCCCATCATGTTTTCAGGCGGCCCGTTAAATGCTATTCCCCGATATCTTCGTGCTCAAACCGCCTGAAACTTCAACAGGCCCGAATGCCATCACTCTCCCATCGTTACCACATACGTGCAGTTCCTCGTTCACTGTGCCACCAGCCAGAAGGTGAGCATCAGGGTCTCACTGCAGCTGCTCTAGGCAGTTTGCCATCGATGTCTTCTTTGTCTACTCCAGCTTCACCTATGCGTCTCACATCTACCACTTTTGCGGCCACACACTACGTGCACTAGGTACCGACTCTAGGATGGCAAACTGTTGCATGGACAACATGTAATATACAGTTGCATAAATTCACCTCGAGGTTAACACTCTTAACTGAAGACATGGTATAAGGGGATCATCATAAAATACTGGATCATGTCCTTCCATTGCCAATGTTCATATTCAAAATGCAGACTTGATGATTTCATAAAAAATGATGTCTATGGATACATCAAAAACAAACTCTTCATTATGATACAACCATTCCACAAAATATTTTGAATTCATTGGCAAGGAAAAACAATGAAACAAGCCTAGCAAGTTCACCTTGTGGTAATTCCCTTCTACGTTGGTATTTTAAAATATCTGGGTTGTTCAAGAACGCCCTTTCTTACCCTAAAAATATATAACCATAAACGACTAAATTGAAAAACAATAATTCTAGATATGCGAATAAAAGTGTATATACTACACCATCAAATACTATGTTGGAAACGGATCCAACCAATAGTCAATGTTTCTTCCCAATTCACACAAATGAACTCGAATCCATCGTAAAAAAAAGGGAAAGTAGGTGCAGTCTTTACCTACCATGATCATTCAGAAGTGAACACATTCACGTAATGCTCCTTTGGTTTTGCTAAAGGCAGATCCCCCAAACCATTAATGATTGAGAGCTTCCTTTGAACTAATCCGCCGCAATTTAAATACATAATTATATGAGCATAGGAAACTATAACAAACAAATTGAAATAACGCATTCTGAATCCCTAAACTTTGTAAAATACATTCATTACTAACAGTAATTGAATAACTAACCAATCAATTACCTTGTCAGGATCATAGGTAAGAAGACGATTAATGAGGTCAAATCCAGCCTCAGATAAAGTTGGCCTAGCAGAAAATGAGACTCCGAAAAATTTCAAGGAGTTTACTGTACCTGCAACAATTCATGTACAATGCACTTAAAGTGTACTCCAATGCTGTAAAAAAACATAACTAAGGGGTTGTAATTATGAATATCACTTTCATGGTACTAGAATATAGGCACAACAACTGTAAATGTACTTAACTGCTTTATAAATTTATAATTAACACTCTTGAATTGAAAAAACCATTACTGTAGTTTATTATCCCTGAAGTTGTTGTCAATTATTTAAAATTTGAAAAATGCGGTTGATTGATCAAATATAAGGTGGAAAAAGTCATTCACTTACTACTGTTTCACAAAGTTGCACTTCGCTCCTGTCAATGTATCAAAATCAGGCCATATCTTCTCATTTGGAGTCCTGAATATCTGCAAGAATAGTAGGCTACTGAACACTTTAATAAAGAAATACTGACTATCAAATAAATGGCATTCCAGGAAATAAACATGTTTAAAATTTAAATCTAAACTATTCAGTTGAACTTTTCAAGTTGTGACCTTTTAAATTATTTGTTTCACAATTATATATCAAATTGTTAAATAGTATTTATTTTGGTAAATTTTCTATCAATAATAAATTTCTCTCATAATTTATTGATATATATAGATTTATATGGATTATAGTAACAAATTAAATATAATTAAATTAAAATAATAAAACATAGGAAAATTTATGTTATGATTTTAAAAAATAATAATAAAAATATTATGATTGAGTGAAAATATTTAACATCTATTTTAAATATAGTTTTATTGAATATTAAGAAGATTAAAATTTGTCAATTGGATTTATATAGGGTTATTGAGTATAACGGTTGTTATCTTCTTCAATTAGGTTCAAAACCTTGCTAGTAACATGATGAGCTATAAAGACTTAAATATTATTACATTGGTTTTGAGCCTTGTGAACTCTTGGATTTGGCTTGGTAACAACAACACACTTTAGAGAGACATTAATTTCTTTCCTCCATAAAAAAAAAGAAAAGAAAATGAAAAAGAGTATATATATATATATATATATATATATATATATATATATATATATATATATACATTTTTATATGTTAATTTATTTATATGAAAAAATATGTATTAACAAATTTGACTCCTTTTATGCTTGATTAATCCAAATTTTAAATGAATTTACATATATTTATATATTTTATATTTAATTATCACATACAATTAATTGTGTAATTATGTGATTATTTATTTTTATTTAATTTAAGTTTATTTAAGATGAATTATAATAATAATAAAATGGAGTTGACGATATCATTTTTGTTTTTCCTTGAAATTTTAATAAGCATCAAATTTTCAAAATTTCCATGTTTTGTTTAAAAACAAATTGTTGTCATTTTCAACCTATCTAGTACTCAAAAATTCATTTTCTAAACATTGAAACATGAAAGAGAGCACTTAATCCACTTGTTGGCCATCCAAAATCACAACATGATAACAATACTGAGATGTTCCTTAAATTGCAACAGAGAAGGACAACTATTCAATTTGTTTAGGATTTTGAGCACCATATAAAATGTGTGTTTTTCAATTGATTTTTTTTCCTCCCCCATCCAAACAATTTCTCATCATAATCTCTAGGATGTTGTTCAGAAAATATGGTAGAATATGGTAGAATATCATAGTGATGTCTCCTCGAAGCTTGCTTCTAGTTTAGTTATGAGTTTGGTATGGTATATTGCAGATTCTATAGTGTACTTTTATCCACTTGGAAAGCTCTACATTGCCAATACTTTGGCCTCCTAATTCCTCATTCCTTCCATGTCCACATCCTTTTTTCCTGCAGTGCTACCTTGCTATGTCTACGTCACTCTACATTCATCCAAACTTCTATAAGCATATCTTTGCATCCTTTTGGTGCAAATGATAGTTTTAAATCTCTTATTTATGAAAGTAATAATGAAATGGAATCCTCTTTAGATTGTATTGAAAATTCAATTATGTCATCAAAAAAATACATTTTTTTAATAAAAAAATATTAAATAATTAAGCTTTGAGGTTGCCTTTTACTTGTAATAAATGGAAATCAAATATATATTTAAAAATAGGATTAGGTAAGAGAATTTTAGGATTAGAATTTTTTTTGTTTCTCCATCTTATTTATTGTGAATGTTTATTTACATAAAGTTGGCTCCCATTTTCAATACCTTCCCATGAGGTTTGTACATAATGGAAATTTAACCACATATAAAACAAATAATTTATATATTAAATTTTCTTTTAAAAAGTTTCAATTTTGAGCTAAAGGGAATTTTTATAACATATATATATATTTTAAATTACTTTGATATGTTGCCTTTTTCTTTTAATAAATGAAAATGCAAGAAAATATGGGACAAAATCGTATTGAGGTGTTATTGTTTCTAATACATATGTATTTTATTAATGATGAGTAGAACCTTGTAATGAATGCAAAACACAATTTTATTGTTAATGCAAGTTTCATATTATCCTATCCACTTAAGACTTTTCCTTTGCAACATCTAGTTCAATTGTTAGTAAGAAACATTTTTTTGTTTTAAAATAAAATGTGATAATGGAGTAGAATATTCTAAACAGTAAGACTAAATTATTATAATAATTACTAATTATAAAATAAAATGTGATAATGGAGTAGAGTATTCTAAACAATTAGACTAATGTACTATATGTGTTATATTTTATTTTGTATATTTTAAATTGTATTTTTATTTTATTTATTCATTAGAATTTTATGGTGGAATTAAGATTTTTAAGTTTTGTATATTTTATCATTGGTATATGTGTTATGTTTTTATTTATTTTTAGAATGATGTTTAATTTGTTGTTATGAAATTATGAATTTTGATGGTTTAAAACGTGTAAAAAAAATAAAAAAACCATATACATATATAATATATAAACTTTATATATGTTTGGTTCAATTTTAACAATTATTAGTTGAAATAAAAAGTTTCTATTCAAGAAAAATATATTTTAATTATAAAAAAAAATCACAATCAAGTTTATGAAAACTTGAGTATCATATTAACCAAATAAAAAACTAAAGTAATACAATCAATCTATTATATTTATATTTTCTTATTCAATGATTTTTTAAACCACCAATGAAACCAGCTACGTATATAATATATTGATTTAATATATGTTTGGCTTAATTTTAACAACTATTAGTTGCAATCGAAAGTTCGAAAGTTTCTATTGTATCTTTGTGTTGTACCATTCTCCTGGTCTTGAATTTCTTTAAGAGATTCTTTAGAAATGAAAGCTTGAAGTTTCCCAAGAGCTATGGACAAATTAATCCCATATTATTAATTTTTTACAAGAATTGGTTAAAGAAATATGAATCGAAAGAGAAGGGGATATATGTATCTGCGGTGAAGAAGCTCGCGATTTAGATATGCAAGAGACAAGGTAAAAAGAACATTGAAGAATACTGAAAATCCCAGCAAGGCACCAGCTCCTCGCCAATACCGATATGTATGTGGAAAAATAACACGATTCTCGAGCAGAGAAACACCCAAATTTGTGGTGTTCTCTGCACTCTAAAGGCCAACAAAGTTCCATGACACGAGTCACTCTGATAAAACCTGAAAAAATCTTCATAATTAAAACATTTCCCAAAGGGAACTCATGCTGGGCTATTCCCATATATTCCACAATCTTTTGTGGAGTTCTTAATGCATTGAACGGTTCTATACTTACCATCATCCATCTAGGAGCGAGCATCTCATTCATAGAGATTGCAATATCTGCATACATCAAAGGGGAGCACCAATAGCCCCATATCCACCATTTTGGGATATTCTCTGCGTCAGAAATCTATGGTCAATCTTACTGTAAACGTATACTTCACTGTTGAAAACCCAGAACCCTATCATATGATTAAAGTGACAAGTAAATTCCTTCTTGACATCTTGTTAAATAATATTTTATAGATTCTAGTCTTACATCAGAGTTGACTTGATTTCTTAGGACTATTATATATTTTAGAGTGAGATAGACATAAATTCAAATTCTAACCTCTAGGTATAATGAATCCGCCAAGCATGAAAATGAGAAGAAGTGATAAAAAGGCTCCAATATGAGCCAATATCATTGTTCCGAAAATTCCTTCCATAAGCCGGAACAAGGACATTGCCATCTGATTGACTAGGAAAGATAAAGAAATTGTTGAAAGAACCTGGAGAGTGGATAGATTGATGTCATCTAGACGGAACAAATGCAATGAAGAAATTATGCTTTCATTACTAAGAATGGAGACAATCCTGATAAATGATTGAATCGTTGATGGTACCTGCTAGCTTTGGGGACAAACCCAATGGTGTAGTAAGTTGTCACTATCCAAACTCCAGCCTCCAATAATTACATAGGAATTCTCAGTAGAAAAGTAGGAATAGTAAAATCCCATATCAGATAGAAGAGTAAATCTCGTTGCTTGAAGAACACAGGAAGCCTGATGATTGTCATGGAAAATTCTACAAATACATTGAACACCATGGTGAGGAGGCTGAAAACAAGAGCTCCAAAGAATATATTTGCATCATTTTGGGGCCTTTGATGCATTTCAGTCTTGAAGAATACAGTGGATACAAAAAGGTCTCCAACTATAATATGTAAATTAAATAGTTATTATTAGCTATCCTTTATCTTTGTAGTACTTACTATTGGTTCTCAATAATATAAATATTTGAAAGAAACTATGATCTATATATCTAAGCCAAATTCTAGACTGTGAACTCACATGTGTTACCTTAAAGATGTATATAAAGTAATTCCACTTGATTAGAAGCCATTCTTTTGCAAAACAGGTCTTGAATATCTCCATTTTGGACATAGGGTTCCTATCAAACACCAAAGAATCTCTCTGACTTCTCTCCCTATCATAGGGAACAAAGAGCTCATTTTCTAAATGCAAACCTGCATGAAACTGTTTGAATCTTAATACAAATTCCTTGACAAGTATGTAGTGATAAGGTTGCTTCTTCTCTTCCCAATATTTCTCTTGATGCTTCTTTGAGGTAACATGCAACCGTCGATATTGATGAGGAAACATAGGTATAATATTCCAATTGAATTGAAAAACCAAGTTGTTTTGAACTTTTTATAATCTGAAGTACCTCTTGTAAGAAATCTTCAACGCCCTTTCTTTCAGGGAATTTGAATCCACAACTTTTGAAAAAATACAGGCCTAGGTCCATGGTAGACAATCTAACGCTCTGATAATAGAATTATGTCATCAAAGAGCTCAAATATCTCCGGTGCAGGTTGCAACAGGAACATGAGAATTCTAGCATCCATGAGATGGGTGAACTGATGAATGCTTTGCACTATCTGATACGTTGTAGAACTGTCCAACCCTATTGATATTTCATCCATGAGAAGAGTATTTGTAGGTCTAACGATCATTTCCCTTGTAAAATGGAAAATTTTAGGAATTATAACAAAACTTACTGATTTTAGTCATCACAATGACGTCTATACTTGATTACAGATCTCTAGTTTGTGAAGAGGAATTTTCAATATGATTATCGGCCATTCTAGTTGCGACGCGTTTCTTTTTCCCACCGGAGATTCCCCTAAGCATGTTACTACCAACTATTCTATCTCTGCAAACATATAAACGTGGATCGTACAACAAACAATTTCAGAATGTCATCTGTACCAACAATATTTATTAAACTTTTGAATTACAGCTAGAATTACCTCCAAATTCTTTTACCTTCAGAATATAGTGAGTCTGAAGACTACTTAACTAAGCTGTTGATATTTCACTTTCACTCTTTAAGTAATAAATACAATATTTCGATATATAAACTTATAATTAAAAAAAATCGAAATATAGGGAAAGTAAAGTAATAACAAGAAAATGTGTAACTCGTTCAATTTTTAATATTTAATATTAATAATGATAAAATAGCAAAATATACCATTTAAACAATGAAAAATTACCATTATGGATTACCACTATAGATCCATATTAATAAGATATTTACCAAACAATAAAATGGATTAATTGACCTCTAAATATTTTTTAAAGTTTTAGATTTGATCTCTCTATGGTCTTGATAGATACCTGGTTAAAATGACTCTATACTAGTTGAGCCGAAAGGCTCATTCTACAATGCAATATGAGGGACGTGTGACATAAGTATGTCACGTCCTAAAAAAATTAATAAAAATAGTTTTAGCTCATGTTGGCCAAACAATAAAATTAAACTTAAATAACCCTATAAATAAAAAATTTAAAATATATTAACACAACAATTTGTTGATATTTCACTTTTACTCTTCAAGTAATAAATACAATATTTCGATGTCTATCTTAAATAATGTAATTTTATATAAACTTATAATTAAAAAAATAAAAATAGTGAGGACAGTAGAGTAGTTGCTTCTTAATAAGAGGAAAATGTGTAACTCATTCAATTTTTAATATAAAATATTAATAATGATAAAATATCAAAATATACAATTTAAACAATGAGAAATTACCACTATAGATCCATATTAATCATATATTTACCAAACAATAAAATGGATTAATTGACGTGTAAATATTTTTTAAAGTCGGATATTTGATCCCTCTATGCTATTGATAGATCCCTGGTTAAAATGACTCTATATTAGTTGAGCAGAAAGGCTCATTGAGTTGAAAGGCTCATTCTACAATGCAAGATGAGGGACATTTGTAAGTATGTCACATCCTCAAAAAAATAATAAAAATAGTTTTAGCTCATGTTGGCCAAAAAATAAAATAAAAATAAAATAACCATATAAATAAACAATTAAAAATTTATTAATACAACAATGTGTTGATATTTCACTTTCACTCTTCAAGTAATAAATACAATATTTCGATGTTTATCTTAAATAATATAATTTATATAAAATTATAATTAAAAAATAAATAAAAATAACAGGGAAGGTAGAGTAGTTTCTTCTTAATAAGAGGAAAATGCTTAACTCATTCAATTTTAAATATAAAATATCAATAATGATAAAATATCAAAATATAAAATTTAAACAATGAAAAATTACCACTATAGATCTATATTAATCATATATTTACCAAACACTAAAATGGATTAATTGAGGCTTACATATTTTTTTAAGTTTGAGATTTGATCCCTCTATGCTCTTGATAGATCCATGGTTAAAATGACTCTTTATTAGTTGAGCCGAAAGGCTCATTGATCGGAAAGGCTCATTGAAGCAAAAGGCTCATTCTACAATGCCATATGAGGGACATGCCTAAGTATGTGACCTCCTCAAAAAATTAATAAAATTAGTTTTAGCTCACGTTGACCAAAAAATAAAATAAAAATTAAATAACTTTATAAATAAAAAATTAAAATTCTATTAACATAACAATTTCTTGATATTTCACTTTCACTCTTTAAGTAATAAACACAATATTTAGATGTCTATCTTAAATAATATAATTTTATATAAACTTATAATTAATAATAAATAAAAATAGCAAGGAAAATAGAGTAGTTGCTTCTTAATAAGAGGAAAATGTGTAACTCATTCAATTTTTAATATAAAATATTAATAATGATAAAATATCAAAATATACAATTTAAACAATGAAAAATTACCACTATAGAATCATATTCATCATATATTTACCAAACATAAATGGATTAGTAGAAGTCTAAATACTTTTAAAGTTTGAGATTTGATCCCTTTATGCTCTTGATAGATCCCTAGTTAAAATGACTCTATACTAGTTGAGTAGAAAGGCCCATTGATCAGAAAAGCTCATTATACAATGCAGTATGAGAGACATGTGTAAGTATATCAGATCATCAAAAAAAAAAATTGTTTTAACTATAACCCTATAAATAAACAATTAAAAATCTATTAACACAACAATTTGTTGTTTCAGTCTTCAAGAATAAAATGAATGTAAAAAGGTCTCCAACTGTAATCTGTAAAGTAAATCGTTATTATTAGATATCCTTTATCTTTGTAGTACTTACTACTTGTTCTCAATAATATAAATATTTGACAGAAATTATGATATATATATCTAAAATCAAGGAAAATTATAGACTGTGAACTCGCTTATGTTATCTTAAATATGCATATAAAATAATTCCGCTTGACTAGAAGCCATTCTTTTGCGAAAATGGTCTTGAAGATCTCCATTTTGGGCATAGGGTTCCTATCAAACACCCAAGAAGCTCTCTGAAATCTCTCCCTATCATAGGGAACAAAGAGATCATTTTCTAAATGCAACCTTGCATGAAACTGTTTGATTCTTAATACAAATTCCTTGACTGGTATGTAGTGATAAGGTTGCTTCTTGTCTTCCCAATATTGCTCTTGATCCTTATTTGAGGTAACATGCAACCGTCGATATTGGTGAGGAAATATAAGTATAGTATTCCAATTGAATTGAAAAGCCAAGTTGTTTTGAACTTTTTATAGCCTGAAGTACCTCTTGTAAGAAATCTGCAGTGCCCTTTTTTTCAAGGAATTTGAACCCACAACTTTTGAAAAAATCCAGGACATTTTTCGTGGGTCCATGGTAGACAATATGACCTTTTGATAATAGAATTATGTCATCAAAGAGCTCAAATATCTTCGGTGCAGGCTGCAACAGTGACATGAGCATTCTGGCATCCATGAGATGGGTGAAATGATGCAGGATTTTCACTATCTGATAGGTTGTAGAACTGTCCAGTCCTATTAACATTTCATCCATGAGAAGAGTATTGGTCGGTCTAACGTTCATCTCCGCTGTAAAATGGAAAATTTTAGGAATTATAACGAAACTTACTAATTTTAGTCATCACAATGACATCTATACTTGATTACATATCTCTAGTTTGTGAAGAGGAATTTTCAATATGATTATCAGTCATACTAGTTGTGACACGTTTCAGTCATACTAGTTTTGACACGTTTCTTTTTCCCACAGGAGATTCCCCTCAGCATGTTATTGCCAACTATTCTATCTCCACAAACATATAAGCCAAACATCTATTTAGAAACGTGGACTGTACAAAAATTAATTTCAGAATCTCATTTGTACCTACAATATTTATTAAAGTTTTGAATTACAGCTAGAATTTCCTCCAAATTCATTTACCTTCAGAATATAGTGAGTCTGAAGGCTACTCTTCACACATTCCATTGATGTTTCCTATAAAAAGAAAGCAAACATACACTAAAAGAACCAAATCTACATCAATAGTCATCCCTAAGCTATCAAGCTTTTCTCTAATCAAGCATGTGGCACAAAAATAACCAAGCTTACTTTCATGAATACGTCAACTTCTACCTCTAGAAAAATCCCATCTTGCTTTTCCCATTTAGCGAGTTCGGTAAGCAGCTCTGCATCAAGAATATGCCAACAAACAGATGATTCCATATACACTTTAAAGATTCCTTCAGAAGGAGATACATACAGAGCACTAATTAACTAAGTGAACTACAATGTAGTATGAGGCAATTGTGTAACTGTGTCATTGAGCCAACAGGCTCATTCTACAATGCAGTGTTTCAGCCGAAAGGCTCATTTTACAATGCAGTATGAGGGACATGTGTAAGTATGTCACGTCCTCAAAAAAATAATAAAAATAGTTTTAGCTCATGTCGGCCAATATATATATATATATATATATATAACCTTATAAATAAACAATTAAAAATCTATTAAACTGAGTTGTTGATATTTCACTTTCACTCATCAAGTAATAAATACAATATTTCGATGTCTACCTTAAATAATATAATTTTATATAAACTTATAATTAACAAAAAAATAGCAGGGAAAGTAGAGCAGTTGCTTCTTAATAAGAGGAAAATGTCTAACTCATTCTATTTTTAATATTTAATATTAATAATGATAAAATATCAAAATATACAATTTAAACAATGAAAAATTACCACTATAGATCCATATTAATAAGATATTTACCAAACAATAAAATTGATTAATTGATGTGTAAATATTTTTTAAAGTTTGAAATTTGATCCCTCTATGCTCTTGATAGATCCCTGATTAAAATGACTATATACTAGTTGAGCCGAAAGGCTTATTGAACAAAAAGGCTCATTCTACAATGCAATGTGAGGGACTTGTGTAAGTATGTTAGGTCCTCAAAAAAATAATAAAAATATTTTTAGCTCATGTTGGTTGAAAAATAAATGAAATTAAATAACCCTATAAAGAAACAATTAAAAATCTACTAACACAACAATTTGTTGATATTTCACCTTCACCCTTCAAGTAATAAACACAATATTTCGATGTTTATCATAAATAATTGAGCCAAAAGGCTCATTGGCTAATTATACAATGCAATATGAGGGACATGTGTAATGTCACGTCCTAGAAAAAATAATAAAAATAGTTTTAGCTCATGTTGGAAAAAAAAAAAATTTAAAAATTAAATAACCCGATAAATAAACAATTAAAGATATATTAACACCACAATTTGTTGATGTTCCACTTTCACTCTTCAAGTAGTAAATGCAATATTTCAATGTTTATCTTAAATAATGTAATTTTATATAAACTTATAAATAAAAATAAATAAAAATAGCACGAAAAGTAGAGTACTTGCTTCTTAATAAGAGGAAAATGTGTAACTCATTCAATTTTTAATATAAAATATTAATAATGATAAAATATCAAAATATTCAATTTAAACAATGAAAAATTACCACTATAGATCCATATTAATCATATATTTACCAAACACTAAAATGGATTAATTCAGGTGTACTTATTTTTGAAAGTTTGAGATTTGATCCCTCTATGGTCTTGATATATCCCTCGTTAAAATGACTCTATAGTAGTTGAGTTGAACAGCTCATTGTCACATACACTCACACTTCATTAAAGAAAAATTTATCCTTCATAACTTTATTATATAGTAAATATTCAAAAATATGCAATGTATCTCTATAAGAAAAGATTGCAAATCTGATATAATATATTTGTATTTATTTTATTAGTTTTGCAACATATTGACTTCGGAATTTCAATAGTTCATATATATATATATATATATATATATATATATATATAATCAAAAGAAATATATATATTAATCAAAAATAATATCGGAAAATAAATATCAATCACAATGGGTTTAATGCTCCTCCGGCATACTTGTCATTTTGTTTTAATGCAATCATAGCTGTTATAGTACTGGCATTTATACATATTGATATGCATTCGGATTTCTCAATGACACCTGTGCAGTGTCCACAGCCTGAGATGATCACGAGGTAACTAAACCTGATCTATGTCGTTGATTGCTTGTATTGGTTCCATGACATCTGGCTGAGGCCGGAACTGGGCCTACGCAATCCCGCCAAGCCCTAGTTCTACACATTGGATTTACTCTGCATGTCATTCTCTATGGCAAAGTGCTGGTTCACTGGGGTTTTTCTACCACCGTGTCGATTATCTGTTTCAATGGTCGATTTGGCTACCCATGGCAACGCTGAGCCCGACTCAAGATTTGGAGGAGGCTTACCTCTTATAAACTAGCTTGCAAATGAAGATTTTCTCCATGCTCTATTAGGTCTGAATGTCCATTTAGTTATGTCTTCAGGTTACTCACTCCTTCGTTGTAATATTTGTCTTCGATTGTAAACCCTTTGTTTGTCATTTTACTCATTTAACTTATAGTTTAATTGCTAAGTTGGTTATGGATCTTTATCCCTTTTTCTTCTGTGTGATGCAGGGTTACGAGAGCAATGGCAGCCATAATCTCTTCAGCGCTCTTCTCAGGTAAGCTGTTTGAATGAAGGGTTTACTATTTTATCAATTTCAAAACCTTTTTATGCATATTACATCCTTCGAGTTCAAAAAAATTCTTTTCACTTATCCTTTTTATATTGGTAGGTAAGGCTTTCGAAGCCTCGTAGAAATTTCTCTTCTATTAAATGTTTTCAGTTACAAAGTTCAGCATTCCACTTATCCTATTCAGGAATTCTTTAGGTATGCTCGAGGGTTTTATCGTCTTGCCCAAATGGCCCGTAGGATGCTTTATGCATACAAGCTCTATTGTTTTTTCTTGGCAATTCGATTAATCCTTTCGGAAAAATTATGGTTCCTCACGGAAACATTGCTATAATATATTTTGATGGAAATCGACGGAACATTTAGCTATGGGACTTGTAAATGTTTAAAACAGTTTTCGTTTTGTTTTAATTAAGACTGATACCACAGTGCGGAACTTTTGGGTTTATCCCAAATATTTTTAAGATCAGAAGAAATGATGAATTTGAGCTCGGTTTTCTCCTTTCTGAAATATATCACTTCGATTAATAGAATTTGTCTATAATCTCTTAAAATTTTGACCATGTTCTTCGATGCGTTTACTGGGTTGTCTATTTGGTTCCAAGGCCAAATTATGAAATTCTTTCTCAGCTATTTTCTATGGCTTACTTTTATGAAGCTATCTCATGCAACCTTACATGAACGAACCCTAGTTTAACGCTACTCTTACATGTATATATTGCTTATACTAAATATGTATATTTTGTATGAAAAATACCGTATAAAATTCTCTATTGTTTCTCCCAGGTGTCCGGACCACCATTCTTTTCAATGTTTGAGTATTTCTAATTTATATAGGTGAAAGACAACTAGGTTTTGGGATTGGGTTGCTTACCCTAACCCTTCACCTAATAGTCTTCCGCTATTATTGCTAGTTTCTACCATTATATAGTTAAGTATAATATTCTTGCAGCTTTGAAATAATTGTGAACATTACTATTTTATCTTTCTCATTCATTAGCAGGAATTATTGACATAGTGTAACTTATCTGTAAAATGATAAGGGTTTGAACAGTAAATGTTTCCTTTCTGCAATATATAGTACTCTATTTTTCTTAAGATTGAATTGATTCTTCTTGGTAGGTCGAATTACTTTGAAAAGTAAATATAATCCGAAAATCTATGCTTAGCTTCACTTTCTTATTTTCTGATATTTAATTCCTATTTCATGAAATACTACTAATGTTTTCTAGAATTCCTACATTCTTTTATAGTAGAGGTTTTTAGGAAAGAAACATCACAGTAATCTAACTCTGAATGTAATTCATATACTAATAGTGAAGAATATTGTTACGAGTGTATAAACAATTTAAAATACAACAACTTATACATTACTGTACCTACCATTCTGATAAAATATTTCTAACAAATAAGAATTACATAAAACTATCAGGTTTAGTTCTGCATGTATACTTATCTGAATGTAAATTATTTAGTTGTGGTCCTCCAAACCATCAAGTAAGGTTATTACGTCCTCCTTGCCCCCGTGCTTCAAACTAAATGGTCTGGGTTAACAGTTGAAATAATCTTTCTGCTGTGACCTCAGGACACCCAGTCCAGTTATAATCATAAGTTTTAGGAAATTTCTTAGTGTAATTCCACTGGTTAATACCAGCTCAAGAATTTTTCACTCTTTCCTTTTTTTTTTCATTCACAGAACCCCTACCCCTCTCTGGAATCATTCCTTTATCCTAAAGCAGTAAGTAACTATTTCTAACTGTTCCCCAACCTCTTTTTAGTTCTTGGAAACACTTACCATCAGCTTTTTACTTTTCTTATCCAATTATTTTTCCTAACAGTTTTATTTTTTTATTTTTTATTAAAATAACATTAATTGTCTCATTTTTTCATTTAAAAACAGCAATAAAATTACTTAACTAGTAATTCAACTAGTTAGCAATATTGTAGCTATCACAACTTCCCCCTGGAAGTAACACCATCCTCGGTGTTCCACTTTGAGTCTGAAAAGAGTTCAGGGTAAGCCTTCTGTATGAAACCTTTGTCATCCCAAGTAGCTTCATCCGAGCTGAAGTGCTTCCATTACACTTTCACCTGGGTGATAGCTTGCTCTTGGAGCATGATTTCCCTTTGGTCAGGTATTCATTATGGCTCGAACAGGAATTCTCCGTCCGGTTCTACCTGAAACAATAACAATTTTCAGGTCAATTTCTTGCAAAGGAAATCACATTACAAGTTAGGATTTCATTACTATCCTACCTCTATATGCTGCCAATGAATTACATGCTTTGAATCATGTACATAATGCTTCAACAGAGACGCATGAAATACATTGTGTACTCGGATATGACTAGGTAATGCTAATCGATAGGCTATAGGTCCTATCCTCTCAAAAATCCCGAAGGGTCCACAAAATCTGGGAGCCAATTTGGCACAATAGGCCCACTATGAGGTACTCCTTTTTGGCTTGATCCTTACGTACCAATGATCTCTTGTGAACTCATGATAAGACCTTTTCTGATCTGCATAGATCTTCTGTCGATCTTGTGCAGCCTTTAAATTTTGTCTTATTTTCCTCACCTCCACTTCCATTTCCGCAAGCATTTTAGGTCCTAACAATATCTTTGTCTCCGTGCTGCTCCAATTTATGGGCATGCGGCACTGTCTTCGATATAAGGCCTCGAAAGGAATCATTTTAAGAGATTCCTAATAACTATTGTTGTAAGAAAATTCAACAAGGTGCACATAATCTTCCCACTTAGTTGGCTGCTTCATCACATACATGCGCAGCATGTCTTCCAAAACTTGGTTCACTCACTCCGTTTGACCATTAGTCTGGGGGTGATAAGAATTAATAAAGTTTATCTATGTACCCAATCCTGAAAAAAAAGGTTTTCCAAAAAGCAGAAGTAAACTTAACATCTCGATCTGAAATGACAGTCTTTGGAATTCCATGCAATCAAAAAATTTCCTTCATGAAAATGTCAGCTATTTGTACAATATTGTAAGTAGAATGTAAGGGTATAAAATGTGCAAATTTACTCAATCTGTCCACCACAACCATTATAGAATCATTTTGTCTTTTCGTCCTTGGTAAGCCTATGATGAAGTCTAGATATATGACCTCCCACTTCCATTCAGGTATAGGTATGGGCTGGAACAATCCTGTAGGATGTTGGTGCTCTACCTTAAGTTGTTGACATTCCAAACACTTAATTAGATATTCAAAAATGTTATTTCACATACAAGGCTAGAAAAATACCTTTCTAATTGCAGTCAACATCTTTTGTTAACCAGAATGACCTTCATAATTGTTGGGATGATATTCATTCATTATCATCTCTTTCAGGTCCAAATTATTAGGCACATATACCTTCCCCTTGAAGTTTAACATTTGATCTTCATTTATCCCATACTCAGATGTGCCTCCATGCTTTTTTCTTTCTTCCATTTGATGCCACAAAAAATGGTACTCGGGATCTCTTTGTGCTTCTTTCTTTACTTGCTCTGAAAATATATTTTCTAGTTGATTGTAATATAGCTCATATATACCATGTAATTTTATACTTAATGCATCAGCTAATCGATTTCTTTTTCCTTTGACATGCTAAATATCCATGTAAAACTCACTCAGGAAAGCATTCCATCTTGCCTGTATTGAGTTCAAATCTGCTTGCTTGAAGTAACTCATCAAGCTGCTCTGATTTGTTTTTAATACAAATTTTTTTCCCAGAAAGTAGTGTCTCCATACCCGAAGCACATGAACTACTGCTGTCAATTCCAAATCATATGCAAAGTATCTTTTCTCATGATCCTTCAAATTTCTAGATTCATAAGCTACTACTTTTCCTTCCTGAGACGGGACTGCCCGAACACCTTCTTTACTTGCGTCTGTACATACTTCGAATTATGTGTTGGGGTCAGGTACCCTTAACACATGAGTTGTAGTCAATATCTGTTTTAGCCTTTCAAAAATCCTTTGGAATTCAGTGATCATTTGAAAACTTTTCCTTTCTTCTGCAAGGAAGTAATAGGGAAAGCATTTCTGGAAAAACCTTTAATGAATATTCGATAGTATCCAGATAGCCCCATAAAGGATCTAATATCTTCCATGTTCTGGGTTACTCGCCATTCCATAATTGTTTTGATCTTTTCATGATAAAAAACAATTCCCTCAGTGGAAATAACGTGTCCCAAACACTGGATTTATCATTTAAATAAATCACACTTACTGAAATTTGCGTACAACCGATGTTTTCTTAGAAATTCTAACACAATCCTCAAATGTTCTTTATGCTCTTCCTGGTTCTTGGAATAGATCAAGATATCATCTATAAAGATAAGCACAAAGTTATCCAGAAAAGGATTTAAAACCCCGTGCATTAACCTCATAAAGGTTACTGGTGCATTTGTTAATCCAAAGGGTAACACCACAAATTTGTAGTGACCATACCTTGTACGAAATGTTTTCTTGCAAATGTCTTCTTCCTTGATTTGAATCTGGTGATAGCCCAATCTCAAATCTATCTTGGAAAACACTGTGGCCCCTTTCACTTGATCGAATAGATCATCAATTCTTGGTAAAGGGTAATTATTATTTATTGTTAATTTTTTGAGATGCCTATAATCCATGCACATCGACATGGTCCCATATTTCTTTTTCACGAAAAAATGGGTGCTCCCCAAGGTGACACACTTGGGTGAATATAACCTTTATCCAACGGTTCCTGCAACTGCATCTTCAGGTCTGTTAATTCCGACACACTCATTCTATAAGGTGCCCTTGACAGAGGAGAAGCTCTAGGAATTAATTCTATAGTAAAATCAATGTCTCTTTTTGGTGGTAATCCAGGTATTTTTTCTCGAAAAACATCTAAGAATTCTTGCACCACTGGAATATTGTCTATCGTAGGCGATTTCTCCTTAGAATCTACATACCCCACCTGAATCGCATATAACTGGAATCCCTTACTTATCCATTTATTCATTTGGGATGTTGTTATTGGGCGTAGCTGTAATGGTTTTCTGGTTCCTTGAATTTCCTTCTGGGTTCTGTCATGCATTTTGTAATAAATAATTTTTTCATTATAGTCTACTAGGGTCCAATGCTCTTCTAGCTAGTCCATGCCTAACAACACATCATAGGATCCTAATGGTAGAATATTTCGATCTACTTATAACTGCTGATTCGAAATTTATAAGATACAATCTGGAATTTTAGCATTCACTTTACACTTTGCCCCTGTGGCTAGCTGCACTAGCCAGGAACTTTTAAATTTCTGTTCTTTCAATTTACACAACTCCACCATTCTAGGACTAATATAACTTAGACTTGCGCCAGGATATACTAAAATAGAAACAGACTGAGTTAGTATTTTACTTTCTAGCTTAATCACCGTGGGTTGATAATTCGCTTGTCGGTCCTCCAATGCCGCATTAATATAGGGAATGTTTCCTACTACATCACCCACAGTAGAAGCTTCCTGCAAGTTTTCTACAACATCATTTCTTGCTCGTTGTGGGAAGTTTTTGTAGTAATGCGCTTCACCACAACCCCAGCATTGTAAAGGTGGTTTTGTCTCCTTCCCTTGATCAGGCTTGCTTGATGCTTCTATAGGCCTTTCATATGTTGGCCATCTAGTCCTTTGATGATTTCTGCCAAATTTTTTGCTGCTACGATTACACGCAGAATTCTTAAAGTTGCACTTTTGGCACCCTTGAAATTCAAATTTTTTTTTGTCCTTTCTTTGGCTCCCAAGTCTTGCCAACCTCCCCTTTCACCTTGGACTGTTGATAGCACATTCAAGATTTAGGAATGGCTTCACCCATAGTTCTAGGATTTACAAATTCTATTATTTCTTTCATGTGTGTGGCAAACTGCTCAGAAATCTCTGCACCTTAGCCTTCTCCTCTCGAAGATATGGAACATAGCGTAATAGGGAGGTAAACTTAGTAATATAATCATCCATGTTCATCTGTCCCAACTTTAGATCATGAAATTCTTTAGCTTTTTCATCATAAAATATTTCAATCAACTTCTTGTCCTTAAGTATTGCTGGAATGATTCCTAGGTGACGTCTTGTTCTTCAATACTACGTACATTCTTCACCTCCTCCCACCACAAAGTGGCTTTCTCTCTTAGCTGGTATATTGCTAACCTGGCCTTCAGGTTTTTGTTATATTCATACACCTAAAAATACTTATTCATATTTATTAACCACACCTCTGCCACCTCCTCAGCCTCACCATCAAATTTTGGTGGTTTTCTTTTACGAAATTCTCCTTGAAGTTCTACTTTCTGTCTCTTGACTTCTTGCGGATCAGACAAGTTACTAGATTCTTCCTCGTTAAAACTTTTATTCTTACTTCGTTGAGAGGGGCTCCTTTCCACCATTTCTGTAGTGTTATTTCCTGTTTGTTTTTCATTTTCTTCCTACACACCTCTATCTATACCAGGATGTTCTACCTCCTGGTTTTGTTTATCTGACAGACTTTTTAAAATCTTTCTTGGTCTTTTAGTAATTTCTCATTATCTTTTCTAACACGCACCTTCTCCTCCTACAGCTGTTGAACAATATTTAACAGGAAACTAGTTTGGTGTTGTTTCTCTTCTAACAACCTACTATTTTTTTGATGATGTTCGAAACTTAGTTGGACCCACATCTCTGGGTTCATCACTGGTTGTACTTGGGGTTCCCCTCTGTATTGAGGGGGTTGCATCGGGGTTCCTCTTCTCATAATGTTTTTTGCTACATGGCTAAATTATTTTCTCTTTCTCTCTGTGCATCATTTACACACAACTTCATCGTTAGTTGACCCTTAGGGTCCCAACGTATGAAATCTTCTCTGATACCACTTGTCACATACACTCATACTTCATTAAAAAAAAATTATCCTTCATAACTTTATCATATAGTAAATATTCAAAACTATGCAATGTATCTCTATAAGAAAAGATTGCAAATATGATATAACAGATCTGTATTAATTTTATTCGTTTTGCAACATATTGACTTTGGAATTTCAATAGTTCATATATATATATAATCAACAGAAATATATATATATTAATCAACAATAATATCAGAAAATAAATATCAACCACAATGGGTTTAATGCCCCTCTGGCATACTTGTCATTTTGTTTTAATGCAATCATAGTTGTTATAGTACTGTCATTTATACATATTGATATGCATTTGTATTTCTCTGTGACACCTACGCGGTGTACATAGCCTTCGATGATCACGAGGTAACTAAACCTGATCTACGCCTTTGACTGCTTGTATTGGTTTGATGACATCAGGCTGAGGCAAGAACTAGGCCTAGGCAATCCTGCCAAGACCTAGTTCTACATATTGGTTTTACTCTGCATGTCATTCTATATGGTGATGTGCTGGTTCACTGGGGTTTTTCTTCCACCGTGCCAATTATCTGTTTCAATGGTTGATTTGGCTACCCATGGCAATGCCGAGCCTGACTCAGGATTTGGAGGAGACTTACCTCTTATAAAATGGCTTGCAAATGAAGATTTTCTCCATGCTTTGTTTCATTCGGTCATCCATTTAGCTATGTCTTCAGGTTACTCACTCCTTCCCTATAATATTTGTTTTCGATTGTAAAGCCTCTATTTTCCGTTTTACTCATTTAACTTATAGTTTAATTGCTAATTCAGTTATGAATCTTTATCCCTTTTACTTCTCTGTGATGCAGGGTTACGAGAGCAATGGCAAACATAATTTCTTCAGCGCTCTTCTCAGGTAAGTTGTTCAAATAAAGCGTTTACTATTTTATTAATTTCAAAACTATGTTATGCATATTACATCCTTCCAGTTGAAAAAAAATCTTATATCTTATCCTTTTTATTTTGACATGTAAGGCTTTCGAAGCCTCGTAGCAATTTTTCTTCTGCAGAGAGTTTTCGGTTACAAAGTTCGACATTCCACTTATTCTATTCAGGATTTCTTCAAGTATGCTCGAGGGTTTTATCGTCTTGCCCAAACGACCCTTATGATGCTTTATGCATACAATCTCTCTTGTTTGGTCTTGGAAAATCAATTAATCCTTTCGTAAAAATTATGGTTCCTCATGGAAAAATTGCTGTAATATATTCTCATGGAAATAGATGGAACATTTAGCTATGGGACTTGTAAATGTTTAAAATGGTTTTCGTTTTGTTTTAATTTGGACTGATACCACAGTGCGGAACTTCTGTGTTTACCACGAATGTTTTTAAGATCAGAAGAACTAATGAATTTTAGCTATGTTTTCCCCTTTCTGAAATATATAACTTTGTTTAATAGAATCTGTGTATAATCTCTTCAAATTTTGACTATGTTATTTGATGCGTTTATTGGGTTGTCTATTTGGTTTCAAGGCTGAATTATGAAATTATTTCTCAGTTGTTTGCTATGGCTTACTTTTACGAAGCTATCTCATGCAACCTTACTTGAATAAACCCTAGTTTAACGCTGCTCTTACATGCATATATTGCTTATACTAAATATGTATATTTTGTATGAAAAATACCGTATAAATTTCTCTATTGTTTCTCCCAGGTGTCCGGACCACCATTCTTTTCAATGTTCGAGTATTTCTAATTTATATAGGTGAAAGACAACTAGGTTTTGGGATTGGGTTGCTTACCGTAACCCTTCACCTGACAGCCTTCCACTGTTATTGCTGGTTTCTACCATTATATAGTTAACTATAATAGTCTTGCAACTTTGAAATAATTGCAAACATTACTATTTTATCTTTCTCAATCATTAGCAAGAATTATTGACAGCGTAACTTATCTGTAAAATGATAAGGGTTTGAACAGTAAATGTTTCCTTTATGCAATATATAGTACTCTGTTTTTCTTAATATTGAATTGATTCTTCTTGGTAGGTCGAATTACTTTGAAAAGTACATATAATCCGCAAATCTATGCTTAGCTTCAATTTTCTATTTTTGGATATTTAATTCTTGTTTCATGAAATACTGGTAATGTTTTCTAGAATTCTTGCATTCTTTTATAGCAGAGATTTTTAGGAAATAAACATCACATTAATCGTACTCTAAATGTAATTCGTCTACTAATAGTGAATAATATTGTTACTATTATATAAACAATTGAAAATACAACAGCTTATAAATTATTGTACCTACCATTCTGATAAAATAATTCTAACAAATAAGAATTACATGAAACTATCAGGTTTAGTTCTGCATGTATACTTATCTGAATGTAATTTATTCATCTGTGGTCCTCCCAACCATCAAGTAAGGCTATTAGGTCCTCCTTGCCCCTGTGCTCCAAACTGAATGGTTTGGGTTAAAAGTGGAAATAATATTTCTGTTGTGACCTCAGGACACCCAGTCCAGTCAGAACCAAAAGTTTCTGGAAATTTCTTAGTGTAATTCAACTCGTTAATACTAGCTCAGGAATTTTTCACTCTTTCCTTATTTTTCCACTCATAGAACCCCTACCCCTCTCTGGAATCAGTCCTTTATCCTAGAGGAGTAGGTAACTATTTCTAACTATTCCCCAACCTATTTTCAGTTCTTGGAAACATTTACCATCATCTTTTTACTTTTCTTATCCAGTTATTTTTCATAACATTTTTTTTTTAAACAACATTAGTTGTCTCATTTTTTCATTTAACAACAACAATGAAATTACTTAACTAGTAATTCAGCTAGTTAGCAATAATGTAGGTATCACACTCATTGATCCAAAAGGCTAATTCTATAATGCAGTATGAGGGACATGTGTAAGTATATCACATCCTCAAAAAAATAATAAAAATATTTTTAGCTCATGTTGGCCAAAAAAACAAAATAAAAATTAAATAACCATATAAATAAACAATTAAAAATCTATTAACACAACAATTTGTTGATATTTCACTTTCACTCTTCAAGTAATAAATACAATATTTTGATTTTTATCATAAATAATATAATTTTGTATAAACTTATAATTAAAAAATAAATTAAAATAGTAGGAAAAGTAGATTAGATGCTTCTTAATAAGAGGAAAATGTGTAACTCATTCAATTTTTAATATAAATATTAATAATAAAAAATTATCAAAATATACAATTTAAAAAATGAAAAATGACCACTATAGATCCATATTAATCATATATTTACCAAACACTAAAATGGATTAATTGACTTGTAAATATTTTTTAAAGTTTGAGATTTGATCCCTTTATGCTCTTGATAGATCCATGGTTAAAATGACTCTATATTAGTTGAGCTGAAAGGCTCATTTATCCAAAAGGTACATTCTACAATGCAATATGAGGGACATGTGTAAGTATGTGACGTCCTCAAAAAAATAATAAAAGTAGTTTTAGCTCATGTTGGCCAAAAAAATAAATTAAATAACCCTATAAATAAACAATTACAAATATATTGACACAACAATTTGTTGATATTTCACTTTCACTCTTTAAATAATAAATACAATATTTATATGTCTATCTTAAATAATATAATTTTAAATAAACTTATAATTAAAAATAAATAAAAATAGAAGGGAAAGTAGAATAGTTGTTTCTTAATAAGAGGAAAATGTGTAAATCATTCAATTTTTAATATAAAATATTAATAATGATAAAATATCAAAATATACAATTTAAACAATGAAAAATTACCACTATAGATCCATATTGATCATATATTTACCAAACACAAATGGATTAATTGACGTGTAAATATTTTTTAAAGTTTGAGATTTGATCCCTCTATGCTCTTGATAGATCCCTGGTTAAAATGACTCTATACTGGTTGAGCTGAAAGGCTCATTCTATAATGCAGTATCAAGGACATGTGTAAGTATGTCACGTTCTCAAAAAAATAATAGAAATAGTTTTAACTCATGTCGGCCAAACCAAAAAATAAAAATTAAATAACCCTATAAATATACAATTAAAAATCTATTAACACAACAATTAAGTGAGTTGTTGACATTTCACTTTCACTCTTCAAGTAATAAATACAATATTTTGATGTTGATCTTAAATAATATAATTTTATATAAACTTATAATTAAAAAAAATAAAAATAGCAAGGAAAGTAGAGTAGTTGCTTCTTAATAAGAGGAAAATGTGTAACTCATTCAATTTTTAATATAAAATATTAATAATGTTAAATATCTAAATATACAATTTAAACAATGAAAAATTACCACTATAGATCCATATTAATTAAATATTTACCAAACACTAAAATGGATTAATGGACATGTAAATATTTTTTAAAGTTTGAGATCTGATCCCTCTATGCTCTTCATACATCCCTAGTTAAAGTCCCTCTATACTAGTTCTTTAGCCCAATGTGAAGGCTATGTATAAGTATGTTCTTCCCTCCTAAAATTTAGAAAAAATATTCTCCAAATAGAAAAGAAATGGCTATAATAAAAAGAAAAAAAATATATGCTAAGCATTTTTAATTAGTTTTCCATATGACCTATCTCATGTAAAATAATTAGACGTTCAAACAAAATGTTAATAAGATGTTTAAACCTTATGCTTTTCAAAAAAAAAATGAATACCTCATATCAACTCTCTCTCTCTCTCTCTCTCTCTCTCTCTATATATATATATATATATATATAATTTTTTTTTAACAATGTGAGTTATGAATAAAATATTTTAATGTAAAATGGCTAAATACACATGTTATCTAATCTCTATAATATTCAGAAATGCATTTTAAACAGTAAAAAATTACACATTTTTTTCTGCACTCTAAAATAAGTTTGCAACAAAAGAAATTTGATCCCTTTCAACTCATGTTAGATGTGTGCTTTAGATGGTTCTATGCTAGTAGAGAAATCAAGTGTTTATGTAATTGTCATTTTTGCAACATGTAAGTCGCATTGGCTTATGTAAGAAGATGTTTTGAGAGAAAAAAACTCATCCAGTTTATGCTCGTTGTAAGTAATCCCTCCTCTCAGCTGATCATCCAAGAATGGTTTACCAAATACCATTTTTTATTACTGAAACACTAGATAAGATGCCACAATGCTGAGTGAGGATAGCAAAAGGGTTTAACCTTCAAGCCAGGGTCCATTTTTCCAGCCAAAGCTAGCAGTAATGTTGTCTTTACAAAGATAAGGGGGCTCAAAAACAATGTCATTTTCATTACCAGTGTAAGGATATGGTGAAATAATCATCAATGTTTTAGATAAGACCTTTCAGGACTAGTCCTACTAGCTTAGGAAAAATACCTTTAAGAATACAAGGATATTTGAAATAAATTAACAGTAATTGCATAAAAATTTCTACATTAGTGTGACTTAATTAAAATCGAAGAGGACCAACCAATTACCTAGATGGTTTGAGGATTCCACTTGCGTATTTCAGAATTGTGAAATTTATTTTCTGTGAGAGTGACAGTCCAACCATAGAGAACAAGTATTCCACCAGGTTTTTAGCATTATTCCATAGTGTAGGAAGAACCCTACTACCAACATAACACTCTGCGTCTACTTTCAAGTGTTCAAATCGAACTTCTACAGTTGGAAGCTCGATACCAACCCTGAAAACAATGGAAAATCTTCTGGATTGTGAATTGAAATTGGAATATTGGAAATTTTTTCTGTGGGTGTGAAATAAACAGACAAATAAACTCACATGTCAATATGATTCCTAAGCTTCTTCAAAAATTTCTCGTTATCTTCATATGCCACATTAAATATACAATCAATGAAGGCATGCCTTTTCGTGAGGCTAGGATTCTGAACATCCACCTGTCTGTAGCCAACGCCCATCTTATTATGATTGTCCTCAAGTTTTTGCATGACAATGGTTCTTAACCTATCATAGGTTGGTAGCTTTTCCAAAGTTTCCCATTTGAGAGCTTCTTCGTCATGTTCAATGCGATCTCAGATATGCAGGTGGCAATGACGTAAACTCAAGTGTTTCAGTTGCAAAAAAGTTGCAAAACAAAACATTAACCCCACATATATAATGTTTAAGATCATAACTCTAAATATTCAAAATAAAACTATAAACATCCAGAGCCATTATCAAATTGGTTTCTTAAACAAATACCATGTTGTATTTAAAAAAAAAATATTTCCACAGAGTTGCAAAACTTACCAACATAATTAGCGGCAAGTCTTCGATCGGAGAAGCGGCCAGTGGGATTGTGGGTATCATAGTCCCTGCCATAAGGAGGAAAATTATACTTTACAAGCATGAACATATAGTTGTCATTCCCCACATCGACAGTGTAATCTCAAAAAATAAACATAGCAGACACAAGTTGTTGTGCATCCACACATAAGCTCTGCAAAACCACTGCTACCAAAGCTTCAAAACACAATAGAATTAATCCTTCAAAGAAATCAATCATCTTACCTTGAATTCCTCTTCCTTTATGATAAAAATTTATGTGTCATCATCGCGCCAGCCTTATATAGTATTATGTTTCTCCTCGGTGTTCCTCTTTCTTTCTGATAGAAATTTCCACGTCTTCATCATGCCACCCTTCTGTAGTATTCAGTTTGTCCTCGGTAGGCTTTAGGGTTTCTTCAGAGATTAGGGCATTGTCAGGGAGAGATACCGAACCACTTGATAGAAGTCCCTAGTTAGTAGATTTAAAACAGAGGCCTATGAGATCAGATATGCAGGTGGTAATGATTTAAACCCAAGTGTTTCAGCTGCAAAAAAAATATAAAAACACAACATCAAACCAACATATAGAATGTTTAAGATCATAACTCAAAATATTCAAAATCAAACTATAAACATCCAGATCCATTATAAAATTAGTTTCTTAAACAAATACCATGCTGCTTAAAAAAAAAAATTCACAGAGTTGCATAACTGACCGACATAATCAACAACAAGTCTTATATCGGAGAAGAGTCCAGTGGGACTGTGGGTATCGATGTCTCTACCAGAAGGAGGAAAATTGGACTTGAAAAGTGTGAACATATAGTTGTTATTCCCCGCATCGACAATGGAATATCCAAAAATAAATGGAGAAGTCACAAGTGGTTGTTCATCCACACATAAGCTCTGCAAAACCACTACTACCAGAGCTGCAAAACACAATATAATTAATCCTTCAAATAAATCAATCAACTTACCCTGAATTCCTCTTTCTTTCTGCTAGCAATTTTTGCATCTTCATCACACCGGCCTTCTATAGTATTCAGTTTCTCCTCGGTGAGCTTCATGGTTTCTTCAAATATTAGGGAATTTTTAGGGCGAGGTCCTGGCCCGTTTGACATGAGTAGTAGAGGAATCAGGCGTGGCATTTTCAGAATTTATATTTTCAGCTCTAGGTCCAGTACTGCCATGCTGGTCTACTTACTGATTTACGATTTTTTTTTTTCTAAAACCTCTTTCCTCTGTAACTGGTTAATAATAACAGTATTTAACCCTAATTTTGACACTATTTCAATCATATAACATCGAAATCAATGGTGCACAACGGTACACGTGGCAGTTTAGGAAATTTGTTTTCAAATAGGGATGCTTTACAACATAATTAGGCCTTTATTGGTTGTATGGTAATAGGCTGCTCATCGTGTTAGCATGCTAACATTGTACAATATAATAATAGATATCCAAAACTCCAAATTCATCCAGTGATTCAAGACTTAAATAAAAAAATGTAATTGAAAGTTTTATTACGTCTTTAGGATGAGTTATTTCTATGTACAATCATTATATCTCATCATTTTAAATGTACAAAGGTATTAAATATAATATTTTTATGGACTCTATTTACATTTATGTAGTAGACATTTTTTTATGAGTGCATGATAATAGGTTTTATTGTTTGCGATGTCAATTATGTTCAAAGGAATCATAGAATTTTGAGTTTCTTTATCTCCATTATCATAGAATATGAAGAAAATTGTAGTTTTCATTGGGGTTTTGGGATGAGTTATATCTATATTATTATTTTTATTATTATTATTATCTAATTTTAAGGTATGGCCAATTCAGTCACCAAATTGGTGTATGAGACCCCCTTGTTTGTCGGACAGGGGATCCACCTCCACGCAACGAATTGATTCTTAAGTCTATGAAGGCATACATACTCCACCACCCTCTTGTTTTAAATCTGTGACCTCTTAGGAGGAAAAACATGCTCTTAACCATTAGGCCCACTAAAGCTGTATATACAAACATCATAATTTATTCACCATTTTAAATATTTGAAACAGTCACTTAAGTTTCTTCAGCACTTTAAATGTTTGAAATAGCCACTTAATTTCCTTCACCATTTTAAATGTTTGAAACACTCACTTAATTTTATTCACCATTTTAAATGTCTGAAACACTCACTTAAGTTATTTATTATAAATTTGGACGATTAAAAACATAGTTTTTATTTTAATTATCATATGCATTAGTTGTCATAAAGTTTCAAAACTATCCTCTCATAATATTGCATATGATTTCAAGTGTGAATATATGTGCTTAAATGTATATGATATGAGCCCAAGGATAAGTACATATAGGTTAGTTTTATATGTAATGTGTAAATTTATATGTAATAGGGTAGGAATAACATTGAAGGGTCCACATGTAATGTGTGAATAGGTATATATGGATATTTTATAGTCATTATTGAGGAGACATGTTTTACATATAGGAATGAATTGGGGCATCTAGAGTTTAGTCTATTCTTCAAGGAACTAGTGTATAACCTATCTCTCTTATCTATATTAATGTTTTGTTCCATGGTATCAATCGTGTACAAAGTGTTTCCTTCATATTTTTATGAAATATTGAATGTGTGTGATCTATAATCTGTCATGGATATTCCACTGAACAGTTCATCACAAAAGATCTAATAATAGCATATTAAAATTATGAATTTCTACAAAATTATAGTTTATGTAAACCTCTAAATCTGTAAATTTAATTGTAATTAATTCATGGATGAAAATTAAAATTATGTAGAAAAGTAGATAACGACAAAATAAGGTCACACACACACATAAGACATAATACATGATCTAGGAAACACTTTCAATGGAAAATAAAACTTGAAGGTGAAGTCACTTGGCTCTCTTTCTCTGTATGGAAATATAGTTGCAAGTACAAAGAAGTAACACATGTGGCTCGTGGGCGGCTACAGTGGAAAAATCCTCTTTATTTGATTTAACTCCCATCTCTCATGGATATCTTTGCTCATCTATGGAATAAAATGCTCTCGAAAGAATGGAATGCCCCTTTCTGGTAGTGGCCCGGTTATAACACAACCCGATATCCTAGTAGTGGTTAAGTTTTACTACAGAAAATCTTAACTAGAGTTACAATATAGAATCTTATAAAGTATTTTACATCACAGTCACGTGTCTAGCCTATTTTTCATGAATAATGGGGGTTGACACGGCATACTCCCAAAGTATATGTGTGAAAACAATAATGTCAACTTATGGGTGGCATGACTTTTGCAGACAGAATTCGATTGATGCACTTCTTGCGCCATTGGAAATATCTATGTGTTTATAAAAGCATGAAAGGGTGCAATACCAAAGCAACAAAATTTTAACCCAAAAAAAAGTTATTTGATGCCTCAAAATTCTCCCCGAAGATTTGAGACCTTGTTTCACCAAACTGGGTCCCACTGATAAAAACAGTCCCATGAGATTATTCCTCCATTTTTTCCACTCTGAAAGCATCAATATGGATGAAAAAAATATAATGATCCAATCCAGATCAATGTGGTTCATAACATTTGGTATCATAGAATATAATTGTATATATTTTCTATTTCTATCAAGTCATATTTGTAGTTTATATATAAAAGTTTCAATGGAAGTCTTAGATATAAATTTTGAGTAGGGTGGGGTAAAATATGAAATTTTAGGTGGTCAATATCTGATGCTACAGTCCATTATACTTCCAGAAGCGTACCTTATGAAATGTAGAGTTTTTTATTGGTCTTAAAATCGATTGTAAAGAAGTCATCTTGGTAGGTTGGATGTAAAAATTTTCCCAATTTTAGACTCTAAATTTATTAGGTGTCAAAAGAGCCATACTAAAGTATATTAGGTACAAAAACTTCAAAAAAATATTTGAAAAATTGGATGTGTAGCACGTTGTAGAAGTTTCTCTTCTAAAGTGGCCAAAAAATAGCAAGTAGTGGGAAATTTACCATAACTTTCACTTGTAGCTGAAATATTAGTTATATACATGGAATTGTAGAGAAAAACTATCATAATACTACAAGCCAAAGTTATATACATGCACAATAAAAAAAGGTTGTCTAAAAAGAGAGACTCTAGAAAAGGGAATGAAAAAGTAATGTTAACTTAAAAATATCATAATTTTTTTATTGGGATGTACATTTTAAATCGATTGAAAATCTATTGGAAGGAAAAAAATAGAAGAAATAATACTTGGTAAAGGATCATAAGTATTTGAGATCATTATTTTTACTATATTAAAATTTTAAGATGTGGGTTTAGATTATATCTCTATTAATAATTAATGACAATAAATTTAGTGGAGATAAAGATAGAAATGAATTCAATCCTATGGAATGGTTGACAATGGTAAAGGAGTATGGTATGAACCCTTTTGGGGCAATATTTTTACTTTTTGTAAATTTTCTAGGCGGTGAAAAATCCTTGATGATAAGAATAAGTAATACTCCATATGGGAAAAAAATTCAACAAATGTTCTCAAATAAATGGATTAGTGATACAAAACTGGAAAAATTATAAAATTAAATATTAGTTAAAATAATAAAAGAAAATACCATGTATAAGTGTGATGAATTATCTAAAATATAAGACTTATAAATTAAAAATAGGAAAATAAAAACAAAGTGGAGTGAGAAAAGGATGAACCAAGGGAAAATAATATGAAGGAATACGTGTTAAACACACACATGGTGTATGAGGAAAGGTAAACACACACATAGAAAGATAGGCATTCGTTGCTTCTCTATTATACATAGATGTACATTTATATTAAATTAATGTGACTCTTGGATTCATCTTCCAAGGTCACTTGGAATCCTTTGTGACTTTTCTCCATCCACACCTACCCATGGAGGATTAGGTGTCCAACATTCCCCCCCTTAATCCGAAGGGGTATGTGTGATTCCAGGAAGAGAGTTGTAATACAAATCTACAAAGTATGCACGGAAACACTTAGGCTCAATAAACTCTCTGAAATGTTGGTACAAAGAGGTGGTTTAAGGATTACCACTAACACTAGAACTCAATTCTTATTGCATTTCTGGGAAATTTTCCAAAACTGGAAAGAAGCTAAGGGCATCTGCTAGAGGAATTGTCTCTCATATTTGAAGACGAATACCTTCAACCTAAAAGAAGGGAAGTCTACAACCTATGAAGGTTTAAGGATGACCACCAACACTGGAATGCTTGATGAATTTCCTGGAACTATACCAAGGCTTGCAAGAAGCTGAAGTCTTCTGTTAGAGGAAGGGCTCTGAATTATTTGAAGAGGAAGAATATGAACCTCACATGGATGGTTTAAGGTTGTCCATCAAACAAAGGCATGCTCATGGGCATCCATTTCTCTGGCTACAACTCTGAATCTGTAACGTTAGGTTATCTCTTAGGCTCGCTTGATGTGATTTCAAAGCTTGTAGATGACCACCATTTTCCCCCCTGTCAGGTACAAGGTGAGATAATGGCAAAAAATAAACTAGAATATTGTTTAATATTCAAGAACAAGTTCTGACGTGTGACTTAAACATCTTCTTGGCTGTCAATTCCCATTGCCAAGAAGCGATCCATCCAAGATGAATCTTTGTTCTTATAGGAGGCTTGTTTCTAAAGCATATATGCGAAGAATGGGTGTGCTGACCACATTGCTTGCATGGATGAAGATAAAAACAATGATATTTCATATGGCCAACTCGATCACAGTGTTGGCATTTTTCAATTTATTGTTGTTGTTGTGGAAGTGGAGCATCTGGAACAACTGCAGGTGAACTGTCATAAAGAAATTCGGCACTCTAAAATTTGATGGGCTTGGAGTAGTTCGGAATATGAAAGGACAATTCCTTGTCATATCCAAGACCAGTTTTGTGCTTGTTGTGGATAAGCTCTTCCCAAGGTCTGATGATGGGCTTGGGAAGTGTAGACTGAGCTATTGCACCTGCATGTAAATCCTCTGTTGTACAACGAACTGAATGTGAATCGACTGCAACTTTATATTATTGCTACCGATGAGAGTCCCTCTCAATTTTATAAATAGAAACAGGTTCATAATGATGACTCCTTTACTGTAATTCTTCTTGTTGTAGTTGAGATTCAAGTTGCAAAAAGTCAATGTTTTATTGTGCACCTTGTAGAGAGATTTGAATATCTGTAAGAATGTCTTTGCTAAATTTAACTATGCTGTCTATAGTAGACATCATTAGTGTTCTTAATAACTCTAACAACTCATTGAGTCTAGACATTTTCATTGAACAATTAAGGTGAATCTCACAAATAAGGCTCCAAAAATGAAGAAATTACAGTAATTAATTAATGCATTCGCCCAAGGATGAAATGTTGGAATAAAGGCAACTAGTATTACCAACGTATTCAAAGCAGCATACAACAATTCCATGTCATGGAATTTCAACTCCTCCCACTCAATTTCGATCAATACAACGCCAATGATATTGCCTTATGTAATGTTCAACACATAAAAATAAACGGTCCTTGCACCCACATAAAATTTTCTTCAACGCATTAATTGAAAAAATGTTTGGCTTTGCACATTGAATGTTGATATGAACTTCCATGTCTCACTGCAATAGGAACCATCACAACCTTACACTTACAATAGACTATCAAGATTTGAAAATAATTTTAATGAGGCTCACTGAATCCTTGCCTTGGACAATCAAAATTTTATAGTAATTGTAGAGAAGCTCACAATCTATAACCTTAGCACTAAATTTTCCAAAATTTTCTTCGCGACTTCCAGAAATTATGAAAGATTTGTGATAAAAAAAGGGGAGCTACAAAGGGCGCAGGTCAACTGGGAGTGAGAGTCGATGGTGACGAAGTGCGGAGAACGAATGTGGGCAGAAGTCTATGATGTGGAGGAGAGGGGAGCTCAAATGCTGCAGCGGAAGAGGTGCCAAAAGTTGGATCGAGTGGGAAGCATAGGTATGTCAACTATGGAGGTAGAGGCATCATGGAGTTAATGCTGTTAGAGTTTGTGGTTGAGTGCTGGTGCAGACAACGTGGAGCTAAGGTTCGAGGGGAGTCATTGGTGCAGACAGCGTGGAGCTGAGGGCCAAGGGGAGCCATGGGAGGCTTGCGGTGTAGGTTCTCATTATGGTAAACAAGCCATCTATCATAGCCTATAGTTTACAACTATTTCAGCACATAATCTAAGTGTTACAACAAGAAGAAAGGCTACTCTTTTCAATGTAAGGATGTCCATATTATCTAATTTCTGTGCAGAAAGCATAAGATATTCAGTAAAAAATGGAAGGAAGCATTGCATTTGGGTTATTGTTGCCTAGAATCTCAAATCCAAACATGCCTTCTCGGGATAATTCTAAGAACATTTCAAGAACTCAACTGCATTTTTTTTTTAGGCAACGAAAGATCTGAGTACAACATAGGTTTAAACCGGAGTCTCAAGCGACCTAATGAACTTCTGTAGAGCTCCATGAGTATACAACTCGTTGTCTTCTGAAAGGATCAACAAGGAATTGATAATAGAAAGCATCAGCCTCCTACGGGTGAGGATGAAGACAGCAAGCCTCGCAACATATTGGACGAGATTGACTTGAATAAACACACAGAGGTTTCACAGATGACAGAGAAGATACCTCTGGAAACTGTGAAGAAAATTTTGTCAGATTTACCTCCACCTAAATATTTTATTGGTGCGCACAATGGGGAATAAAACACTAAATTTATGACAAGAATATAGGGTAGAAATGACATGAAAAACTTGTTGGGCAACGAAATTTAATGTCACAATGAAAATGGTTTTACCGTAGGTAGGTAATGGCAGAGGCTTAGAGAAATAACACAGATAAGCATTATATGTTATGGAAGATTTGACCAGTAGATGAGCCAGGGAGCCAATATAGACCCACGGGAGAGGAGTTACAACACGAAATTAATTTAGGACCTGAGAATGTCAGTTCCTCAAGATAGGCATAACATCTAAAAAAGGAGGTGACAGAATCTGAAAATGCCAGGATCTCACCTGCTGCCTAGATACCATGTTATAGACACACGTGGTGTATGAGGAAAGATAAACACACACATAGAAATATAGGCATTCGTTGCTTCTCTATTACACATATATGTAGATTTATATTATACTAATGTGAATTTTGGATTCATCTTCCAAGGTAACTTGGAATCCTTTGTGACTTTTTTCCTTCCACACCTACCCATGGAGGATTAGGTGTCCAACAATACGTAAATTATTAATATATATACACACACACACACACACATATAGAGGCAAGGAGCATGGATGAAGAGGCTACCAAAAGACGAGAATTTGAAATATCCAAGAAGGTCAAGGAATCCATAAATATAAACAATGTGAAATAATAAATGTATCCAATATTGAAAAAGGGTGTTATAATTTCATAGATAAGTCCACATTTCAAATTCAAGAGGAGAAATAAGGAAATATTAAAGAAGTTCACTATAATATACATGGATACATTGACGTTTTTCGATAGGATGCACATGAAAAATATGATGGTATTATATCCAAGGTTAGAGCAATAAAAAACCAGGTAAACAGAGTAGAGGATGGAATTCTCTCTGAAAACAAAACTAGTGAAAATGAGTGTGTTGAATGAAGGAAAATCATCAAAGGTGAAACCATAAGAACACACTCATTACTAAGAAACATTTAAAATAAGATGAGAATATAGATATCATCATTATCAAGGAATAAGATGGAATACTCATCAATATTCACAAAATAAGTAATCACAAAACCATTATTCGATACAATATTATCAAAGACTGAAAACTACTTCAAATTACATAAGTCACAATAAAAATACATGAAATCAAAGGGAAAAAAAATTATGCAAGAGTTAGCCATCAAAGATTGGAATTGAAAATAGCTAATTCTATATGGGTGTACCATTATCAATGGAATGACGAAGATAAAGATATAAGGAAATCCTAATATATGTTTTTTTGCATGTCCATCACAAAACAACCAAGGGCTCACCCATACACCATGCACCCCACATCACATGAAGCACCCCCCAAAGCATGGTGTCAACACTTTTGGATTAACCCCGAAAGATCACATTGCAAATATTTGAGGACAAGAAGAGGGTACTATGGTATGACCACAAGTGGGATATATATGGGGTTAGATGTATATTATATGACCCTAATAAGGGGCATATATAGGTTTAAATGTACATTGAATGTGTAGCATAATAATAAATGGACCACATGTGCAATATGTGAATAGATATAGATAAAGGTCATGTAGTCTTTATTTAGGATATGTGAAAGTATTGGGGTAATTGGAGGAGTTTCTCCTATTCTCTAAGAATCTCTTTAGTAACTTATCTTTGGTATCTATCTTGCAGTTTTGCCCCATACCTATATTAGTGTATATGATCTGTATTTCTAATTTTTATGATATTTTGAGTATTTAGTACATAAAAATATACAGTTTTTAAGGAACTTCCTATTAAATTGTGATTTATTCTCTACATATCATCCTAATTTTGAAGAGAGCCTAAGGTATATCCTATTTTCCTCTCCTTATATATTTTTCTATAAAAATCATTCACATCACACTATAAGGTACTTGTAACAGCCGAATTTGGCATTAACTAGTTGTTAAATACTAATCTAACATTTTAGTTAATATTAAAAAAAAAAAAAAAGACTAAGCCAATTATCATTTTTGTAAAATTTATTTACTTTATTATTTGGAAATAAAATTGATTGTCGAAAGTGATTCCATAAAAAGTAAAAAGACTGATGGTAAAAGTATTCCAAGAACTAAAAAGGATGTTGGACATTTTGAATAGTTACCTGCTCCTCTGAGGATAAGAGACTGATCCCAGTGAGGAGTAGGGGTTATGTTCAGAGAATGAGGAAGAGAGTGAGAAATTTTCCTGAGCTAGTAGAGACTAGTGGAAAGCACTCAACGTTCCTGAAATTTTCTAGCACTGACTAGACTTGGGGTCTTGAGGTCACAAAATAAAATATTGTCAACTTGTACCTTTAAGGTGTGGAACACGGGGGAAAGAGAAGGGTGTAATTGCCTCTCTTGAAGGTTGGGTGGACATCAACAGCGAACTATACATTCGAATAAGTATCTGAGCATTCGGTGAACTTAAATAGGAACTCATTTTATTAAAAATATTCAAAGGAAATGTACTTCTTTAGAAGCAAGGACAGTAAATTATTTTATGAAATTATTTGTTAAATGAGATTGATTTATGTGCACCTTTATGATTAAATCATGTTATTTACAGGTTCGGTGAAATATCTGTGAAATAATTTATTAGGTTTCCTGAGTTGGTTTGCTGTGAGAATAAAAAGGGAATTATTACTATAGGAAGAGAAAAATGTAGTCGTCCCTAGAGTAAAGGCAATAGTCTATTGCTATATATATATATATATATATATATGGAAGAAAACTTAGGGCAACTATGATAAACAAAATACAGTAGATTACTTTAATGAACATATATAGTGATATTATATTGTTAAAGAAAATGATAGGAAATTACAGAATCAACTACACCTGGAACAAAATCTCTACAATATGGAAGTAGAAATATCAAGTAAAGGAACTATAAGTTATTGAATAAGTTTTATAATAGCAAAAATCGCGACAGACAGCTTAACGTTATACTAAAAATCATGGAGATAACTTTTGATTCTGGACCCGAGCTATCCAGAACACATCGTTCCCTTTTCATATAACCATACAAAAATAAAATTTGAAGGTGGTCTGGTCACCATAGCTATGTATAGAGAACCTTTGGTATTAAAATTTCTAGAGAATAATTATACAAAGGTAAAGAAATAAATTTTTTTTGAATCCATACTACAAGCTAGTAAAACATACACTACATCCAATTAATGTAGTAACCATATTATTTTGAAAAAATACTTGCAAAGAAATAGTGAAATATCCAATTTGGAAAAAACCATATTAGACAATAAATCATGCAGTAAATTGATAAATAGATAACCAAGGTAAATACTATTTCCAAAATATGAACAACTATTATATGAACACAACTATAAACTACATGGAATAAACTCATTGAAAATATTTGAAGTTAAAAAAAAATCAATGTTCAGAACTCATATTAAAACATAAAGGTTCGAGAAAAACCCAACTAAGAACCGATAGGAATGTTCAAATGAAACCCACTTGAACAACTGGTATCGAAGATGGAAATTGATTAACTATGAATAATTTACAGAATTCATAAGAAGAAACCACCGATTATGGATCTCATGAGCTAGCTGAGAATCATAAAAAACTTATGTAATGGTGCTAAAATATTTACAGTCAATAACCCTAACTGTAACTCAAACTAAGACACTGGCGAGCTTGCGGACAAGCGAAAATTCGACGTATGGGTACCTATATGAACAGGGAGAAGCGGTCGTTAACCGAGACACCATAACCAAGTTGATGGATAGTCCTTGTTCAGTATTAGAAGGGTACCTGCAAAACTAAGAAACATAAACCATAAGTCCTGGTAAGTGTAGAGCTAACCAGGTTAAAACCTCGAATGTAAATCAAAGAGAAGGTAACATATAACTATAATCACCTGACAGTAATGGAAAACTCCAAGAATTTTGTTGACCACCAAACTAGAGGAGAATGAAACTGATAGCAGAAGGTGAGGGTTGGATACTCATAAACCAAGTGCAAAACAATATAAACTGAAGATTGAAAAAAACACAGTGACTGGATTGAAAACCTATTATTGTTCTAAAAAGATATTTACCTGTGTTTTGGAAGCTGGATAGACCGGTACGTATATGCGAGTGTAGTGGCCAGAAGAATTAAACTAGACTTCTGAACTTGCTTGAACAATACTCTGTTCCCAATCATGAAAACAGAGCAGAGAGAGTTACCCAAAAAATCCACCATTGAAATAGGCGCAGAGATAAATCCCAATGACAGTTAAATCAAAATAGGACAAGTAATCATAGGTACGTAACCCCATTAATGATAAACCGCATGACTGTGTAAAGAGGCGACGAAGCTCAACGAGGGTTGCAGAGAAGAAACATTGCATGAGCAGAGGAGAACAATGAGAAAAGTGGTTAGGGTTATGGGTTATACCTAAACCCTTCTCACCAAATATTCCCACCGTCGATCACAAAGGGATCGGATGGAGAGAAATATGGAAAGTGGCAATCGGAAAATACAACACGAAACCCATAAAAATAAAAACTTCGATCCTAAAAAAATTAATTGCTAGTATTTCTCAAGATTTAGTTGGTACAGAAAGTAAATTCGACATTTGATATGCATGTGATGACAGCGGTGGAATTAGTACCAAGGTTAGAGAATTTTGACCATGTAAAAACACCAACCTATCAATATTAATGAGGTTCAGTGTTTCAAATATTATAAATGAATGCAAAAACATAAATAAGGTTTTTGCATCTGTAGAGAAAGGTTGTATTGTTAATACATCATATAATGAAAGGTTTATGATAATTCTAATCATTTGGTAAAAATAACATATAATGAAGGGTATATAATTATACCAATCATTTTGTAGAAAGTAAATTTTTTTGTATGGTAAGTTTTTAACTGTTATGATAGGTGTTGCAAGTGGTATCGGAGCATCGTTCGCACGCTAGGACCCTAGGGGTCATATAGCTATTTAAGATGTGCATATACTGATGCACAAAAAATAAGCATAACAAGAGACATTATGAGAAGGGGGTCAATGAAAAAACCACCCTAGAACACCGAGGAACCCAAACCATGACCAAAAATGAATCCTGAGATGTGGATTCAGTTGAGCATGGATCAGCACCAACAAAAAAATAGACTCTTGGAGGAATAACAACACCAAAATAGCATGATGTTAAATACAGTGCAGAAGTTTCAGGAAGAAATTGTGCGGGTTCAGAGTGATAATGAGCGCTTGATGCAAGAACAAGAAAAGATACTCAAGAGCCTTTCAGATAAGCAGAATCAGGAAATGGATCAACCCAGTCCTGATAGAGACATGCAGGAAGGTAACGAGCAACAAGAAAGGGACCACACCACTAATAGAGTGGAAATAAGCCCTTCATAGCAAAGCAACAAAAATAGAAACTATAATGAAGAAGAGTATGGCAATGTGTCAGGTTAGCAAGATGTTAAGAAGCAAAAAGTGGAGCTTCAAGGTGAGTTTCAAAAAATAAAACCACCTACATTTGATGGAGAAGCGAAGTAAGTGACACAGGCTTGGTTGATAAATATGAATAAATATTTTCAAGTGTAAAAGTACAACAACAACCTAAAATCTAGATTGGCCATATATTAGATGAGATAAAAAGCCACCCTGTGGTTGGAGGAAGTAAAGAATGTTCACAGCATTGAAGATCAAGATGTTACATGGGAATTATTCTACAAATACTTTAAAGATAAGTATATGACAGAACATTTTTATGACGAGAAATATAAACAATTTCATGACTTCAAGATGGGTCAAATGACCATAGATGAATATATTACTAAGCTCATCTCCCTGTTAATATATGTTCCATACCTCACAGATGAAAAGGCTAAGGTTAAAAGTTTTCTAAGTAGTTTTCCAACTCATATGAAAGAACAAATTGAGTTTGTAAATCCTAGAACCATGGATGGTGCTATTCGTAAGGAACGAATGTGCTACCAACAATCCAAGGCAAAAGGGGAAGTGGGAAAAATTTGGGAGCCAAGAAAATGACAAAAAACAACTCAAACTTCAAGGGTGCCAGAAGTAATAATTTTAAGAATTTTGCATGAAGTTATGTAAGCAAGAAATTTGGTAGAAATCATCAAAGATCCTGATGGCCAGCTAAAGAGAGACCTATAGAGGCTTCTAGCAAACCTAAACAAGGATAACTATCCAAAACACCTTTGCAGTATTGGGGGAGTGGTGAGGCACATTATTATAAAAATTTCCCATAGCGAGCAAGAAGTGAAACAATTGCAAAATTGTAGGAGGATTATACAGTAGGTTATGTGCCTTGAAACATACCTTGAATCAACGCAACGTTGGAGGATTGACACGCAGATTATCCGCGAACAATGATAGAGTTGGAAGGTAAGTTACTATCTCAATCTATTTCTATTTTTGTAGACCCAGGTGCAAGTGTATGTTATGTTAATCCCAAAATAGGGGAAGTATGTAAATTAAAATGGAATAACTACAAAAATACTTGGTTGGTATAGCTAGCCATAGGAGAAAAAATAAAAGTAACTACCAAAATTCCAAACTGCACATTAGAAATTGTAGACCAGTAGTTAAACATGGACCTGAACATATTGCCATTGGGGTCCTATGATGTTTTGTTGGGTATGGATTGGCTAGAAAACCATTGGACCTTGGTGGAATATAAAGAAAATATTATTTATTACAGAATTCAAGATGTTACACGCAAAGAGATTTAGGGAATCAACAAACCACTACAACTATGTTCTATTATAACATCACAAATGAATAAGTGTATGAGGAGGGGATGTCATATTTATGCTATCCAAGTGGGATACGCCAATTCCAAGGAGAAGCCTCCTATGATGGAGAACATACCATTGGTACAAGAATTCATGGATGTCTTTCCAGAAGATATACCCGGACTACCACCAAGAAGAGATATTGATTTCACCATTGAATTAATGCCAGGAGCATCACCTGTGTCAAGGGATCCTTACAGAATGAGTGTTACGGAATTAACTGAATTAAAAATGTATTTACAAGAACTATTGTACAAAGGATACATTCGTCTGAGTGTGTCCCCTTGGGGAGCAGCAATGTTGTTTGTAAAGAATAAGGATGGAACCATGTGAATATGCATGGGCTATAGACAACTCAATAAATTAACAGTAAAAAATAAATATCCTTTACCGAGGATTGAAGATCTATTAAATCAGGTGAAGGGAGCCACAGTATTCTAAAAATATATATTTAAGGTTTAGATACCACTAGATTCAAATCAAGGATGAAGATATTTATAAGACTGTCTTCCGTACCAGGTATGGGTATTACGATTTTGTGGTGCCACCTTTTGGGTTAACAAATGCACTAGCAGCGTTTATGAGGTTAATGCATGGTATATTGCACCCTTTCCTCGATAAATTTGTATTCATATTTATTGATGATATTTTTATCTATTCTAAGAACCAGGAAGAACATAGAGAACATCTAAGGATTGTGCTAGAAATATTAAGGAGACACTAGCTATATGCTAAGATCAGAAAATGTGATTTCTTCAAAACAGAAATCCAGTGCTTAGGCCATGTTATTTCAACAGAAGGGATTTTTGTTGATCTAGAGAAAATCAAGACAATCATGGAATGGCGAGTTACCCAAAATGTGGTGGATATCCAATCTTTATGGGATTGGTTGGGTACTATCGAAGATTCATTTAAGGATTCTCCATAATTTCTTTTCCTATCACCTCTTTGTAGAGAAAAGGAAAATTCTTTAAGTGGACTAATGAGTGCCAAAATAGTTTAGAGAGGTCGAAGAAGCTTTTGACCACTGAACCAGTGTTGAGGGTAGCTGACCCCAACAAAAAAATTAAAGATTGTACAGACACTTGTAAATAAGGTGTTGGGGTAGTTTTATCTCAAGAAGGAAAGGTAGTGGCCTATGAGCCAATAAAGTTAAAGGAGCATGAGCAAAGATACTCAGCCTATGATCTGGAATTAACAACAATAGTACATGCACTCTAGGTATGGAAACACTACCTACTGGGAAAGAATTTTGCACTAAATATGGATCATGGAAGCCTGACTAGTTACTTCAAACAATTTGATTTAAAATCCTGACAAGCAAGATGGAATGCCTTCCTAAGTGAGTTTGATATGCACATTCATCACGTGAAGAGTAAGGAAAACCGGGTGGTAGATACCTTAAGTAGAAAGCTACATTGTGTTTATTAGCTCTACTATAATCAGCCTGAATGTAAATCCTTGGATCAAGTGAAATAGGAAGCACAGAAGGATCTTGAATACCAAATTATATGGCAACAAATGGAAGAGGCAATAAAGCAAGGAAACACTTCTGAGTATGGAGTTAGTAAAGAACAATGCTAATCTTTAGAGGAAAGTTGTATGTACCAAACTGCGTGGATATAAAGGAGCTAATCATGAATGAATATCATCGAAGTAATTATGCAGGACACCGAGGATACAAAAAAATGATAACTGCTATTAGAAAAATATATTTCTGGCCTGGTATGCATATAAACATTGCTAAATACTTAAACAAATGTTTGGAGTGTCAACAGGTCAAGGTGGAGCATCGGCATCCTGCAGGATTGTTGCAGCCCATACTGATACCTGAGTAGAAGTGGGAGGTCATATCCCTCAACTTCATTACGATTTTACCATTGTCAAAGAGGCACAATGACTCCATTATGGTGGTAATCGACAGGTTGAGTAATTATGCACATTTTATACCTATACAGTCTACCTACAAGACTGTACACATAGAAGATATTTTTATGAGAGAAATATTTAGACTGCATGGCATTCCAAATACTGTTATTTTGGACAGATATGTGAAGTTTACTTTAACATTCTAGGAAACTTTGTTTACAGGTCTGGGGACCCAAATAAACTTTAGCACTTCTTATCCTCCCTAGACAGATGGTCAAACAGAATGGGTAAACTAAGTTTTGGAAGACATGTTGTGCATGAACTTGATGCAGCAACAAACCAGGTGGGAAGAATACCTACACCTATTTGAATTTTATTACAAAAATGGCTATGAGGAATCTTTTAAGATGTTTCCTTTTGAAGGCCTATATGGGTGGCAATTCTGCATTACCATTAATTGGAGAAGCCCCGAAACTAATTTAATGCTTGGCCCATAAATGTTGGCTGAAATGGAATCGAAAGTAAATAAGATCAGGCAAAACTTGAAAGTTGCACAAGATCGGCAGAAGATATATGCAAAAAAGAAAAGGAATTATTGAGAATTTAAGGTGGCTGGCCATGTGTATGTGAGAATCAAATTGAAGAAGAGCACTTTGAGATGGGCCTCTTGTGCCAAGTTAGCCCCTAGGTTATGTTGACCCTTCCAGATATTGGAAAGGGTGGGACACATGGCATATCGGTTGGCTTTACCCAGCCAAATTCAGGTGCACAATGTGTTTCATCTATCCCTGCTAAAGTGATATGTACATGATTCGAAACATGTAATCAATTGGCAGAATATTCGGGTAGGATAGAATTAGAAAATCCTAACTTGAAGTATGAATATTTTTATGTGAATTTGAAAAAAAGCTTTTCTGTTTGCAGGTAGAGTCAGATGGTGAGTTTTTGGTCGAGCCTCAACATATACTTGACAGGAGAGAAATCATGCTCCGGAAGTCAGCCATCACCCAGGTTAAAGTGCAGTGGAAGCACTTCATCCCGGAGGAGGCTACCTCGGAAGATGAGGGATTTGTACGTGAGGCTTACCTAGAACTATTTCTTGAGCTGGAGTGAAACACCGAGGACGGTGTTACTTCTAGGGGGAAGTTGTAACATCTAAATTTGGCATTAACTAGTTATTAACTAGTAATATGAAATTTTAGTTATTATTTAAAAAAAATTAATACTAAGACAATTGTCATTTCTGGAAAAGTTATTTATTTTATTATTTGGAAATAAAATTGGTTGTGGAAAGTGATTCCATAAAAATTAAAAAGGCTAATGGTAAAATTATTCCAAGAACTGAAAAGGTCGTTGGATAGTTTGAACAGTTACCCGCTCCTATGAGGATAAGAGACTGATCCTAGTGTAATATCCGTGGCATAAGCCACCATAAAAACTCTCATAAAATGAGGGCTGTAAAATAATTAAATATTATTAATTATTATATTGATATTACATGAATAATATTCTTGTAATTCTTAATTATAAGAATATTGGAAGAATTATTTCTTAATTATTTTATTTATAAGAATTTATATTCTTCTATAGAAATAAATTATAATTCCAAATTGGTATCTTTTATGAGTTTTAGAAATAATGAGTAATAGTTTTGGAAAAACTATGGATAAGTGATATTTTTCTCATAACGAAAAAGTAAATATACCTTTAAAAAAAAGACATGAGAGATTTATGGAGTGCTTTTATGATTTAGGAAAAATCAGTTTTATGGATGCTTTATGGAATGCATTTATGATTTAGCAAAACTATTCCATTTTCTTAATTCTATTTATTGTAAGCCTATGAGAAAAATAGAGGAGGAAATGAGAGAATGGATGGAGAATGGAGCCAAGGAAGTGGAATAAGGAATTCCAAGCATGCATCAAGAGATAAGTAACCATATTATTTGAAATTTCTTTTTTTTTTCATATGGGGCATGATGATATAATGATTGAATTTATTCACAAGAGAAATTTCATATGATAAAGAATTTAGATTGATTCTTGAGAAAACCTCTATACAATTTTGTGCATAGATGAATATGATTTTTATTCATTTAATTATGAGAATATTTCATTTGTTTTGAATTGATAAAATCTTTTCATGGCTAAATAATTATCTGAATTGCATGAGTTATTGGAAAACAAGGTCCAAATAAGCCTTTATATCTCCCAAACCCAGATAGATATGTAAGACGTGAATGAGGTATTTGTAAAAGAGGGTGTTATGACCAAAAGCCTCTTTCATATTTTAAAAATTTGTTTCCCATGTCTCAAAAATCGTGTCCTAAATTGATGATAAAAGCAAGGAATTGTTTATTATTTAAATCTGGAAAATTGAGCTCCAAAGTTTCATTTGAATATTCCAAATCGTAACCCCTGTGTAAAACATGAGAGAGGTTATTTTTAATTAACCCATTACAAACAAAAACCTCTTTGGGTTTTCCAAATTAATTTACATTTAGTTTGAAACTGTGTCTAAATTTGATGACAAAAACAGGAAATTATTTAATATTTAAATCTTGAAAAATGGGCTGCAAAGATTCATTAGAATTTTCAAAACCCTGACACCTGTGAAAAAAATGATAGAGGTTATTTTTAATAAGCCTCTTCCAAAAAAAACCTCTTTTGGATTTCTGAAACTCATTTTCATATATTCCTAATATGTGTCCAAAGTGGATGACTAAAATGGGAAAAATAGAGTAAAACAGAGTGCTTCTATTTCATTTTTCAATGAGATAAGAATAATTGTTTATGTACATAAATACATAATAATTATACCAATGATTATTTACAAGGAATTAATTTATATAATTACCAATTATGTTCTCATGATGCACGTTCATTAAAGGTTTTAAAGAAAAATATTGGACTCTTGAAGAAAGTATGTGTTTATGTGCACATGAATAATATCTAGTATATTTGATCTACTAGAAATTATTATGTGATTTTACATGCATGAGGAGCTTGAGTCATGTAAAAAGGTATAAATAACTTATGTGAGGGGTAGCTCACATAAAACACTTGTGTTAAAAGGCAATTGGTTGTGTTATTTGAGAAGGATTTGTTATTCATGTTATTTATTGAAGAAATATTACAAATCTCTCTAATGTGTGAAATGATAAGAAAATATTTTGAATTTCATGCATAATAGCTAGTAAGTTAGCTATCTTTTGAAAAAAGAATAATTATGGTGTAGAATTCCTTGGAAAATAAATATATATATTTGTATACAAGGAAGTAATTATTATGTTGGAACTCTTCAAAAATAACTAAAGAGAAAAATATATACTTGTACGCGTTATTGGAATAGATTCTTTGATAGGAAAAGTAGTAATCACATTCTTCATTATGTAATATTATTTACAGAAACATATGTGCTTGCATGCATGGGAAAATTATGCAGAGATTCTGCATAAATCAGACACTTGTGCATACAACACATTACACTATCCCTTTTACATAAAACCCTCAATCGGTTTCCTCATTATAATCTTTATAAGAAATACTTAGAATCAACTCAAAACCATAAATGAAGAGAGAGATGAATAATAACTAAAATACTTGCATAGAATACATTAGAAATTTATAAATGCAAACCCTTCTTTGGCCGAATATAACAACTGTTGGCCTCTCAACTTTCGCCCCACTTATATAAGTTCTCAAACCATTCCTCTCTATCTCTCTATGTCTCTCTCTGTTCTCCATCCTAAAACAAGCTTCATATTTATACATAATTATGGATTAATTTGAATCCACGATTTCCTCCACACAAATCTCAACCAAATCCTAAAATATCTTTACCCCTTCTTTGACTCAACTAATTTCTATTTAAGGAATTTCTAGTCCCTAAAATATCCACCCAAACAAATTCCACTCATATCCTCAATTTATTAAGAGAATGTTTACAATAAACCTCACACTCAGATATTTCTCTCAATTTATTAAAAATGAGCATAATAATTTATAAAATAATTAAAAATACATCACCCCCTAATTACACAATATTTTAATGAAAATCAAGCAGGTTGCTCCTGCATCCGACTCCCCATGTAGAGAAGTTTCCATAGACTCTTTTCTATGAGGTATGCCACTTTTATGTAACAATTCGACACCCAAAAGTATCCATGACTTGATACCTCTAGGATTCCAAACTTTGTTTTCTCGTTTGTATTTTAAAGTATCAACTCCATTTTGTAATTCATCACCAACATCACTCACTCTGTCAATCGCATTCCATCAGCCTCTCCAACAATTTATTTTGACAATTCCTCGAAGTAATTCCTCTTTGTTTGATGTTTCTGTCTCCAATTGTACTGAACACTCAACTTTCTGAAATGAAGAATAATCAAGAACTTCTCCGTGATCACAACTATAGTTATTGATTACCCTTATAGTAAAAAATTTCTCATCCGGTGCTATACCTGCATTCATCAACAAAATATTAGTTTTAAAAATATAAGACCTTTCAGCCTCTTTTGATTCTTCAAGCACCAATATCCCATCATAGACCTTTTGGATTTAAGTAAATCCTCTTTCAAATTGATGGATGCTTTCATCTTTATCCTGCTGGATCAATACTTCTGTTTCCATTATGTCTCTAAGGACATAACTTTCTTATTGCTACTGATTTTTCATCTCATCTCCAAATACTTTCTGCTCAATTTATCTGATTTTCACATCATATTTATTAATTTTGCCTCCTATACCTATAACCACATTATTATTTGAAAATTTATAACATTCACTCAAATCTATAAATGTTAAAACCATTTCATCCCTATCATGCACGAAACTGCAATATCTTCGGTATCAACTTCTGCACGCTTCACTTCTCCCTCGGGTTCCTTAAGCCACCATTTCAAGAACTCTATTTCCATGTGAATCCTTTCTATCATTTTATCACAACCTTCATTCCCAGTTTCATTCTTCTTCTGTAAATCCTCCTGAGTTATCATGTTTTCTGTATCATCACATTGCAAAATTTTGTCATCAATTTCATTATAAAAATTCATTTTTTTACCTCCTTGGAATATCACTTCGACATTTTCATTATGCTTCCACTCCATAACAACTTCAATTGGTTGTCTTACACCAAACAAGAATTCATCTATGATTTCATTTTGTTTCAATAAATCAGTACCTTCCTTTTCTAAAAGGCATTCTCCATCATACTTCACCTCAAGAGTTTCATTCATCTCTATGAAAGTTTCACCAAACTGTCCACCCTGTTCTACACATCCTATAAACATACATAAACTATGAGTTTTTTTTTTAAATATAAGGCTTAATGGCCTCATATGATTCTCTTTTCAGCACATTTTCAAATTGTTCTAAACTATTCCAATAGTTCATGAGATTTTTCTCATTAATCTCTTCACCCAGAATTTCACCTTGTTCTAGGCCACAAATGGAAACTTCCATTTTCAACTCAGCCTCTCTGAGTTATTCACATCTAAATTGCATACTCGTCATTTGCTCGAGCTTCCTCAGCTCTTCTATCAACTGTATGTTTACCTGTTGTTTCATCTTTGTGTGTAGTCTCTGCCATTTCACTTTCTTCCTCATATTCCAACAATGTCTCTGGTCTTTCATATTTCTCTGCAACAATTCCATCAATAACTCAAGGTGAACTGCTATCTCAAATTTCTCCCTCTCATAATCTTCATCATTCAACTACCTACATATGACATTTTCCTTGGAATTTTCCTTCTTCTTTCTTATGTTATGGTCTTTCTCAGAACTTTTGAAATTACTATCACCAATCATCTTCTCCTCCTTTGTGAACTTCATATGTTCACTTGTGGATTTCATTTAATCTCCTTTTTAGCAAGCCTTCATGCTTGCCATCCAACAATATAAGCTCTCTTCCGGTGCTTGGTATCTTTCGGTTCTCTGTCTTGGAATCATCTCTACAAATTTCTCTTGATCCTCTTTTCTACAAACAAAAAATGTAGTATTTCATGTGTTATAATGACCAAACTCTTTGGGTGTCAGGCTCCGCCGATCATGCACCCAATTACATTCAAACCTTTGACTTGGCTTATGACTCTTTGACTCTAGACTTTACATCAACTCTTCATCTTGGATGAAAAATGCACCCTTTTTCATAATAACTCAATGGTTTAACTTGACTCAAGCTATCCAAATTTTCATTTGACCTTAACATATGATTTGACTTCAAGGCTTGACCCAATAATTAGAATAGTGGATGTTTTGACTCTAATTCAAGTTATATAATATACCAATGAACATCCACCCTTAATACATTCTCATGATGTAAAATATTCACCTTACCAATTCTCTCTCATACTCATTCTTATGATAATATCATAAGTCACTAATTACATCATCTCCCTTTATCACTTCACATGACACTCAAGCCTTTAAATTGAAATGCACTCCACTTTTCCCAAGATTTATTTTATGATGAAAATAACATAAACCATTTAATTTTCAACATTTTAAATACCTCTTTGAAATGAATTTTCATACCTTATGCTCCCTTCAATAAACCTTTTGTTTTCAATGTCAATTCTCAGGATTTCATTCTTCTGTCTAATTCTTATCACTATGAATATTTTCATGCCCTTCATACCATTACCTCTTAAACACACTCATCATTTTAGTGCAGACAAATTTCATGTACTTCCATGCACCTCCTTGCAGGGATGGTTCTCATGCAACACCATCTCTATTCAGTGTACAAACCAACTCCTTCATAGGAATTTTCCAAAACTTCCTTTTAACATGGTGGCATCAACATATTTCTCTAGCAGCAACAAACATAACCGCACTTGAAACATATTTGCACATCAATTTCTAAGATGTACTTAAATTCCAAAACTTTTGGATTGATTTTACTCTTTCATAAACTTTACAAAAAACTTAGCTTCTCAAATATGGCAAAGAAAATTTAATCATCGAAATTTGAAAAGTACTGATAACGCTAGTTGCAAACTTTTTTCTCTTCCATATCAATCAATAAACAAGGTTTTATAAACCGTGCACCAACGTTCCACAGAAATTGTGCTTGTATTGGTGTTGCACTTGTTTCAACGTTCCACGATGGCCCATTACCAGCTACCAGCATTTGCAGCCAAAACACTTGCTCTCAAATGTTGCCAACATATCTCAATCAGCAAGGTCAAAACACTTCTTCAACAGTTTATTTTTCTTCATAATTTGCAGGTATTGTGAACATATCACTTTAAAAAACTCAAAGAAAGCAGAACACAATTCACAAGCAAAAATATTGTTTCTTCTTGTTTGATTTAGCACTCGACCTCAACAATCGATTGCAATTTCACACCCAGTGAAACTATGCATACCTTGATAAATGGATAAATGTGTGCAACAAATATACCACATTGATTTCATTCCTAATCTGATTTCTCATACCAACATGCTAAAAAAAAATTATGCAAACAATGTATCTGCCTTTAAAAGCTACACGAAAACCAATTCTAGTTTTCCAACACTTTTCCGCCATTTTGCTCGATAACAACTACTGGTCTTCATCTCTAGTTTCCACGCTTAGAAAGTTCTATGTTCAAACTTATGTTGCACACAATTCTAGTCCACACACTCCACGAAGCCTCTTTTACATGCTTCCATGGATCTTCACACAACACTTACCCAATGTTGTGAACTCAACAATGCTTCAAAAATCTTGATTCTTCAATAGGGGTCTTGCATGCTTTCTGCAAAAAATATTTCAACGAATATCTGTAAAAAATACCTCAATGCCTTAAAAGAGACAAGTTGACCAACCTTATCTTCTTGGTATGGAATTTGAAAGAGGGAGCCACAAACATATGGCTTTTTTTATGTTCATATTATATTACTGGATGCTCTTTTGCTTGGTGCAGTCAACTAATGTACATGTTAATATCCAATGGAGTAAAATGTTATATCAATCATAGAACCAAAGTTTTAACTCTCCAAATTTTACAGAGTACCTCATCCCTGGTTTTGGTTCATTAATATTTCACACAGATATTCCAATATCATATTGAAATTTACATACAACTTAGATTCCATTGATGCACAACTCTTATTTTTAAAAGCCAACATAAATGTATCAAGAAAGCGACCAATATTGACTGATATTTATACCTCTAATTCCTAAATTACATTTTAAACTTCACACTCTATCTACAAATGACATTTTGATGCAATTCTCAACATGATATCGAACACAATTGTTTCCACACAAGAAATGGTGTCTAAGGAACGTTACACCATACTTACAAAACTGCTAGCACAATTATGAATTCCGAAGAGACATCTCGCTTATTGGGCTTCTAACACAGTTACGAACTTGGAATGGGAATCGTATCTATATGACTGCTAATGTAGTTATGAATTCTATGTCACACTGTCTACATACTACAACTCCACAGTCCTAGCATTTTAACACAGTTTCATAGTCATGCCTACACATCGACCCGGTTTGCAACCTTTAGTTCTTGTTTTTCGTTACGGCATTATCTCCACAAATCCAATTTTCATTTCCAACCATCTGATTCCTCTGCATTCAGACAAACTCTCCAGTCTACGGTGATCAACTTCTACACTGGCCCTCATCGGCACTCCATCCCACATTGATCGACTTCTATGCTTGGTCATCTTCATCTTTTTCTTTCAAACTGAAGCCATGCCATTCACTTACTACACATATTCTAATGTTTCCAATCAAATATTGCCTTTGCCATCGATTTTTTTTCTAGTCATCTCTCATCCGTGGCTGCAAGGATTAGTCGATACTAAATTATGCAGATATTCCGCATAAATCAGATACTTGCATATATAATAGATTTCATTGTCCCTTTTACATAAAACCCTCAATCGATTTGCTCATTATAATCTTTATAAAGATTACTTAGAGTCAACTCAAAACCATAAATGAAGAGAGAGCCAAATAATAACTAAAATACTTGCATAAAATACATTAGAAATTTATGAATGAAAACCCTTTTTTGGCCAAATATAACAATTGTTGGCCTCTCAACCTTCGCCGCACTTACATAATTTCTCAAACCATTCCTCTCTATCTGTCTGTGTCTCTCTCTGTTCTTCATCCTCACAGAAGATTAATATTTATACATAATTATGGAATAATTTGAATCCATGATTTCCTCCACACAAATCTCAACCAAATCCTAAAATATCTTTATCCCTTCTTTGACTCAACTAAGTTCCATTTAAGCAATTTGTAATCCCTAAAATATCTACCCAAACAAATTCCTCTCATATCCTCAATTGATTAAGAGAATATTTAAAATAAATCTCACACTCAGATATTTCTCTCAATTTATTAAAAATGAGCATATTAATTTATAAAATAATTAAAAATACATCACCCCCTAATTACACAATATTTTAATGAAAATCAAGTAGGATGCTCCTGCATCAGAAAAGTACAGTTTTGGTATTAGATTTCGAGAGAAAAGGAAGATGAAATCACATAATATTTATTGTGTTAGCCTTATTTTTGGAAAAATAATATTTATTTTACAAACCTAAATGGATTATCTATGGTCTTAGATTTATTTGGGAGAATTTTATGCATATTTATTGGGTTATATCTTTTGGATGAGATGGAAATGTCCCTTTGCATGCATGAAAGAATAAGATATATGTGTTTGACCCCTTGGAAAAGAAATGTGTCTATTTTTCCATGAAATATTTATTTAGTTTCTTTTGGAAATAAATATATGCTTTACATGCAAGAAGAACAAAATATGTTATTGCATGCAAAAAATTGTAGCTAGTATGTTAACTTTTTTTGAAATCGAGTTGGCATGGTTATACATAATAACTATTATGAATAGCTCTTGGGTGGAAAATATTTTTCTAGAAAATAACATGCATTCACATGCAAAAGTATAGCATATATTGCATTAATCCCTTTGGAAAATAAAACATAAGAGTAGCAAAAAATAAATAGCTTGTTGGGATAGTTATCATGAAGGCTTGTTATTCATTTGCATGCACAATGTTATTATATAGTATGTTATCTCTCATTTGGAAATAATATGTAAGTGCATGCAAGATTTTGTTAGCATTTCTTGGAAAGATGACGCTTGATAGTGATTTATTTGTTACTAATGCATGTGAAATGATGTTAAAGAAGTAATTTGACGTCAATTTGGTTATGTTTTATACATGCATACAAACAGTGTTGAAGTGTCACAAATAAATATTGATTATTGGTTTATTAATAATTTATCTAATCATGATATGAAGTGTGCTCACGAAAACAATGACAAGAAAAGAGGGTGACTTGAGAAAATATTTTTCAAGTTTAACATTGTGGAAGATAAAGACTTGTTAGTCCATGTAGGTTTAGTAGTTCCAGCTGCAGGATGACCCACTGTGAAGTCTAGCATAGCTAAGACTGGTGCTAGGCACATTGCCTCTTGAAGATGTTCAAAGGTCTTAGTTGCTTCAGGATTCCATGAAAATGCCTCTTTCTTCAATAATGTTGTTAGAGGTGCTGCTATTCTCCCATAATTCTTAACAAAATTGCGATAATACCCTGTTAACCCAAGAAATCCTTGCAAATGCTTTATGGTTGTGGGGACTTTCCATTCCTTAATGGCTTTAATTTTGTTAGGGTCTACTTTAACACCCTCATGAGATACAATATGACCCAGATGTTCCACATCTTGTACTCCAAAGAAACATTTGGATGTTTTTGCATATAATTGTTTCTCCTGCAATAGTTTGAGCACCCTGTCAACATGTTCAACATGATCCTTCAAAGACCTGTTGTAGATTAGTATATCATCAAAAAATACTAGCACAAATTTTCTAAGGAAGGGTTTGAAAATGGAATTCATCAACCCTTGAAATGTAGAAGGTGCATTGGTAAGGCCAAAAGGCATGACCAAAAATTCATAATGACCCTCATGAGTTCGAAATGTTTTTTTGGAATATCTTCAGTCTTCATTCTAATTTGATGATATCCTGAACGAAGATCCAACTTGGTAAAATAAATTGCTCCATGTAATTCATCCAATAATTCATCAATCACAGGAATGGGAAATTTATCTTTAATGGTAAGCTTATTGAGCTCCCTATAATCCGGACACATTCGCCATGATCCATCCTTCTTGTGTACCAATACTACAGGAGCAGAGAAAGAACTTTGACTAGGTTGAATTATACCCGCCTCTAACATTTCTGCAATCATACATTCAATTTAGCTCTTTTGGAAGTAAGGATATCTATAAGGCCTGATGTTTGGAGGAACACTTCCTGGAATCAAATGAATAGCATGATCATGATCACGAATAGGTGGGAGTCCTTTGGGAGTTTCAAACACCTTGGAATGATTGTCCAAGACTTGTTGGAGATCTGCAGAAATGGATGATTTTGATGTCGGAACTTCTAGAGAGCATAATTGTGCAATTAAGCCTCATTGTTCTTTCTTTAGAAGCTTTGTCATGACATTAGAGCTTATTATCCTTCCTGGCTTCCCTTCAATACCCCGTAATTCGACTTCCTTTCCTTCTAAAAAAAATTTCAAGAAAAGTTCTTGAAAATTAAAAGCTACCGTCCCCAAAGATTGTAACCATTGTACTCCTAGTACAACATCGGCACCTCCCATAGGAATGGAAAGCATTGGACTAGTCAACACATATTCCCCCATGGTTAGCTTGATGTTATTGCATTTTCCAGAGCAATTTATAGTTCCTCCATTTGCAACCATCACTTGACTTTCTGGTGCTGGGTATAGGAAACAATTTAATTCCTTGGCTACCTTACAATGAATAAAATTATGGGTGCTACCTGAATCAATCAACACTAATACCTTTTTCTTCTTGATTTGTCCTGCTATCTTGAGACTTTGAGGAGTGGTAATTCCTGCCAGTGCATTACACGATATGGTCGGATTCATTTCTTCCTCTTCTAGGGCTGGTTCCTGGTGTATATCCTCTTCTTTTTCATTTTCTTCCTCTTCACAATCTATGTAAAATAATTTCTTCTCAGCACACTTATGACCTTTAGTGTATTTTCTATCACAACTGTAGCAAAGACCTTTTGCTCTTTTTTCTTCCAATTTTTGTGGTGTCAACCTTGTAGGTTCTGGAAACCTAGGCATAGCAACACTTCCTTCTTTATAGAATTGAGTGGTAGGCTTCCTTGTCGCCATTATTTTACATTCAACTTTTCCTACCAACCTGAAAGCCTTCTCCAATGAATCCAGTTCCAAAACACGAACTTCATGTTGGATGTTATCCTTCAAAGTGCCTATGAAGAGATCGATCATGTGTTCCTCTGGAATATCAGTTACCCTTATATTCAATTTTTGGAAGTCCTCAATGTGCTGCCCCACTAAAAACTTTTGTTTGAGATTTATCAATTGGCTAAAGAAGGTGTTGCTCTTTTTATCCTCATAATGTGCTATCATTTCCTCTGTAAAAATTAACCAAGTGACAATTTTTTTATGGGAGAAAAGCCATCGATACCATAAAAATGTATTTTGTTCTAAATGTAAAGTTGCAATGCGTACCTTTTGTGTGTTTTTCATGTTATGGAGATCGAATTATTGCTCCATCTGTAGTATCCATGTTACAGGATCCTTTCCATCAAACTTCCTCATCTCCATTTTTGGAATATGGTGGTTCTTCCTGCTAACATTAGAGTTTATGAAATCACGATTAACATTTATTTTTTTCTCATCATGAGGTTCTTCTACTATCTTTTCACCATTAGGAAACATTTCTTGTGTCAACTTTGTCAAACCTTCGATGTCTGCTTTTAGATCATTCTTCATGTTTTCCATGTTGTCTTTCATGTCATCCATCTTAGCTTCCATGCCAGCTTCCATGCCATCCATCTTAACTTCCACGCCTTTCTTCAAACCATCCATCTTCACTTCCACGCCTTTCTTCGAAACTTCCATTTCATTTTTTGTCGCTCTTTGCGAGAGTGAAATTTGTTGCACTTTCTCTTGTAATTTTGATAGATCATGTTGCAATTATTCATCTTCATGAGTCATAGTAGAGCCTTTTGAAGGATTAATGGGTGTTGAATTATTTTTACGAGGAATATTTTAGAACCCAATAGTGATATATATTCTAAAATATGCCCTTGGAATCAATTCAAATTGATTCTTCAAACAAGACTTATGCAATTCGGAAAAAACAAATACACACATTTATCCTGCTTTTGAGGAGCTTGATATTGAAATTGGATTATCTCTATGATTGTAGCACTTCAATATTTGAATTTCAGTACCAACGTATCCCTCTGAATTATATTTCGAATGCCATAGGTCTGACCTGATTTGGATTCTCCAAGACAAAGTTGTGTCCAATCTCCCACAATGACCTAATTATGGACTGGTTTAGTAGAGTGAACTTGTACGACTTGCCACGTGTCATTGTTTCATCCTTCAGCTCTTAAATTGATAGAAAATAAACTAATGTCTGTTTACTTGCGACCACTTTTTACTTCACTCCAATTCGATGCTCAGAGATAGAGTTATGAATATTTTCCCACGATTACCTCTTTGAGATGAAATTCAGGAGCCTGAAAAAGCACTACCTTCCACATATCATATCTCCAAAAATATTGTGAAACAAGCTATGAAATGTTTTGACAATTTTCCTTAGGATTTTTGCTTCACACCTTAAAAATTTTAGGTTCTGAAACTTCGTAGAAAAAAGGTTATAGTGAAAATGCCACGATGACCTGTTTATGAGCCTGAAAAAAAACCTAACTTCCACAAATCATATCTCCAAAAATATTGTGAACCAACCTCTGAAATTGTTTGAAGATGTTCCTCAAGACTTCGGCTTCGCACCCTAAAAATTTCAGCTTCTGAAACTTCGTAGAAAAAACGTTATAGCGAAAATTCTACGATGACCTGTTTGGAGCAGCGAAACCCTAGAATCCAAAGCTCTGATACCAAATGTTGTGTAACCAGCTCCAAAAATATAAGAAAAGAGATATCAACACCTTATAAATAAGCCATGTCAAGGGGGAAACCTCCAATACATTACATAAATGAAAAATTCTTGGATGATAAAATTTACAAAACCTCCTTTCTATATATAGGAGTCCATGTGGCCATAATGTAATCCTAGCTGACCTAACAATAATAATTTAAGGGCACAATAATAAAAAAATGGGGGTTACAAGGGTACAATAATAATAATAAGGGGGTTACACTAATAACAATAAGGGACTATACTAGTAATATAGGGACCTAACAAGGGTTGATTTAACGTAGTTGATTTGTCCAGTTTGTTGCATTTTGTCTGCATGTGTTATAACTCTCTAAAAAAATATATTTCCGCATCTGTATCCAATTTTTTGTAATTTGGATTGATTCGTTTTTTTTAGTTGCTAGAGTATTTTTTTTCCCTCTTTCCAAGATGAATTCTTAGATGGCATAATCTTATTTAAATGAAAGCAACAAATTGGATGGTTCCAATTACACAAATTGGAAATTTAAGCTCCAGACTCTACTTGATGGAAAAAATGCTTATAGGATTGCCACTGGAAACGAAGCTAAGATGACTGCTCCAAATGGTAGATCGAATACAACAATTCAAGATTGGGAGAAAAGGGAGATGAAGGAAAATGTGCTACTCAAATTATCAGTTAAAGATTGCATCATCTCTCATATTCGGGATTGCAAGATGGAAAATAGCATCTGGATAGTTCTCAAATATATGTATGAAATTAAGAACACCAGTCGAACCTTGTTCGTCAAAAAGAATATTCTCGCAATCAAAATGGAAGATAATGAGTCTGTTTCTTCATTCATATCCCAGAAAAAGGAAGTTAAAGATAAACTATCTAATATCGGTCAAATCGTGGAAAATGATGATCTGGTGAAAATTACCATGAATGGCATGATGGATGACTATCAGATGTTTATAACTGGATTGAATGCAAGAGAAAAGCCTCCATGCTTTGAAGATCTGAATGGGATTTTACTATAGGAAAAGGAAAGGAGGTTGTCTCTCAAACCTCAAGATTCAGATCTTGCATTGATAACAAAGTTCAAGCCAAAAGGGAGATCAATGGCTGATCATAGGAGGGGAAACACATCAAAAATGACACCACAAGGTATGAAATCGCATAAAAATGATCTCCTCCTAAATGATTTTATTGTCGTAAGATAGGCCATACTGCTAAATTTTGTCATAAGAAAAAGGCAAATAAGGAGAATGGAGGTCATTTGGCTGATGCAGATGCAGATTAGAATCTAGATGTTAGATTGTTCATGGCTGAGGCTGACACTTCTTTAGCTACTGAGGAGGATGAATCATATATTTGGTTCGTAGATTCTGGAGCCTCATCACATATGTCAGGTAAAAAGCAATGGTTCAGAAATGTTAGAGAATCTAACACTGGAGTAAAAGTCTACCTTGGAGATAATAGAGGATATGAGATCAAGGGACATGGAGATGTCCTTGTTAATCTACCTGATGGAAAGATCAGGAATATATCTGATGTGTGGTATGTTCCTGGCCTTAAGAAGAACATGATTTTTGTGTCAAAGATTACAAATCAGGATCTCAAAGTAGAATTTTTTAAATCTCATTGTATTATTAAAGACTTGTTGGATCAGATGAAGCCCATTGCTACAGGTATTTGCATAGGAGGACTCTACAAACTAGATGTGAAGAGTACGCCACAACAAGACTTGATGTCATCGGACAAGTTTGCTGAAAATTTGTGGCATCAGCGACTTGGTCATATCAATTTCAGTCATATTCTTCTGTTACAGAACAAAGATATGGTAGATGGTCTTCCTGTTTTGAAAAAGTTGCATATTGATTGTAAAGCACACCATGCAATTGTGGTATAATTGTTTTAAGGTAATTTATGGTATTTGTCTATTTTTTGAAGTATTGAATAAAATTGGCTTATATATGCTGTGTTAAAGGAATCATCCAAGGGAATTTGTAATCATTTTTTTGACATGAATTGCTAGTTTATCATGGTCAAAAAAATTGAAAAAAGACAGGAGGAAGAATAGCACTGATGGGACGAACAAGGAAAATTAAGAAATTTTGAAGAGAACTAAACCAATTGAGAAGAAAGAATCAAAGCGAAAAACACCAGAAAAATGTGGAATGTTTCAAGCCACTAAACCAATGACTAATGAAGACATGAATAAACATCAAGAATATCAAGAAACAAGTGCAATATTGAAGGGATTAATACCAGTATTTCCATCTTTCTCAAGTACAAATTTTAATATTTGAGAAATTAAAATGGAGGGACAACTTGGTTCAATAGATTTGGGGAAATTTGTTTAATAATCTTCTATGAATTCCTAAGATAATAATAGCAGAGGTGCAGTAGAAATTTTTCTTATTATATAAGCATTGGATGAAAACATATTGTCTATTGTTTTGCATGAATATGGTGAAGTAAAAACTGAAAAATTATTTCGATATATTTTACAGATGAAGTATAATGTGAGGGGAAGAAATATTCCTGAAAAGTCACCACAAGAATTTGTATAGAATTTTTCTGGAAAAGAGAGTGAAGAAATTGAAGAACTTGAAGTGAAAAATTATAATGAACAACTTTCAAGAGAAATTTGGTTCCAAATGTTTCAGGAAGAGAAGTGCATAGATAAATTTTTCAATGGAGTGGTAACCCAAGTCGAAGAACAATTGAAAGAAAAATATGAAACTGAGTATGAAAAATATAATGAGGATTTGGCAGACGATAGAGATCAAGAAATGTAGGAAACTCTAAATATAAAGGAAAATGAAAATAATTCAAATTATGATGATTTAGTGAAGCTTGTGAATTTTTCTCAATGTGAAGATACTAGCAGCAACCATGAAGAAGCGACATAATTTGAAGAAGAATTAAAGTTCCTTAAAGCACGGTTTTAAAAACCATGTTTTGATGAATTCTCCATAGAAGTTGCAAAAATGAATGTTGAAGATGACATGGATGATGTGTAAGATGTAAAAGTTAATGAGATTTTCATGTATTGGAGTCTTGAAGAGATTAAATAGTATTATGGATTGATGTTGGAGTTTTCCAATGAACAAGAAACTATTGATGATGAAAATGAACTTTTTGGAAAAGGAGTTGAAATGTATTGGCATCAAACTAGTTGCAATAAGAAGAAATATATAGATTTCATGATCCGAAGTAGGAAGAAAACTAAGCAGGTTCAAAGTGTAAAAGTTTAGAGCAGCAAATCCACGGAGAAATTTCATCAATATGTTGAAGCAAAGATAATCAAACTGAAATGTTTGAGTTATATCTGTAACCCTAACTAAGACTTATACCAGCAGACATTGTTATGTATTGTAGAAAATCCATTTCTCCATTAAGGGGCATGTTAGAATAATGTAGAAATGGAAATTTGATAGTTTTGTTGAGTTGTCTTCTTAGTTGTGAGGAAATTATCTGAATATATGTGAGTTATGAGGCGTTGTTCTAGAAGTATATGTTTTCCAATATAACTGAGTTGTCTTAGTTGGCGTGTGTATCTTCCATGTTTTTATGTTATCAAGTCGAGTAATCCCATATAATCGGATATATTGGGATGTATTTGTAGTGAGAAAGTGTAAGCAATCTTAGACCCAAATTAATAAAAATATTCCGTGGTCTTAATTTTTTTTTTTCTATTTCTATTATTCTTAATCTAAACATGTCAATAATAATTAAACCAATCATTTATATATGTCCACTTCTTATAATAAATAGTAATTTCTATGCCATGAAAAATAAAACAAAAAAAACTTTAATGCCAAAAGTTATGGGTTGTACTCAGGTTAAGCGTGTTACGAAAGGATCCTTATCACTCTCTGTTTACATTATCATATGACACTTCATAGGAAAATTCACTCTTTTTTGTAAAATGAAAACACTCGAGCTAGAGTTTTCATTACATTTATTCCTTGAGATTTTTTTTTTTTTTTTAATTCCATCCATTTTGAATTAAAATAAACATTAAAATAATTAAAATTCATATCAATCCAACTAAAATCATAAAATATCTATTATTTAAAATCACCATTACAAAAAAAATATGCTTTTATATTTTATGAACTTAATTTTGAATTTATTATAAAAATAAATCAATTAGAAATAACTATAATGATGATATGAAGTAGTATAAGCTATCAGAATAATGGAAGGCCTATATGGAAAAATAAAATATTTGGTTATATTTTTATGAATGGAAAAAGGAGTCAGAATCCATAGATGTGCATATGGCAGATGTTGAATCATCCTTAGCCAAACATTCCTCGACTACTACAGATGGCCGTAAACTTGAAAATCCTACCACTTTTCCTCCTTACAAAGTAATTCTTTTAGGAGAAGCTCAAAACATTGCGAAAGCTACTCCTTTGGTCCTAAAAGATGATAATGCCCTTGGAATTGATGGTAGAATAGAAAGAGTTAGTGAATAGAGAAACTGAGCTAACACAACAGTCAAAGGGTTAGAAATGAGTTTTGCAAAGTCCACAGAATTAAAAGAAAGATTTTATGGTTTACAAGTCTCCGTAAATAGCATTAATAGATCTCTGAATGATGTAAGTTATTCTAGTACAGTATTAAAAGGTTTTGTTAGAGAATCTCTGTAAAAAATTGAAGATGTTGAAAAGAAGATACATATAGGGATGCATTCTACTCAAGGGCTTATTGAATAATTATCTGAAAATTTTGATAAAATTCACATAGCTCCAAAAGATAAGCCCATTCATGTTTCTTATCTCTTCAAAATATCTGTAAATATCCAACATCCTATCAATCTTGTTGATAAATTTCCTTTCCTTTTTCCAAAAGAAACAACAAAATAAAAATCTGAGCCCATAACCCTTTCTTTTCTATTTAAAGAACTAGAAATACTAGAAAGCTCAGAACCACATCTCATCCCCATCTATGAGCCTATTCAAAGCCAATATACTAGGTATCCTGCACCTGATCTTAGTTGGAAAGGTAAACTCCATGAAACACATAACTTCCATCCTGAATCTCACAGAGAATGGAATATAGACAACCTGAGTGTTGGAAAAATAAGGCAAATGATAGATTTAATGTTCACAGAATATAAAATTATGTGCCTCAAAGGGAAAAATGAATTTGAAGCCTATAAATCTATCATTCAGTGTTTTACTGGAACATTATTAAGCTGGTGGGAAACATAGGCATCACTAGCATTAGTGACAAAAATGGAAACTGAAATTTTGAAGGATGAAGGGGGAGATATTATTCATAATCTGGATGGAAGCCCACAAAGTAATATGATTGGAGTATCGACTTCATTTATTTTAGAACATTGGTGTGGAGGAGAAGTTGAACTTGCAAGTAAGCATGATATGATTCTCATAAACCTTAAATGCTATAAAATGTCCGAGTATGAAGACTTTTATAGGCATTGGATCCAAAGAATATATGAAGTCAAGGATAGAAAAAAATTCTTATGGAAACAGGTCTATTTGGTAGCCTTGCCTTCAAAATTTTTTCATTACCTCAGACAACAAGATTCTTTCCAAATTCCATTCGAATCTTGCACTCGGGGAGAAATTTATAGCATTATAAACAGAGTCCTTGTAGAACTATGTACAAGCATGAAAGTAAACAAATCACTGCAAAAAGTATCTAGACTGTCAGACAACAAATCTATCTGTAGCAAATATGGCCTATCCATAGATGACCCCATAGTGAAAAGGAGAAAAGCTAAAAAGAAGGAAAAGAAAGAAAAAAGACAAGGATACAAAGAATATCCACAAAGGAAAAAGAAAGGGCCCAAAAAAGGGTACTACAAGTATGTTCCAAAGACACATTATTATCAACCTAAGGATATTCATCTAGAAACACAAAAAAGAGATTAGTGGAATAAATTAACTTGTTGGCTCTGTGGCCAACAAGGACATACTTCAAATCATGGCCCTCTAGGAGAAGAATCTAAAAGGAACAGGGGAAAAAAGTATTTTGAAGCAGCAAAGAATAAAAGAGCAGTAAAAACCCAAAGCATGGTGTCAATCACATGTTTCAAATGTGGTTCCAAGAACCATAGGTCAAAAAAATGCCTAAGCTTCCCACACAGAGAACAAATACAACAACAACAACTCTGCTCTACCTCAGAATCCTCAGAAAGTTATTCCTCAGAGTATTCTGAAGAATAATTAAATATTCATATGAATGAATGCAATTGTATTAATTCAGATGATTTCCACTGTGGTTGAGTTACTGAATCAGAAATATCCTCTGATGAAGAAGACTTTGTTTCTGAAAATAAACAAAAATAAAAAGTTCTCATGGCACAAACTATAGATGATGAAGAAGAAAAATTACTTGCCAATATCAGAGTGCTAGCAGAAGGGGAAATGAAATAAAAGTTACTTGAAACTTTTCTAAATACTATGAATATAAATTAAGAAAGAAGTAGCAGGACTGCTTCAAAAACAGAAGCTAAGGCGTTATTTTTTTATGCCTCATTTGAAAGAAATACAAGAGCCTTTCAAAGAGGCCAAAAACAATCCAAATAAAGATCCTTAACATTAGGAGAAATCAGCCAGGAGATTCATAATATCAAGAAGGAGATCTCCTCCTTAAAAACGAAACTCTCTGAAATAGAAAAATGAAAATCACCTGAAGAGAAAGAAATTTTTATCAATCCAAATATAGAAATATTTGAAGGAAAAGGAGATGACTCTGTTGGTTTTAGAGATATGTGAGTCATGACTATCCAATATCAACAACATCGTGTTATGTTAGATATTTTTATAAATGGTGAGATGTTTTCTCTAAAGTCCCTCATTGACTCAGGAGAAAATGTTAATATCTTAAATTCAAAAGTAATTCCAGCAAAATATTGGGTAAAATATTTTAGACATATAATTGGGTTGGGAAACAAAGATATATTATATGAAGCTCCTCAGGCTTTTATCTACTTCAAGGAATATCGTATAAAATTGAAATTTGTTGTTGTTGACATTCCTATTGATTGTATCTTAGGAAATATATTTTTGGATGTTGTAGAGCCACATGGATTAATCAGATTAAAAAATGGTAAGGCTGGTTTTTTTTATATCTGTACCAAATTTGAAAGGTAAACTACAAACAATTACTTTACCCTTTATATCCACGCCAAGGGTATCTATTATGGTACAAGCAATGCAACAGATTCAAAAGGAAAAAAATAAATTAGAAGAGCTCAAGGAGCTAAAAACAACCATGAAAATACGAGACTATCTTCAAACTCCTATAATCAAGCAAAGAATCTCAACCATGAGATTAGAATGTTGTGCTGAAGAACCTAATGCCTTTTGGCATAGAAAAAATCATTGCATGGAATTTCCATATAAAGAATATTATGAGGGAAAACCATGTAAAAGTAAAGAAATTCCAATGAAGAAAGAATACAGAGATCTGTGTCAAAAAGAAATAACAAGTCTATTAGAAATAGGGTTAATCAAGGAATCTAGCAGCCCTTGGAACTGTTATGGATTTTATGTCAATAAACATTCAGAACATATAAGGGGAGTTCCAGGACTAGTTATAAATTACAGACCCTTAAACTCTGTTCTTGCATATGACACTTATCTTATTCCCCATACGGGAAATCTCATAGCAAGAATATCAGGGGCTAAGGTGTTTTCTAAATTTGATATGAAATTTGGATTCTAGCAAGTTGCAATAAAGGAATCAAATAAATTCAAAACAACTTTCAGTGTCCCAGCAGGACACTATGAATGGAACGTGATGCCTTTTGGGCTCAAGCTCACTCCAAGATTGAGGAATTAGATCATCTTTTTGTTCTAAATACCGTATACCATATTTAGGCATACCAGGAGGACACATTTTACCAAACATTTCTTTAAGGCAACGGTCCTCATTTTCCAAGGAAGGAAGTTCATGGATCATCATTACATGGTCATAATCATGTGGGAATGGGATAGGTGAACACCTTGGATTTGGACAAGGATTTACAGAAGTTGTGAGAGAAGATTCTCCTGTCCTAGGGTCATGATTTTGATGTATGATAGAATATTCAAGACTGCTGAGATTAACTTTTTGATTGCAGCTTGGGCAAATGACTTGTAAAGTGGAAAAATTAACTATCTGGGAATATTCAAATAAATCAATGTGCAGACAATTTATATATGGTGTAAAATAACTAGCAGTATCAACATATTGCGGATATATATACATAGGTGAAGCTTTGCAGGCAATGTCTAATCTTCTGTGATCTATGGTGGATCTTCTAGGAAAATACACTACAACAAATGAAGGTCCTTCTTTGATATCAACAGAAGTAATTCTCTATATTTCTGGGGGTTTCTTATTATCAACAACCCAATGTTCTCGGAAAATTAGTTCTTCCCATTTGATAACCTAATGTTCTAATTTTTTACTTTGTGCATCAATTAGAACAATTACACTGGATTTTTATTCTCGACTAGGAGCATGGAGGACAACAAGATAGAGAGTATTGGTGTGTTGGAAACATCCAAAAGTTTGGATATAAATATTATTACTTTTCTTCTTCATATCAAATACGATTGTTTGTATGTAAAGTTGTAGACTATCTTTGATATGCTCATCAAATGTGTAGACAAATAATTTCAGGTAGCAATCAAAATAAACTAGTCCATTAGATAATGGAGCAACCATCCCTCCTATTAAGGAATCATAATACTTGTTATGAGTCATATCTCTAACTGTAGCAAGCACAAACGTATTCAGACCTCTATGAGTTAGGGCACATATCCATATTCTTATGCATCCCAAGTGTAGATATTTAGTCTTCAGTTGCCTAGCTTCACTTTGGAGTTTCTTAGTATCAAGCAGGGAGATTGTTTGTACAAAATTGAAATTTCCTTGAATCTGACTTATAATTTATTTAATAGATATTCTAGTTATTTATTTAAGTTAAAACATTGAAAAATCAGAATATACTTTTGATGAGTCTATAATTGGCAGACACCATTTGGGTGCAGGCTAGCTCTCTAAATATTCAAGTTCGACATAATTTATAGTATTTTTAGATGATGATGCAAACATATATCTTAATGGGTTTTCTTCAACTTGTTCTTTGGATTCAAGCTCTCCGTAAGAAATTAATCTTCTAGAACATTCCATTTCTATTAAGTTATAGATTTAAGTACTAACCACAGTGAATCAAACGTTACTGGCTCTGATACCAATTTACTGTAGGGGCTTCGACATGAAGATTTATTTTGACCAATCATGCTTTTTTGAGTTTCTTTTCTGTGATCAATACACGAACTCCTACATGAGCCTATGGACGTTCACACACTATCGTCCTTCACAGGACCTCCTGTCTTCAATGGACTAGTGTTCCTCAGACCTCGGTGAACCTCAGGCGAACCTCTAGTCTCACAAATACTACCTAAACATACAATTTTAACAAAGGCAGAAAAACACAAATGTACTAAGATAAATGCTCAACTCAGAAATGGATACTATTTTATTTATGAATATTTTCTTACAAACTTTTACAGAGAGAAATTCTAAAGCTCTTTCTCAGAGGTAGACTGTTAAGGCATTTATCAGATGTTGCAACTTGGTAAAAAAAAAGCTATATGAAGGCTACCTGGCCTTTCACAGACTCTATCTCAAAACTTGAACTTATTAAAATACACTGACATACACAAACCCTATGAATCTTGCCACTTTAGGTTCTCACCAGAGCTCTCACTCTGATGCACAAGCTTCTTAGATTCACACTCTAAATAGATAGAAGATTCCCAAAGAAAGAGATTCTTTCTCGGACTCAAAATCCAAACTCCAACTATGAATCTCTCGAATGAGCCTAACTCCCTCCCTATATAGGATATTTAGGGGACAAACATCCAAAAATCGGACAGACAAATTGAGTATTATCCTCCATCAGTCATTAATATGTGGGTCGAATCCCACCAAAAGTCAGAGAAGTTCTCCAAGTCTCGTGAATGAAAGGAATATTAGTACATTACACAGTGGATGATTTGAATAAATCCCACGTAAAATTTTATACTGTAAAATATTGGAATCTTCAGAAATATTTACATTATGGATACTTTTAACAAGAAAATCCCACGAGAAAACTAGTCACTTATAGTTTGGTGACTAGACATAATTATTACACAGTGGATACTTTATGGATAAGCCCACCAGAACCATGATTATTCTCCCAAAGGAGTGGCCCCTATAAAAATCATTGTGGAATATCTGAATGAGTCCCAAGCATTGGTATATATTCTTTGCACGATCATTGGTTTTCTTAGGATGATCTGATGTTTTATCTTGGTCATTAGTAACGATTCAAGATGTATTTCTTGAAGTAACGAATAATTTGTCTATCTGGGTAGTTATTTAGATCTCCAACAGTTTTAAATCAGATTGGAAGAATAAAGGATCCATAGCTATTTTATTCAATCCATAATCATTCCACCATTTTCGAAGCCATTCGCATTGTCTTTGTCTCTGAGTAGTCCATGTTGCTCCAAACTTAACCCTAGTATAATGAACTTCTTCTTTTCCATCTACATTTATGATATCCCAGCATAACTTTTTGTAAACTAATGCAACATATTGAAAAGGAAAAAAAAAATAAGAAGAGCTCAAGGAGCTAAAAACCACCATTAAAATATGAGACTATCTTAAAATTCTTATAATCAAGTAAAGAATCTATGTTGATATTGCAACAAGATGATGAGCTTAGTGGAAAGGAGTCGCCTTCACTAAGTGGGCCCACAGGATATTTTTGGCGCAAAGTCTATTTTTGGACATATGGATCATGTTCTATGAGTTGCAGGATGCTATTTGTGGATGGTTGGGTAAGTCGGGAAAAATATATGGACTTCTATTTTTAGACATACTGGGCGGAATCTATTTTTAGATTGCCAGTCTAAAAATAGATATGTCGAATATTATTAGCTCTTAAAAATATTTGGACTCTAAACATTATCTTATCCTATTGGAGCACTTCAGTTTGATGCCTGGATGTGGCACATGCAGCTGAAAGAAGGAATTACGCTATTCCTAGGGTTTAGTGGAGCTATTTCATGGTTGACTTCAGTTAGAACTCATGTGACAGAGTTTGCTGGAGTTGATGAGACAGTTACTGGAGTTGTGTTCAGTTTAACATAGTTGAGCTAGTTGTATCTAGTCTAACTAATTGATACAATTAGTGAGAGTGGTGTGAATTAATTATTAATTAATTATCTAATTATAAACTCATGAATCAACTAAAGAATACATCAATTAACTGCAGTGCATGGACAGTTTCAGTGGAGACCAGTGAAGAGGTAGGTGAAAGAGCAAGTGTGACTATCAGTTGTGAATATACTGGTGCATGATATTTTCACACACATTGATGGAGAAGCCAATGAGGATTTCATAGTACATACCAGTGGGATTTGAACCTTGATCTAGAAATTATGCATATTGGATTGCGCAGTAGAGGCTGGCTAACAGGTGGAGCAGATTGGCGCATGTGTTTTGTATGATCTGAGCTTGTGTAGTGTGTAACAATTGGAGATTGTACTGAGAGCTTGTGAGGAGTTTCTAAAATTATTGTTACATGATCTCTACCATTATAATATACAGATATTTTGGGGTTTTTAGCTTTAATCTTTCCCATAAATACTGTGTTTATATGTGTGATTGTTTATGGTTTTAATGTGCGCATGTGATTGTTTAATTTCCGCAAATTGATGATCAATAATAGAAGAGGTTATGTATTATGCATGAAGCTCAAGTAGTGTGTGATCAGGATAATCTCGGTGAATAATTTAACAGTTATTCAAATTTATACATGGTATCAAAGCATTATTGATCATTGGAGCAATTGCAAAACATTGAAGCGGTTGAGTTTTGTGCTGGTGGAATTCGAATTTGCAGCAGTGTTTTCTTGGTGTCGAAGTTGAGATTTATTTCAACTGATTGCAATTGGAGTATGCCCTTGAGGGCAGCTTGAATTATATTTCATGGAAGGATAGGATGGAGGCGGTGTTAGATGACAATGTGTCGAAGGAGTTCATAGATGCTGAAGTCCCAAAGCCTACTTCTAGCGATGCTGTCGTAATTGAGGCTTGGCAAAAGAAGACAACAAAGTGTCGAAGGATTCTGTTTTGGAGGGCGTGAAGGATCATATAGTGTCCAGCCTGCATGGTAAGGCTTCTCCATTCTTGATGTGGAAAGCCTTGACAGATTTATTCCAAAGCAAGAGTGACCAGAGGAAGTTGGCGCTCAAGGATAAACTCAGAAACATAAAGATGGAGAAGGGAGATAGTATGCCCAAGTACCTCACGAAGTTCATCCAATGCAGGGATGAGCTGGGAAGTGTGGGGGTGATTGTTGATGATGAGGACTTGGTGAGCTTGGCTCTCCTTGGGCTTCCGAAGAGTTGGCACTCCTATCAGGACTCTGTCAATGGTGGGGAGAAATTCCGGGATGGGACGACTGGTGGGATCTTGTGGGTAGATAGGCGGTCTCGGACGGATCTTCATCAAAGAACTCTGATGAAGAGAATTGCGCTTTGGCTGCCAAAGCAAAGAAGGGGAAGAGCAAGAAAGCTTCTCATTCCGGTGCGAAAGGCAAGAAGGAGGACATGTCCAAGGTGAAGTGCTTTCACTGTCACCAACACGGACATTATGCCACAAATTGTCCGCAGAAGAAGAAAAATAAGCAAGCTGCTGGATCTGCAGCTGGAGAGGCCTTAGCCTCGCAGTTTGAGCTGGATTTTTCACTGATCGCATGCTTGGTCTAAAGTGTGATGGGATCAGTATGGTTCTTGGACAGTGGTGCGTCTTTTCACATGACTGGAGATCAAGATCTGTTTTCAGATCTGGATGAGAAAGATCTTGGAGTGCACATCGAGATGGGCGATGATGGTAGATATAGTGCGACCGGTATCGGTACCATTTCCTTTGAGAGGGAGTCTAGTAAACCCTTCGTATTGAAGGAAGTGATGCATGTTCCAGGATTGAAGAAGAATCTTATCTCTGTGGCGATGTTAGAAGACAAGGGATATGATGTTGTCTTTAGCGAGGGAAAGGCTTTCCTGCGCAGTAAGGCAACTGGTGAGACCCGGAGGATAGGGGTTCGAGTTCAGAACCTTTATCGATTGCAGGTAGATGGGTGCGCAGCAATGGCAGGCAAGGCAGAAGGAGTGGTGAGCCGGGATGATGGCGAGTTGTGGCACCGGAGATTGGGCCACCTTCACCATGGAGCTTTGAAGATACTGTAGCAGATTTCTACTGGGCTTCCTAAAGGCACTCTTGCACAGTCAGATCAGTGCAAGGGGTGTACCTTGGGAAAATTTGTGAAAGCCACCTTTCATGAGAAGGATAGTCGCGCCACGACGATCCTTGAGAGAATTCACACAGACGTGTGTGGACCTTTCTCAGTAGCTTCGACAACAAAGCACAGGTATTATGTGATATTTGTTGATGACTTTTCTCGTAAGTGTTGGATCTTCTTCATGCAGAAGAAGAGCGAGACATGCTCAAAGTTCTGTGAGTTCAAGGCACTGGTTGGGAAAGAATCGGGAAAGCAGGTGATGGCTCTAAGGAGCGACAATGGTGGTGAATTCATCTATGGGCGAATTCAAGGAATTTTGCAGCGTAGAAGGAATTCGAAAAGAGCTCATAGCACCTCATAACCCACAGCAGAATGGGGTTGCTAAGCGGAAGAATAGAACTATCGTGGGTGCTGCACGGGCGATGTTACATGATCAGGGCCTTCCCATACACTTGTGTGCTGAGGCATGCAATACTGTAGTATATGTTCAGAACCGTTGTCCTCACATGATACTTGGCATGAGTACACCCAAGGAGGCATTTTCTGGTAAGAGGCCTGATATTTCCCATTTGAGGATTTTTGGTTCACCTGTTTACATTCATGTGACGAAGGATGCCAGGAAGAAGTTGGAGCCAATTTCAGAGGTTTGGATATTTGTGGGGTACACTGATATGCCCCACAACTATCATGTGTATTTTCCAGACAGTTGCAAGACTGTTGTGCGACGGGATATCAAACTTTAGGAGGAGCAAGCCATGAAGTGTTCGCTTGAGAGGGAGCCACACTTGCATGCAGATGAGGAGCTATTAGTTCCTAAGGATGAGTCTCAGGATGTGGACCAGCCACAAGATGAGGTTCATGGAGTGGAAGAAACCACTCATGCAGCGCCAACCATCAGAGGGTGGAAGTGCACTATAGAAGCTGAGCGACTGGCTCAAGATGCAGGGAAGATTGTAGGAGCACCTTCATCACAACGCAAATAGAGACAACCACCTGATCGGTATACTGGATACATGGCTCTTGTGAGAAAGTGTATCATGACAGATCCATCCTCTTTCGAGGAAGCTGTGGAGGATCCCACATGGGTTGATGCCATGGTGGAAGAGTATGATTCGATTGTCAGAAACAGTGCATGGGAGATTGTCCCAAGACCGGAGGGGAAATTAGTGGTGATTCGAGATGGATCTACAAAGTGAAGCAGGCAGCTGATGGGAGTGTGGAGAAGTACAAGGAAAGATTTGTTTCCCGAGGCTATTCACAGATAGAGGGGATCGATTATGAGGAGACCTTTGCACCTTTCGCAAGGTATTCTTCCATACAGACGATTCTTGCTCTCTTAGCGCAGATGGGGTGGCAAATTCATCAGATGGATGTGAAGATTGCATTCCTCAATGGAGTCATTGAGGAGGAGGTGTACATAGAGCAGCCCGAAGGTTTTGAGATCTTCAGCAGTGAGTCGCGTGTGCGAAGACTCAAGAGAGCTCTGTATGGGTTGAAACAAGCACCTCATTCTTGGTACACACGGATAGACATTTATTTCACCAGACTTGGATTCTCCAAGAGTGAGGCGGATCCGAACCTATACCAGATTATGGTGGAGGGTAAGTTGTTGATCATTGTACTTTATGTAGATGATTTGATTTTGACAGGTGATGAGTTGTTGATACTCTCATGCAAGGAGGATCTTGCAAAGGAGTCTGAGATGAAGGACTTGGGCCTCCTTCATTATTTCTTGGATTGGAAATTTGGCAGTGCAGTGGTGGACTATTTGGTTCTCAAGGTAAGTATGCCTGGGAGATACTGGAGAAGTTCAACATGCATGGCTACAAGCCTGTTGATACTCCTGTTCCTGGTGGTTGGAGGAAGGAGGATGCTACTTCAACAGAGGTAGTGGATGCCACTGTTTATCAAAATTTGGTGGGGTCGCTTATGTATCTGGTCAATACATGACCCGACATATGCTATGCAGTTAACCAAATTTCACAAGCTATGGTTAAGCCTACCAAGCTCTTTTGGAAGGTGGGGAAGCATGTATTGCGTTATCTCAGAGGCACATCGAGATATGGATTGTGGTACAGACATTCGGATGAGGTGAAGCTGTGTGGCTTCACAGATGCAGATTGGGCAGGGAGCCCATCAGATAGAAAGAGCACATCTAAAGGGATTTTGAGTATCGGGCCGACAGCAGTTTCTTGGTACAGCAGGAAGCAAAGATCCGTGGAATTCAGTTCAGCAGAGGCCGAGTATATGGCAGTAATTTTGCCTGCATGTGAGGCTATATGGATGAGGAAGATCCTGGTAGGGTTGTTCGGTTCACACTTAGAGCCTACTGTGATTTATTGTGATAATCAGAGTTGCATCAAACTCTTGGTTAATCTAGTATTTCATGATAGATCTAAAAATATTGACATTCGGTATCATCATATCAGAGATTGTGTGCAGTGGAGAATCATGTTACTTCCATACATTCCTACGAAGGATGAGGATGCTGATATCTTGACGAATGCGCTCACCAAGAGAAAATTAGAATACCACAGAGGCAGGATAGGGGTTGCAGATAATCCATATCTTTTTGAGAGGGAGTGTTGAGATTTCAACAAGATGATGAGCTTAGTGGAAAGGAGTCGCCTTCACTAAGTGGGCCCGTAGGGTATTTTTGGCGCAAAGTCTGTTTTTAGACTATGTCTATTTTTAGACATATGGATCATGTTCTATGAGTTACAGGATGCTATTTGTGGATGGTTGGTCAAGTCGGGAAAAATAGACGGACTTCTGTTTTTAGACATACTGGGCGGAATCTATTTTTAGATTACCAGTCTAAAAATAGATATGTCGAATACTATTAGCTCTTAATAATATTTGGACTCTAAACATTATCTTATCCTCTTGGAGTACTTCAGTTTGATGCCTGGATGTGGAAAATGCAGCTGACAGAAGGAATTATGCTATTCGTAGGGTTTAATGGAGCTATTGCATGGTTGACTTCAGTTAGAACTCATGTGACAGAGTTTGGTGGAGTTGATGAGACAGTTAATGGAGTTGTGTTCAGTTTAACTTAGTTGAGCTAGTTGTATCTAGTCTAACTGATTGATACAATTAGTGAGAGTGGTTTGAATTAATTATTAATTAATTCACTAATTATAAAATCATAAATAAACTAAAGAATACATCAGCTAACTGCAGTGCATGGACAATTTCAGTGGAGACCAATGAAGAGGTAGGTGAAAGAGCAAGTGTGACTATCAGTTGTGAATATACTGGTGCATGAGATTTTCACACACATTGATGGAGAAGCCAATGAGGATTGCACAGTACATACCAGTGGGATTTGAACCTTGATCTGGCAATTATCCATATTGGGTTGCACAGTAGAGGCTGGCTAATAGGTGGAGAAAATTGGAGCATGTGTTTTGTATGATTTGAGCTTGTGTAGTGTGTAACAATTGGATATTGTACTGAGAGCTTGTGAGGAGTTTGTAAAATGATTTTTACATGATATCTATCATTATAATATACAGATAGTTGGGGGTTTTCAGCTTTAAGCTTTCCCATAAATATTGTGTTTATATGTGTGATTGTTTATGGTTTTAATGTGCACATGTGATTGTTTAATTTCCGCAAATTGATGATCAACAGTACAAGAGGTTATGAATTATGCATGAAGCTCAAAAAGTGTGTGATCAGGATAATCTCGGTGAATAATTTAACAGTTATTCAAATTTCTACAATCTCAACCCTGAGATTACAAATAGAAAGAGAATGTTGTGCTGAAGAACCTAATGCCTTTTGGCATAGAAAAAATCATTGTGTGGAATTTCCTTATAAAGAATATTATTAGGTAAAGCCATGTAAAAGCTGAGAAATTCCAATGAAAAAAGAATAAAAATATCTATGTCAAAGAGAAATAGCAAGCCTATTAGAAAGAGGGTTAATCAGGGAATCTAGCAGCCCTTGGAACTGTTATGGATTTATGTCAATAAACATTTAGAATAGATAAGGGGATTTCCAAGACTAGTTATAAATTGCAGACCCTTAAACTCCGATCTTGCAGATGACACTTATAATATTCCCCATCAGTGAAATCTCATAGAAATAATATCAGGGGCTAAGGTTTTTTCTAAATTTGATATGAAATCTGGATTCTGGAAAGTTGCAATAAAGGAATCAGATAAATTCAAACAGCTTTCAGTGTCCCAATAGGACACTATGAATGGAACATGATGCCTTTTGGGCTCAAGAATGCTCCTTCCAAGTTCCAAAAAGTCATGGATACCATCTTTATACCTTGTTTTGATTGGATATTATTCTATATTGATGATGTATTGATTTTTTCCAAAAATGTCCATGAACATTTTAAACAGCTTCAAACGTTTGTTCAATTAGTCAAACACAAAGGCTGTTTCTTAGTAAGAAAAGGTTGAGCTCTTTCAAACAAGTATCAAAATTTTGGGACACAATCAAAGATGGACATATCACTCTACAAAAGCATGCTTTGGAATTTGCTAACAAATTCCCAGCTGTTATTACTCACAAAACCCAATTACAAAGATTTTTGGGTTGTCTGAATTATGTAAGCAGTTTTTATAAATATGTTTCCAAGGACAGGCTATTACTCAACCAAATACTATAGAATCATCCACAACCATGGTCTCTTGCACATACAGAAGCAATCAAAAGAATAAAAATTAAGGTAAAAACTCTCCCTATTCTTCATATTACCGATGAATATTATTTTAAAATTATTGAAACATATGCCAACTACATAGGGTGGGGAGGAATAATAAAGTAGAATAAGGAAGGAGAAGATAAAATTGTCTAATGTGTCTGAAGAACCTGGAGCCCATTTGAGAAGAAATATTCTACTATAGAGAAAGAAGTCAAAGAAACATGGAATTGCATTGAAAAATTTGATATCCACCTAATTCATAAAAAAATTCTTTTAAGGATTGATGCCCCTGCACTAAAAAAGGTCCTTAACAAAGACATAAAGAAACTAGGTGAAGCTAATTTTGCAAGGTGGCAGGCTCTATTTTCAAATTTTGACTTCAATGTCAAACATATTAAAGGATAAAATAATTTCTTGCCTGAATTTTTAAGTAGAGAATACCTAACTCAGGTAGACACTATCATGGTAATAGTAATAGAATGCGATCCTTCCCATCAAACAAAGACTTTGAGGAGTATTCATGAAGAACAGAACTGGGAAGAATAATGTAAAAATTGAAAACCCACATGGCAGTTAAGAAATACAAAGGTATTAGATGAAAATTTACTATCTCATTCATACATACAAAATTTAGTACCAGAGTGAAAAATCTATCCCAATGGGGAGTAAAAGGATACACGATATGGTGTATCAAAGAATTATGTTATCTACACATTTGGCAGAATAATCTTTAAGTAAATATTTTCATGATATAAATATTATTTGGACAAAAGGAAATAACCAAAGAAAGGCCAGGTAGCCTTCAGATAGCTTCTTTTTTACCAAGTTGCAACATCTAATAAATGCCTTAACAATCTACCTCTGAGAAAGAGCTTTAGAATTTCTCTCTGTAAAAATTCGTAAGAAAATATTCATAAATAAAAGAGTATCCATTTCTAAGTTGATCCTTTATCTGAGTACATTTGTATATTTCCACCTATGTTAAAATGGTCTATTGACATAGTATCTGTGAGACCAAAGGTTCGTCAAATGTTCACTGAGGTCTGAGGAACACCAGTCCATTGAAGACAGGAGGTCCTGTGAAGGAAACTAGTGTGTGACAGTCCAGGGGTTTGTGTACGGGTTTTTGTATTGATCACAGAAAAAAAACTCAACAAAACATGATTGGTCACAAGAAAGCTTTGCGTCGAAGCCCCTACAACAAATTAGTATCAGAGCGAGTAAATTATGGTTAATTGCGGTTACTACTCAAATCTATAACTTAATAGAAATGGAAAGTTCTAGAATATTCGTTTCTTATAGAGAGATTAAACACGAATAACAAGTTTAATAAAATCCATTAAGAGATATGTTTGCATCATCATCTAAAAAGATAATAAATTTTGCAGAACTTGAATAGTTAGAGAGTGAACCTACACCCAAATGGTGTCTTCCAAGTATAGACTAATCAGAAGTATATTATGATTTGTCAACGTTCCACCTTAAAGCAGTAACTAAAATATCTGTTAAAGAAATTATAAGTTAGATTCAATATGTTAGTATGAATCTTGATTCAAGGTGTATAGTAAATCTATGCATTAGAAGACATTAAACAGTAGAAAAATAAGATTTACTCCATAGATCCAATAGACAAGACAATAATATATCCAATGAAATTTTTATTAATGGCACCTGGGAGGAAAACACAAGAGGGTGTTCCCTGTTCTCCTCAATGGGATGGGTTCTTGTAAGTCCTCAGCACTTCAGATTTAGAATTCCTCTCCCTTGATGGTGTAGAAAACCCAGAAAAAAATGGAAAAATATGGCTATGATAATAGATCAATAGCTAGACCAAGAGTTGAGATCCAGAGTGATCTTTAGGCAACAAAAGGTGACAAGTGAATGGGAAAACCCTTCTATTTATAACAAAATATTGAGTTATTCTAGAGATTGGTGAATAATTAAAATATTATTAATTAAATCTAGATCCAAATTTTATGGAATATTTTATTATATTTTTTAGAGGGAAAGGAATTTGACTTGAGTGAAATCCCCTTATTTGTAAATAATAAATAGATAAACGATTTATTTATCATTTTAAGGATGTGATTAAGTAATAATAAATAAATAAATGATCTATTTATCATTTTAAGGATATCGTTGAGTAATAATCAAATAAATAATGATTTATTTAATTATTTAAGGGTGAATTAGTCATATTTAACAAAGAATATTATTTCAATAAGATTTAAACAATTATTCTTTAGAAAATAATAAGATAAATAATGACTTATCTAATTATTTTTTTGTTTTGGGTTAAATATAACCAAAAATATTAATTAAACTACTATTTAAGTAATTATTTCTTGAGGAAAATCAAACAAATATATATTTATTTAATATTTCCTTATGGGGTTTCCTGTTTAGACCATAAACAACTTAATAAAGGTGATTTACTAAGTTATTTTCATAGTGCAAGAAATTTTACTTTGAGTAAAATTGGTCTTACATGATGTACTTGGGTCCATCTAATGATAATAGGTTAGATGACCAAAAAATGGTGTAACAGATTGCCCCAAAGTGTGCGAGAGTTAGGAGCTAATCGTATGACTAAAGTACGTTGTAAGAACTCAATCACTAGACATCGAAGGGGAAGTCAAAGAGAGAGAAGTATAAGGTAAACAAAAGTGCTGAAAGAACTAGACCCTGAGGAGGCGACTTGCAGGTGCGACAAGTCTTTTTTATGAGTGAGTACCTGCTATAGGCGATGGGGGAGGCATACCTATGCCCGCCGAGGCAATAGTACAAACAATAAGGTGCCCAAAAAACCACAGAACACAATAATAAAGCATATGCTGGCCTAAACATGAGCCAGTTAAATAACACGATAATGAATCCCACATACATATTATGCCTGGGATAACACCCACGAATTTGTACAATAATATCTGAGTACATGAGATATAAATACAACCCAGATGCCCCTGAAAGCAGGAAAGGGCTCTAAAAATATGACTAATAGATGCAAACAAAAAAGCGCTGCAAGCAGCTGAGGCCGACATCATCAAATGTATGGAGCTGCATCGAAGGCTGTAATGAAGAGGTCATCCGAGTGTGTGGGGGGCTACCTGTAGGGCCACCCCCTCATGAGGACTGAGACATCTCACACACACCCGGGAATCATCGATGTCAGCTGCTGCATCACTGAACCATCAAGTATATGGATCTCGATCATGTTGAAAGGAGCTGGAGCTAAGAAGCAATGAAGTCAAAGGGAAATAAAGAGTCCCTTTGCCTGATTTGAGGTATCAAACAAAAGTGGAAGCTGGAACCAAGGTACACCACCCTTTAGACCTATCTTTTGTAATGAATGAGCTGATGTCGACAGAAGGAGGTCTACCATAGGTGAAGCAATAAGGGATCCTCAACTAAGGCCCGAGAGAAAATAGTAGAGCGACTGATAGACTGACACCAATGATGATGATGAAATGGGGGGAGATGAGTAGCGAACGGACGACTTCCTTTGTTAGAGCATAAACAGCATGGATGACCTTGTAGCGACTGACAAAATATCATGGGGGATAGGGGACAGTGGGATTGAAGGCCATAATGAGCGATACGAGAGAGAAACCAAGCAATGAAGGGTAGAGGACTATAGCGAGGTGCGAAAGAACTCGAGATAGACTCCATGAAAGTAATGATGACTCAACTCAGATGCTCTAAAAAAGGGTGACTGGATGGTGCTGCCAGATAGGAAAAGGGTCCAATGGGGACCATAAAGGCATGAGTACAATATGGTAACTCGCGATGAAAGTCAACACGAGCATGGAAAAGTATGGAGGCAACGTGGTGCCCCCGGTACGAGTGTTGCAAGTGAAGAAATTTGATTTTGAGGAAGAGTGACGTAGTGCTTCATGGGAAAAATGTGTCCCAGTGAAGTATCAAATCACTAAAAACTAACAAATACCCATTTGAGGGCTCGGTGAGAGCTTTCCAACGGTGCAGAGGGTTTGGTAAACAGAGCTACAGTTGGATCGCAGCAGGTGAAAGAAAAAATAGGGGTTTCTCTTTTAATAAGGCATTTTCCCTCCAAAATCATTCATTTTCATGTGGAGATGTGGTGAATGTAGAGAGGAGAGAAGGCCCTAAATCTTGTGGCGATCGTAGCGGACAAACCAACCGTTGGAATCGAGATTCGTCAGTTGCAGGTAAGAGCCCTAACCCTACTCTTTCTTTTAAGTGGATTAAAAGTTCAAATTAGGTACGTAAGGCTCAGTAAAAACTCTCTACTCCTCTTCATGGCTGGGTCACACTTTTTACGGCAAAAAGTGTGACCTGGGTAGCAGGTTTTGGCCAGAAAAGTGCGACTTGTCCTATGTTTATGCCTGAAAAGTGCGACCTGTCTGGGAGGGGTGCTTCTGTGTTGTTTTTTGGTTGAGTACTAGGGTTTTTTGATGAGAAACAATCTTTCCTATCTGTATACTGATAAATATGATGGTTTTGTGCAGGTATAGAAAAATTACAGATCAAATGGAGAGAGAGAGACCTGGGCACATTACGGTCGGAGATCTGGGAGGATCAAGGTGTCCACAATGATTTTGCTAGGTTTGGGGTTCTGAATTTTGTGGAGAACCCTTTGATGAGAGCTGGTGAGCCCTTATTGGCCTGGATTGTCAGCTGTTGGGATCCGTACCATGAGGTCTTTATAGTGCAGGGGCACCGGATCAAGTTGACGGTCCAGGATATATATTTCTTGAATGGTCTTCCACCACTTAGGATGGTAGGGAATACTCAGCCAGTATTACCACATGGGTGGAACATCATAGAGTTTGTAGAGTGCCATTGTCGGCCAGGTCTCCAAGTAAAGGGGACTCGGATACCCATCGGGGATTTGGAGAGGTTAGAGACCCGTGCTGTGGCCGCAGTGGTGCTGCGGATTCTGGGAAACCAGACACTCCATCACTTCATGGGGGGTGAATTGATGCTTTTGGAGAGTGTTTTGAGTGGTACCTACTATGGGTGGGCCCGGATGATGCTGTCTTCATTAAAACGATAGTTTTCGCTATGTAAGCGACAAGTGAACCATGACTGTGCATACGGTATAGTTTTGTGCTCTTTCTTCTTTGAGAAGATCCTGACACTTCGACCTCGCATATAGCTCCCAGATGGAGGCCCGAGAGAACCTAGGATGCGCCGGTGGGGGCGACTACTATGCAGAGGAGGAGGTGGAGTAGTTGGACGGGTGTTCCATCCTGATTTCTTTGTTCATTGGGATCAGATGCCGCTGTATATAAATGACTATCCCTATAGTGGGATGAGTTATTGTGGGGACCCTTATCTACCACTACTGCCTGGTCGTATATGGGGACCCAATGGTGAGTGAAAAATTGCTAATATTTTATGTGCATGTAAAGTTTCTAGAATATTATATGTGATACTGATTCTTTTTATTTTGGTATGTAGATACAGCACTGGTAAAATCTACCGGTTACATGGCACGACTTGCAGTATCAGGGGCCACAGAGTCTAGCGGACCAAGGGCGCAGCACAATGAGGATGAAACAACCCTTTTGGAGGATATCCGTCATAGATGTGAGAGGCTTCTGACCGGTGTTTCAGAATGTGGTTGGCAGGACTTAGATGACCAATACATAGAACCATGTATTGGTTTACCCTTGAAATGGCGAGGGTTCATGCGGTGTTTGGTGATGGCCAGATAGGGCATGTGCGATCTACGAGCGGCGGGGGAGCCATTGGCTCAGGATCCTCCAGATAGTGATTAGTGTGTAGGGGCAGGTGCTGCCCCCAGTTTTTAGGTTTTTTAACATGCTATGGGCATGTCATACGTATCATAGTTAATGAAATCTAAAACATTTTATACGACACATACTATGGATATGCATCGTTTTGATATTTTTATGTTATTGTCTTTTGTTAAATGTGTGTGTTAAATGAAAATCCAGAATACAGTTTGCAATGCGATCTATGTAGTGATTTAGTGCTCTAGGTACATGAATGAAAGTAATGACTTCAAATTCACGCATCAAAAGCGTCACTCGTAAATATCTTCTAAAAAGGAAAAGGATAGGATTATGCACACGATATACACCATTCAATTGCATGACAAGAAGTAGGGAATCTAAACGAACATGAAGGTGGAGGATGTGATGTGAAAGGGCATCGGTTAATAAACCTCACATAGCATAATATTCGGCCTGATTATGGGTAGCAGTACCAATGCATACACCATTTGAAAGAACAAGTGCCTGCAAAGGGGTAAAAATGGCCCAACCTGCCGAGGCTAAATTCCGGGAGTAGCAACTTGCACCATTGACAAAACCGATATAAGGTGTTTATGGGTTGTCCCTCTGAAAGGTGCCATAAGACAATAAAGGGGAGGATAAAGAAGAATGATGGAAACCTGGGTGCATATTAGAAATCGAATGCACTTTGTGGAAAGGAGTGATCTGGGTAGTATGTCTACCTCCCACATGCCGTCGGTGAGGGGAAGTGTGGGAGCTACTGGAGGTGTAGCTTGAGCTCAGGCTGCATAAGTCACCAAAGGTATGGATGATTGCATCTCGTTTATGGGTGGGAAATATGAAGTCAGGGGTGGACGTAGCTTCCATGATGTCATTGTCACAACAGGAGGTGGAAGGACAGGAGGAAGGGAGACCACATGACGCGGCGAGGCTACCTGACTCATCATCATGAGAAGAAAGACTCACATGCGCATCATCGCGGGGGATGAAATAAGAACAAGCAGATAAAGGATCTACTGATGATGAGCCCGGGTGTTTGCTAAAAGGGGGTCAAGAGAAACAAAAAGAGAATATTCATAGGGATCTTCTGTCGAGGGTCTCAAGGATGATGAAAGCTAGAGGATGGTGCCCGCATGCTCTATCATTTCGACATCAGGGAGGGGGAATGTCAGTAGGAGCGGGTAAATTGTTAGTCTAGCCTACAACATACTATGCAAGCACGGGAGAAGCGGATTGATTCTGTTTAATCTCATACTCCCGAACTACCTCCAAAGAGGCACGGTAATGTGTAAGGCGGGGAAAATGATGGGAGTAATGGACACGAAGACCACACAAAGCACAAGGGTTCTTGGTGTGAATAGTCTTGGTGTTCTTGGGTGCGGTCGATGAAGAAGTAGAGGTTTCAGGGACCGTAGACTCAAGGAATGCGACATTAACCATGGGCTTGATGCGGGGCAACTTGAGACAAGTATGAGTGGCATGACCGACGACATCACACAAAGCACATGGCTTTGGAGGCGGAGGAGGTGGAAGGTCAGTCTAGGCATATTTTTCCTTTGAGGTATTTTTGTGAGCTCCGCCCTTCTTACCCAAAGCGGTCGCAACAGGGGGCAGATCCTGTTGAGATGGCTGAGGCACTATGACAACAGGAGAAGTCAGGGGGACTGGTTGAACCGAGGTTAGAGCAAGATAAGGTTTAGGTTGACCTAGTGGGGTGGCGGTTGGAGGATCAAGGTACCAAACCGGGAGCCCAATGGTCAAGTTAGGAAGAGATAGGGTGGCCATGAAAAGTGCCGTATAGATGCCTGGTGGAGGGACTAGGAACGATATCTGACCGGAGGGGTAATGGCCAGGTGGGATGGCTCCTAAATGGTTAAGGCCTAGAGAAACCTACCCAGGAGGATAAATAGGATTATGAGTACCAGCTGAAGGGCCAGGAGAAGGAGGTTCAAGAGTCTGCATCAAAGGGCTAGGAGACAGCTATGGAGGGCAAGGGGGCTATTGGCTAGCTAAGGTGGGCCTCTTGAGAGAAGCCCAAGATGATTGAATCATGCAAACATTCGATGAGTTGGGATCAGAGATAGGAGGAGGAAGACCAAGGAATGTACCAAGCAAGGAGGAGTCCTTGTAGATACCAGGTGAGACATTGGTCAAAGGGTCGACCGTTTCCTTGTTGGCCACAGAAGAGATAGTGGATTTAGGGGAGGTCTAAGACTTCGGCTCGTAATATGTCAACTGGTAAATGGTGACTATGTTTTCATTATGGGGGAAGGAAATCTTGTGGTGAACCGTGAAAGGGACAATAGACATCACATATGTGTAGCTACAACCCAATAGAATGTTGTAATCCAATGGGGCGTATATGACTTCTACGTCAACGCAAACCGTCTTTCCTGCAAGAGTGATAGGGAAATTTTGGAATAAGCCAATGGGCTTGGAGGCATGGCCATCCCATGCTCAGAGAGTGATCATGGAAGGAGCCAACTCAAGACATCCGAGTTGTTTCCAAACTGAAGTGGACATCAAGTAGGTGGATTCCCCCTCATCAATAATGCACCGAGAAATGTTGGCGTTCTGGACCTTGACTGGGATTTGGAAAGCGATGGAAGGAGGGAGAGGAGGATGTTCTGAACGGTCAACATAAAATACAATCAATCGATCGTCGAAAGGGTCTATAGTGCCCATGGCAGACAGAAGAGCTTTTCTTTGTGAAGGCAATGACTGGAGGAGTTCCAGCATTGAAATGGCAGCAGGGTATTGTGCCAAATCATCGACTATGCTAGACGAATGGGAGGATTTTCCAGAAGCAGCATTTCAGCATAGTGGACCCTTAGAAATCTTGGTATGAACCTCCGCCCTAGGCTGAGGGATATTCAATGGGCCATTAAGTGTCAAAAGAGGCTTTGTAGAGACTGAAGGAGGTAGCTCGGGGACAGATGCAACGAGAGGCTTGTTGTACTCACGAGACCGAGCCTGAAGATTGATGTCTATGGTTGAAGGATGATCAAATTTCATCATTATAATCTGGTCATCGGGGGTACTACACATAAGAGGTTGGGTAACAGTGTGGTATACAGGAGGTTGGGCAAAGAGAGGAGGCATGTTGTACCCTGAATACGTGCTAGCAAGAGGGGAAGATGTGCAGGAGATGTTGCCCCCCCTGAGGAAAATCAGATCTCATGGGAGGTTGAGAAATGACGACACACACACGGCACCAAGGAAAAAGAGACCGAAAAGGGCAGGGAGGTGCAAGATCAACTGATTACAATGTCAGAATAAGGGCAAAGAGGTGCACGATCAATTAATTTCAATGTTTTAGATTCTTTTCTTGGCGGTGTTAACCAAGCCCTTTTTCGCTTAGGGTGTGTGTGTAAAAGTGTGTAAATTTTAAATTTTAAACCTAGACATTTGTAGAGAAAAAGAAAAAGCGTTGTTGTATAGCTGAAAATAAGCCTGTAAATGACAATATATAGGCCTGCAAAACAGAAAATAAATAGCTAATAATGCAATAATCTAAACCCAATAAAGTGGTCCTCTCAACAACTAGTCTATAGGTGAGTGAAAAAATTAATCAAAACAAACTACAACAGCCAATAGATCTAAGGTCAGAAGGGATAGGGATCTAAAGGAAAAAATCTGCTGGCAAATGGTGCAGAAACAACAACAAATTAGAGGAAGAATTGTTGTAAAAAGAGGTGGCAAAAGGCTATCTGTAGGAGGGAAGCGGAGTGCCCGCTGAGGGAAAACCAAAACAAAGCTATGTGAGGAGATTTGAATGGATAACGAGCCGATCTAAAGTGGATTTGAAAGTGAGGAATCAGCTCTGAAAAAGTGGCTGAAGACTCTCAAATTTCATACAACCTGCAACAAAAAACACTCTTCCACAAAAAGTGGAGGGTACTGAAGCCCTAGGGGGCTAGGTTCCCACTTAGTTGAGCAAAAAAAAACAAGTACAGGTCCAAAACAGGCGGAGACGGAGGTCAGAAAACCCTGAACAGAGGATCAAAAAAACCCAGAAAACTTCTAGAAAAATCCCTGCAGAAAGTCCAGGTCGCAGTTTTTTACCTGTTTTCAGTAGAGGTCGCACTTTTTGAGCTATAAAGTGCACCCTGGAGTTCTGGGTCGTAGGTTTTGGGCAAAAAAGTGAGAACTGCACTACGACACTCTCGGCGACAGGTTTTAGAAAAAAAATTCGTCTCAGCTGCAACTGATGTCTGTCATTTGTGCAATGGGTCCCAAAACACGCGGAAGTTAGAATTTTTATTGTTTTAGGGTTTTATGTATTAAAAAAACATCAAGAACAAGAAAAACAAGGGGCTGAAGAGAAATCCTAGGGTTTGAAGTAGCTCGATATGCAAGGATCAGAAAAACGACAGCAGTCGTAATGGTAAACCCGTGTGAAGTCACCAATTGTTAGTATGAATCTTGATTCAAGGTGTATGAAAAAATACCACTTTAGTTGCACATAATGAACACCCCTAAAAGCAGAAATGACTGCTAATATCTTTAGATCTATAGTTATATGATCAAGACAAATGCTGCAAAAATCTAGATCTATGCATTAGAAGACATTAAACAGTAGAAAAATAAGATTTACTCCATAGATCCAATAGACAAGACAAGAATATATCCAATGAAATTTTTATTAATGGCACCTGGGAGGAAAACACAAGACGGTGTTCCCTATTCTTCTCAATGGGATGGGTTCTTGTAAGTCGTCAATACTTCAGATTTAGAATTCCTCTCTCTTGATGGTGTAGAAAACCTAAACAAAAATGGAAAAATATGGCTATGATAATGGATCAATATCTAGACCAAGAGTTGAGATCCAGAGTGATCTTTAGGAAAAAAAAGGTGACAAATGAATGGGAAAAACCTTCTATTTATAACAAAATATTGAGTTAGTCTAGATATTGGTGCATAGTTAAAATATTATTAACCAAATCTAGATCCAAATTTTATGGAAAATTTAATTATATTTGTTGGAGGGAAAAGGAATTTGACTTGAGTCAAATCCCCTTATTAGTAAATAATAAATAAATGATTTATTTATCATTTTAAGAATGTGATTAAGTAATAATAAATAAATAAATGATTTATTTATCATTTTAAGGATATGGTTGAGTAATAATCAAATAAATAATGATTTATTTAATTATTTACGGGTGAATTAGTCATATTTAACAAAGAATATTATTTAAATAAGATTTAAACAATTATTCTTTAGAAAATAATAAGATAAATAATGATTTATCTAATTAATTTCTTTGTTTTGGGTTAAATATAACTACAAATATTAATTAAACTACTATTTAACTAATTATTTCTTGAGTAAAATCAAACAAATATATATTTATTTAATATTTCTTTATGGGGTTTCCTGTTTAGACCATAAACAACTTAATAAAGGTGATTTACTAAGTTATTTTCATAGTGAAAGCAATTTTACTTGGAGTAAAATTTGTCTTACATGATGTACTTGGGGTCCATCTAATGATAATAGGTTAGATGATCAAAAAATAGTGTAACACAAGAAAATTCTAATTCTGTACAAACAATCTCTCTTCTTGATACTAAGAAATTCCGAAGTGAAACTAAGCGACTGAAGACTAAATATCTACACTTGGGATGCATAAGAATAGGGATCAGTGCGCTAACTCATAGAGGCCTAAATACTTTTGTTCTTTCTAAAGTAAAAGATATGACTCATAGTAAGTATTGATATTCCTTAATAGGAGGGATGGTTGCTCCATTATCTAATGGACCAATTTATTTTTATTTCTATCCGAACATTTCTGTCTACACATTTGATGAGCATATCCAATATGTTATACAACTTTAGATCCAAACAACTGGATTTGATATAAAGAATAAAAGGAATAATATTTCTATCCAAACTCGTGGGTGTTTCCGACACACCAATACTCTCCATGTATGATATTCCATGCCCACATGATTCTGACCATATAATGATGATCCATGAACTTCCTTCCTTATAAAATGAGAACCCTCACCTTAAAGAAATTTTTGGTAAAATGCATCCTCCTGGTATGCCTAAATATGGTCTAGGGTATTAAGAACAAATGGATGATCTAATTCCTCAATCTAGATTTAACAGCTTTGTTCCAGATGACTGTAAGAAGGCTTCCAAGCTCGAGATGTACAAATTATTTTTGATAATGGAAGGATGTGAGAAATATAAGAATTATACTTAGTGGATCAATAATATGTTAAATTGGGATCTGTATACTCACACTGAGTATGAAATATTTGGAATTAGCACTCCTATAAAAGAAAGATTTGATGGTTTAGAAATGTTTGTAAATAGAATTAATAGATCTATGAATGATGTAAATTATTCCAGTACAGTGTTAAAAGTTTTTGCTAGAGAATCTCTATAAAAAATTGAATATGTTGAATAGAAGATAGAGATAGGGATGCATTCTACTCAAGGGCTTACTGAAGAACTATCTGAAAATTTTGATAAAATGCACATAGCTCCAAAATATAAGCCCATTCCTGTTTTTTATCTCTTCAAAATATCTGTAAATATCCAACATCCCATCAAGCCTCTTGATAAATATCCCTTCCTTTTTCCAAAAGAAACAACAGAAGAGAAATATGAGCCCATAACCCTTTCTTCTCTATTTAAAGAACCAGAAATACCAGAAAGCTCAGAACCACATATGTTCCCAAACTATGAACCTCTTCAAAGCCAATATGCCAGGTATCCTTCACCTGATCTTAGTGGGAATGGTAAACTCCCTGAAATACAAATTCCATCCTGAATCTCATAGAGAATGGAATATAGACAACCTGAGTGTTGGAAAAATAGGACAAATGATATATTTAATGTTCATAAAATATAAAATTATGTTCCTCAAAGGGAAAAATGAATTTGAAGCCTCTAAATCTATCATTTAGTGTTTTACTGGAACATTATTAAGATGGTGGGAAATAGAGACATCACCAACATTAGTGATAAAAATGGAAAATGAAATTTTGAAGTGTGAAGGGGGAGATATTATTCATAATCTGGATGGAAGACCAACAAAGTAGTATTATTGGAGCATTGACTTCATTTATTTTATAGCATTGGTTTGGAGATAAAGTTGAACTTGAAAATAAGCATGAGCTGATTCTCATGAACATAAATGCTATAAAATGTCCCAGTATGAAGACTTTCATAGGGATTGGATTCAAAGAATATATGAAGTCAAGTATAGCAAAATAATGTTATGGAAATAGTTTTATTTAGTAGCCTTTCCTTCAAAATTTGTTGATTACCTTAGACAACAAGATGCTTTCCAAATGCCTTTTGAATCATTAGGGGAATTTTGAGGTCTAAAATGGGCCTCCTAAGCAAATAATAAAATAATATCTATACTAATAAAATAATATTTATGAATTTTCAATTCACTTTTTGCACCAAAATCCATGTAACCATGGTTAAATTCATTTGAAAAGTTGAACCAAAATAAAATTAATAAAAAAATTGTATTGATATGACTATAAATAAGAATGATAATTTCAAGAAAAATTCATTATCATTGCACAATTAATTCATTTGTCCTTTGTACTTAAATAAATTAAAATGAAATATAAATATAAATTCATAAATTCTTAATTATAGAATATAATATTAATTAAAGTTATATTATTTAAATTATATAATAACATGTAATTAATATACTATATGAAAATAAAATAATATAATATATTGAATATATTGTTTTATGTATGAATTTTATGTTACATATTGAATTGATTTTATTTATACTATTGAAATGACAATAATAATATTTTATTCAAAAAGTGTGAAATGAAATTTATTATGAGTACTTTACTTTATGACTTTAAAAGTACTTAGAGCACTACCATGGTTAACCATGAGTTTTTATCCAGCATTGAAAATGTGACAAGTAAGTATCTTTAACTCAAACAACGCCACCTCAACCATTAAGGATGATGTCATCACCTAAAATGTGATTGGTTATCATAAACTGAATTTTGATTACACATTTTCCTTAGGAGGCCCATTTTAGACCTCAAAATTCCCCTAATGCTTGTACTTGGGGAGAAATTTAAAGCATTATAACCAGAGTCCTCGTAGGAATATGTACAAGCATGAAAGTAAACAAATCACTACAAAAATTATCCCTACTGCTAGACAGCAAATCTATCTGTAGCAAATATGGCCTATCCATAGATGACCCCATAGTGAAAAGAAGAAAATATAAAAAGAAGGCCAAGAAAGAAAAAATTCAAGGATACAGAGAATATCCACAAAGGAAAAAAAAGAGCCCAGAAAAGGGTACCACAAGTATGTTCCAAAGACACATTATTATCAGCCTAAGGATATTCATCTACAAACACAAAAAAGAGATTAGTGGAATAAACTTACTGGTTGGCTCTATGGCCAACAAGGACATCCTTCAAATAGCTGCACTCAAGCAGAAGAATCTAAAACTAACAGGGGAAAAAATTCTTTTGAAGCAACAAAGAATAAAAGAGAATAAAAAAAGGAAATAATGGTGTAAATCACATGTTTCAAATGTGGTTGCAAGAACCATAAGTGAGAAAATTACCTAAGCTTCCCACATAGAGAAAAATTATAACAACACTAAATCTGCTCTACCTCAAAATTCTCAAAAATTTCTTCATCAGAATATTCTGAAGAAGAATTAAATATGCATATGAATGAATGCAATTTTACTGATTCAGATGATTGCTACTATGATTTAGATATTGAATCAGAAAGCTCCTCTGATGAAGAAGACTTTGCTTCTGAAAATAAACACAAAGAAAAATTTCTCATGGCACAAAATATAAATGATGAAGAAGCAAAATTGCTTGCCAATATCAGAGTGCTAGCAGAAGGGGAAATGAAAGAAAAGTTACTTGAAACTTTTCTAAATACTATGCATAAAAATCAAGAAAGCAATAACAAGATTGCTTCAAAAACATATCTAAGGTGTGATTTGTTGATGCCTCTTTTTAAAGAAATACAAGAGCCTTTCAAAGAGGCCAACAACAATCCAAAGCTAGATCCTTAACATTAGGAGAAACTAGACAGGAGAATCATAATCTCAAGAAGGAGATCTCCTCCTTCAAAATGAAAGTCTCTGAAATAAAAAAAGGCAAATCAACTGAAGACGAAGAAATTTTTAGCAATCCAAATATAGAAATATTTGAAGGAAAAAGAGATGACTCTATTGGTTGTAGAGATATGCGAGTCATGACTATCCAATATCAACAACATCATGTTATGTTAGATATCTGTATAAATGGTGAGGTGTTTTCCCTAAAGACCCTCATTGACTCAGGAGGAGATGTCAATATCTTAAATTCAAAAGTAACTCCTGTAAAATATTGGGTAAAATATTTTAGACATTTAATTGTGTTGGGAAACAAAGATCTGCTATATGAAGTTCCTCAAGCTTCTGTCTACTTCAAGGAATATTGTATAAAACTGAAATTTATTGTTGCTGACATTCCTATTGATTGTATCTTAGGAAATTTATTTATGGTTGCTATAGAGCCACATGGATCAGGGGTCATCTATGGATAGGCCATATTTGCTACAGATAGATTTGTTGTCTGGAAATCTGGATAATTTTTGCAAATATTTTTTTACTTTCATGTTTGTACATAGTCCTACAAGGACTCTGGTTATAATGCTATAAATTTCTCCCCAAGTAGAAGATTCAAAAGGCATTTGGAAGGCATCTTGTTTCGGAAGAATCAACAAATTTTGAAGGAAAGGCTACTAAACAGACCTGTTTCGATAAGATTTTTTTTCTATCCTTGACTTCATATATTATTTCGATCCAATCCCTATGAAAGTATTCATACTCAGACATTTTATAGCATTTAAGGTTCATGAGAATCATCTCATGCTTATTTTCAAGTTCAACTTCTCCTCCACACCAATTTTCTAAAATAAATGAAGTCAATGCTCCAATCATATTACTTTGTGGGATTCCATCCAGATTATGAATAATATCTCCCCGTTCATGCTTAAAAATTTCATTTTCCATTTTTTTCACTAATGTTAGTGATGTATATGTTTCCCACCATCTTAATAATGTTCCAGTAAAACATTGAATGATAGATTTATAGGCTTCAAAGTCATTTTTCCCTTTGAGGCACATAAGTTTACATTCTGTGAACATTAAATCTATCATTTTTTCTATTTGGCCAACACTCAGGTTATCTATATTCCATTCTCTCTGAGATTCGGGTTGGAAGTTATGTGTTTCAGGGAGTTTACCTTTCCCACTAACATGAGGTGCAGGATACCTGGTATATTGGCTTTGAAGGGGCTCATAGATGGGGAACACATGTGGTTCTGAGATTTCTGGTATTTCTGGTTCTTTAAATAGAGAAGAAAGGGTAATGGGCTCAGATTTTTCTTCAATTGTTTATTTTGGAAAAAAGAAGGGCAATTTATCAACATGGTTGATAGGATGTTGGATATTTACAGATATTTTGAAGAGATAAGAAACATGAATGGGCTTATATTTTTTAGTTATGTGCATTTTATAAAAAAATTCAGACAAATCTTCAATAAGCCCTTGAGAAGAATGCATCCCTATATCTATATTATTTACAACATCTTCAATTTTTTAGAGAGATTATATAACAAAACCTTTTAACACTATACTAGAATAATTTACATTATTTATAGATCTATTAATGCTATTTACAAAAATTTTTAAACCATCAAATCTTTCTTTTAATTCTATGGAATTTGCACAACTCATTTCTAACCCTTTGATTGATGTGTTATCCCAGTTTATCTGTTCACTAAATCTTTGTATCCTACCGTCAATGCCAAGGGAATTATCATTTGGGACCAGAGGGTAGATTTAGCAATGTTTTGAGTTTAGCAATGTTTTGATCTTCTCATAAAAGAATTCCTTTCTAAGGAGGAAAAGTGGTAGCAGTTTCAAGTTTACTGCCATCTGTAGCAGTCGAGGAATTTTTTCTGAGGATGATTCAACATCTTCCATATGCACATTTGTGGATTCTGACTTCTTTTTCCATTCATAAAATGATAACCAAATATTTTTTTTTTCCATATAGGCCTTCCATTCTTGTGATAGCCTAGCTTTCTCATGATTAGGAGTGCTAATTCCAAATATTTCAGACTCAAGGTGAGTATACAGATCCTGTTTTAACATATTATTGATCCACTAAGTATCAATCTTATATTTCTCACATCCTTCCATTATCGAAAAGAATTTGTACATCTCGGGCTTGGAAGGCTTCTTACAATCATCTGGAACAAATTTTTTAAATCTGGATTGAGGAATTATATCATCCATTTATTCTAAATTCCCTAAGCCATATTTAGGCATATCAAGAGGACACATTTTACAAAAAAATTATTTAAGGCGAGGGTCCTCGTTTTCCAAGGAAGAAAGTTCATGGATCATCATTATATGGTCAGAATCATGTGGGAATGGAATATCAGAACACTTTGGATTTGGACAAGGATTTACAGAAGTTGTGGGAGGAGATTCTCCTATCCTAAGGTGATTATTTTGATGTATGATAGAATCTGCAAGACTGTTGAGATTAAATTTCTAATTGCAGTTTGGGAATATGAGTTGTATAGAGGAAAAATTCACTATCTGGGCATATTCAAATAAATCAATGTGCTGAAAATTTATAGATGGTGTAAAATAAATGGAAGTATGAACATATTGTAGATATACATAGGTGAAGCTTTGTCGATGATGTCTATATTCTGCGATCTATGGCAGATCTTCTAGGAAAAGACACTATAGCAGATGAAGGTCCTTCTTTGATATCAAGTAAGTCTCTGTATTTCTAGGGTTTTTTTATTATCAAAAAACCAATGTTCTAGGAAACTTAAGTCTTCCCATTTGATAATCTAATGTTCAAATTTTTTATTTTGTGCATCAGTTAGAAAAACTACACTAGATTTTGATTCTTGGTTGGGAGCATGGAGGAAAACAGGATAAAGAGTATTGGTGTGTCAGAAACATCCACGAGTTTGGATAGAAATATTATTACTTTTCTTCTTCATATCAAATACAGTTGTTTGGATCTGAAGTTGTAGAATATCTTTGATATAATCATCTAATATGTAGACAGAAAATTATGGGTAGTAATAAAAATAAACTGGTCGATTAGATAATGGAGCAACCATCCCTCCTATTAAGAAATCTAAATACTTATTATGAGTCATAGCTGTCATTGTAGCAAGAAAAAAAGTATTCAAACCTCTATGAGTTAGGGCATTGATCCATATTCTTATGCATCCCAAGTGTAGATATTTAGTCTTTAGTCACTTAGCTTCACTTTGTAGTATCTTAGTATGAAACAGAGAGATTTTTTTTACAGAATCATAATTTTCTTGACTCTGGATTATACTTTCTTTAATAGATATTATAGTTATTACTTTAAGGTGGAACATTGACAAATCATAATATACTTCTGATGAGTCTATACTTGGCAGACACCATTTGGGCGCAGACTGACTCTCTAAATATTCAAGTTCTACGGAATTTATAATCTTTTTAGATGATGAGACAAACATATCTCTTAATGGATTTTCTTCAACTTGTTCTTCGACTCCAAGCTCTCTATAAGAAACTGATCTTCTAGAAATTTCCATTTCTATTAAGTTATATATTTTAGTACTAATTGCAATGAACCAGATGTTATTGGATCTAATACCAATTTGTTACAGGGGCTGAACGTGAAGCTTGCTTTTGACCAATCGTGCTTTGTTGAGTTTCTTTTATGTGATCAATACATGAAATCGTACATGAACCTATGGACCTTCACAAACTAGTTTCCTTCATGCAACCTCCTATCTTCAATGGATTGGTGTTCCTTAGACCTCGGTGAACCTCCGGCGAACCTCTTGTCTCACAGATACTACATCAACAGACAATTTTAACACATGTAGAAAAATACAAATGTACTCAGATAAATGCTCAACTCAGAAATGGATAATCATTTATTTATGACAATTTTTTTACAAATTTTTACAGAGATAAATTCTAAATCTCTTTCTTAGAGATAGACTATTAAGGCATTTATCAGATGTTGAAACTTGGTAAAAACGAAGCTATCCGAAGGCTACCTGGCCTTTCATAGACTTTGTCTTGGAAGTTGAACTTATTCAAACGCACTGACAGACGCAAACCCTATGAATTTGGCCACTTTAGGTTCTCACCAGAGCTCTCACTTTGATGCGCAAGATTCTCAGATTCACACTCTAAAGAGAAAGAAGATTCCCAAAGCAAGAATTTCTTTCTCCGACTCAAACTCTAAAATCCAACTTCGAATGTCTCGAATGAGCCTAACTTCCTCCTTATATAGGAGATTGAGGGGAAAAACATCTGACAATCAGACAGAAAAATTGAGTAGTATCCTCCATGAGTCATTGAGATGTGGGTCAAATCCAACCAAAAGTCAGAGAAGTGCTCCAAGTCTCGTGACTAAAAGGAGTCTTAGTACATTACACAGTGGATGATTTGAAAAAATCCCATGGAAAACTTTATACTGTAGAATATTGGAATCTTCTGAAATATTTACATTGTGGAAACTTTTAAACAAAAAAGGCCACGAGAAAACTAGTCAGCTATAGTCTCGTGACTATACATCATTATTACAAAGTTGATACTTTACAGATAAGCCCACTATAACCATGATTATTCTCCCAAAGGAGAGGCCCCTAGAAATCTCATTTTGGAATATTTGAATGAGTCCCAAGCTTTAGTATATATTCTTCACATGATCATTGGTTTTCGTAGGATGATGTAATGTTTTATATTAGTCATTACTAACAATTCATGATGTATTTTCATGAAGTAACCAAGAATTTGGCTATTTGGGTAATTATTTAGATCTCCAACAGTTTTATAGGGGGTCTGCCAACATTCGGTTAAAAATCCACAAATATCACATTCAATTTGGAAAAAAGATTGGAAGAATTGAGGATCCATAGATGTTTTATTCAATTCATAATCATTCCACCATTTTTGAAGCCATTCACATTTTTTTTGTCTCTGAGTAGTCCATGTTGCTCCAAATTTGACCCTAGTAAAATGAACTTCTTTTTTTGCTTCTACATTCATGATATCTCACCATAACTTTTTTTAGTCAGTAAAGTTATAAATGGGATCTGGAAATATAATAGATGGATCACCCTGTGACCACATTTCAGGCATGTCATACCATTTTGGCCACCTCATCCTATTTATGGCAAAGTACTTATGGAAAATATTTCTTTGGTTACTTCCTTCTGTCCAAATCATATTTATATCATAAAAATCTTTACTTAAAGATTCTTCGGCCAAATGTGAAGATAACATACTTATTTGATAAACCAGATCGTGTATCCATTTACTCCCCTTGGGACAGATTTTTCTCTCTGGTATTAAATTTTGTATGACTGAATGAGATTATAAATTTGCATCTAATACGTTTGTATTTCTTAACTTCCATGTGGGTTTCGATTTTGTAGCAGTATTCTTCCCAGTTCTATTCTTCATGAATACTCCTCAAATTATATGTTTGCTGGGAAGGATCCCATTATGTTACTATTACCATGACAGTGTCTACTAGAGTTAGGTATTCTCTACTTAAAAAATCAAGCAAGAAATTATTTTCTCCTTTAATATGTTCGACATCGAAGTCGAAATTTCCAAATAGAGCCTGCCACCTTGCAAACTTAGCTTCACCTGGTTTCTTTATGTCTTTGTTAAGGACCTTTTTTAGTGGAGAGGCATCAGTCCTTAAAAGAAACATTTTATGAATTAGGTGGATATAAAATTTATCAATGAAATTCCATGCTGCTTTGACTTCTTTCTCTATAGAAGAATATTTCTTCTGAGACGGGCTCCAGGTTCCTGAGACAAACTGGAAAATTTTATCTTCTCCTTCATTCTTTTGCTTTAGTATTCCTCCCCACCCTATGTCGCTGGCATCTGTTTCAACAATTTTAAAAGTATGATTATCAACAATATGAAGAATAGGGAGATTTTTTACCTTAATTTTGATTATTTTGATTGCTTCTGTATGTGCAGGAGACCATGGTTGTGGATGTTTTTGTAGTCTTTGGTTGAGTAATATCCTGTCCTTGGAACAATATTTATAAAAAATTCTTACATAATTTAGACAACCTAAAAATCTCTGTAATCGGGCTTTGTCAGTAATAACATCTGGTTTTTTTTAGCAAATTCCAAAGCATGCTTTTGTAGAGTGATTTGTCCATCTTTGATTGTGTGTCCCAAAAATTTGATACTTGTTTGAAAGAGTTCAATATTTTTCTTACTAAGCACTAGGCCATTGTGTTTGAATAATTGAACAAACCTTTGAACATGTTTAAAATGTTCATGGACATTTTTGGAAAAAATAAATACATCATCGATATAGACTATTAGCCAATCAAAATAAGGTTTAAATATGGTATCCATGACTTTTTGGAACATGGAAGGAGCATGCTTGAGCCCAAAATGCATCACGTTCCATTCATACTGTCCTATTGGGACACTCAAAGTTTTTTTTAATTTATCTGATTCCTTTATTGCAACTTGCCAGAATCCAGATTTCATATCAAATTTAGAAAACACCTTAGCCCCTGATATTCTTGCTATGAGATTTCCCATATGGGGAATAGGATAAGTGTCATCTGCAAGAACATAGTTTAAGGGTCTGTAATTTATAACTAGTCTTGGAACTCCCCTTATCTATTCTGAATGTTTATTGACTTAAAATCCATAACAGTTCCAAGGGCTGCTAGATTCCCTGATTAACACCCTTTCTAATAGGAAATTCCACACAATGTTGTTTTCTATGCCAAAAGGAATTAGGTTCTTTAGCACAAAATTCTCTTTCTATTTGTAATCTCAGGGTTGAGATTCTTTTCTTGATTATAGGAGTTTGAAGATAGTCTCCTATTTTCATGGTGGTTTTTATCTCCTTGACCTCTTCTAATTTGTTTTTTTCCTTTTCAATTTGTTGCATTTCTTGTACCATAGTAGATACCCTTGGTGTGGGTATAAAGGGTAAAGTAATTTTTTGTAGCTTACCCTTCAAATTTGGTACAGTTATGAAAAAACTAGCCTTACCATTTTTTAATCTGACTAATCCACGTGGCTCTACAACAACCAAAAATACATTTCCTAAGATATAGTCAATAAGAATGCCAAAAACAACAATTTTCAGTTTTATAGAATATTCCTTGAAGCACATAGAAACCTGAGGAACTTCATATAACAGATATTTGTTTCCCAACCCAGTTACCTATCTAAAATATTTTACCCAATATTTTGCAGGAATTACTTTTGAATTTAAGATATTGAAATCTTCTCCTGAGTCAATGACGGTCTTTAGGGAAAACATATCACCATTTATACAAATATCTAACATAACATGACGTTGTTGATATTGGATAGTCATCACTCACACATCTCTAAAACCAACAGAGTCATATATTATTCCTTCAAAGATGTCTATATTTGGATAGCTAAAAATTTATTCGTCTTCAGGTGATTTTCCTTTTTCTATTTAAGAGAATTTCGTTTTTAAGGAGATCTCCTTCTTGAGATTATGAATCTCCTGGAAGATTTCTCCTAATGTTAAGGATCTAGCTCTGGAGTGTTGTCAGCTTCTTTCAAAGGATATTGTATTTATTTCAAATGAGGCATCAACAAATAACGCCTTAGATTATGTTTTTGAAGAAGTCCTTCTACTTGTTTCTTGATTTTTATGCATAGTATTTAGAAAAGTTTCAAGTAACTTTTATTTCATTTTCCCCTTGCTAGCGCTCTAATTATTGGAGATACTAAGAGGGGGGGGGGGGAAGTCGAATCATTATTCCTTTCAGACCAGGCATTAGTTAATCTTCAATTACTATCGGTGTTTGTACGAGTAAGTAGAATCAAATAAGAAGGAACACAAATGCACACGATTTTAAAATTGAAACCCCTCCAGGGACAAAAACCACCTAATTCTTTTCTAATAAGTCTTTAATATTCAACTCGAATTGAAAATGGCTCAACTTCCTAGATCCGGCTTGTTCTTCTGTGACTCCCCTTTGGATGGGCGCTCTCATATAGAATTCCGGTAGTGCGTGAATGGATGCCCTAACACCAAATGAGCTAAAACTCACCTAGCACCACCCTACCACCCTATAGAGAAAGAGGAAAACAAAAATAAGAATGGACTCTTTGTACCATGGAAATGGTCCACTTTACAATGATATGAATGATCTGAAGAAGAAAGATATACTAGACCATAACCCCAATTTGATACAACCACCTAATGATGATCTTAGACCTCCCAAAATGCCTCTTCAACCCTTGGTATATAGACACTAGTAAAATTTGTGAGAATAATGTATTCACAAATGACTAAGTACAATGATACCTTTACACAATGATTGTCATCACAGAACTAACCACTTGAGGCTTCATATGATGAAATTCTTTAACAACATTGTACATAAGTTCATTTCTCACCCAATCATTCTACCCTCTTCTAAACCTTTCTTTGCTTTTATGCCATAGAAATTACGGTCCTTCTGTGTCAACCTTTTATGATCTAGATTTTTCTTGCCTTCTAAGGCCGATATTGAATCCCAGGTGTATCTACTACATTCCTTTCGAATCCAAATATCTGATTTTAATCCTATAATTAGTCCTTTGAGTTTTTTCTTCTTTCCAATGCCACAGGTCGACCCAATTTAGTTCTTCCAAAGTCTTGTACAATCTCTCACAATTCCTAAGTATAATTTGTTTATTGAAACTACATATACGAAATTCCACGTGTCTTGTTTCTTCATTTAGCTCCTAAAATTGATAGTGATGCATCTTGTGCACTATCTACCACATTTTAAATTCCAATCCGATACTCGAGAGGAGAGTTACGAAGATTTTACCAAGGTCACTTCTTTGAAGGATGAATTTTGAACTGCCAAAAACCTAACTGCACAAATCATATCTCCAAAAATATGTGCATATTGATCTGAATTTCTTACAGTACCTTCCTCCAGATTTCCTCTTCACCTCATCAAAATTTCATGCAGACAACCGTAAAAACAAAGTTAGAGCGAAAAATTCCACGATGACCTATTTGGATGGTCGAATCCCTTGCATAAGGAGAAATGAGATCTACAATTATATAAATGCTTAAGTTGAGAGGGCTTCAACAAGTGAACGTGGGTGGGATTTAGGACATAAAAAATATTAATTATGAATTTTCAACTGACCTTTTAACCCATGGGATTTTGGCCACTAATTTGGGGTACAAACTTCAAACATGAATATCCCTCAAACATTGAAAATTACATGGCCATGCCATATATCAATGGAAACATCGACATTCAAAAACAATAAAAAAATTATTGACCTATAATATATTAATTTGGTATTAGGTAAAAAATTCCAATTCAATATTGGGTTAGCCGCTAGTCTTGCTTGAGTTGGCTTGTCAATGATAACCTTTGATCAACACTAATATTGGCAAGTAATTTTTCTTATTCATCATTTATATTTTGTCTATAAAGTTTTCTTTTGTTTCTTTTCGAAAAAAATTCTTCTTCATCATAGGAGCTATTTGATTGAGAATTTGAATCACGGTGGCAATCATCACAGTTAGTACAATTCTATTCATTCATATGCATATTTAATTCTTCTTGAGAATATGGGAAAATTTTTAAAGTGCAACGAGTAGAGAAGAGTTGTTTGTTGTTTTATTTGTTCTCTCTATGGGAAGCTTGGAAGTTTCTGATTTATGGTTCTTGGAACCACATTTGAAACAGCAATTGACACCATGCTTTTTAGTTTTTGCTATTTTCTTCTTCGTTGCTTCAAAATGCTTTTCCCCTCTTTCATACCTGTTCTTCGCATGAACGTGATTTTGAGCTATGTCGTTGTTGGCCATGAGCTGTAGTCGTTTTATTTCAGCTGGTCTCTTTTTTCGTGTTCCTGAAGTAGATATCCTTGGGTTGATAATAATGTCTTTGGAACATACTTGTAGTACCCTTTTCTTGGCCCTTTCTTTTTCCTTTGTGTATATTCTGTATCCTTGTATTTTGCATTCTTGGCCTTCTTTTTAGCTTTTTTCCTTTTCACCTGAGGTCATCTTGTGGATAGGCCACGTGGCCCTTCACAAATATATTTTTGTCACGTTTGGATTATTTTATTTGATTTGTTTGCTTTCATGCTTGTACATACTCTACAAGGACTCTGGTCCTCAATGCTATAAATTTCTCCCCATTTAAGATTCATGAGGCATTTGGAAAGCATCTTGTTGTACGAGGTAATAATTTTTTTTTGAAGGAAAGGTAGCAAATAGACCTATTTCATAATATATTTTTTTCTATACTTAGCTTCATATGTCCTTTGGATCCAATCCCTATGAAAGTATTCATCTTTGGGACATTTTATAGCATTTAAGATTTCATGAGAATCATCTCATCTTTGAAGTTGAAGAGGATTAAGCTTCTCCTCCACACCAATGTTATAAAATAAGTAAAATTGATACTCCAATAATATTAGTTTGTGGGATTCCATATTATGAATAATATCTCCACCTTAATCCTTCAAAATTTCATTTCCATTTTTGTCACTAATGTTGGTGATGTCTCTACATTTTCCCTGTATTAATAATGTTCTATTAAACATCAAATGATAGATTTATAGGCCTTAACTTCCATTTTTTTCTCTTTGAGGCATAAGTTTATATTCTGCTGAACATTAAATCTCATGATTTGCCTTATTTAGCCAACACTCATGTTATCTTTATTCCATTCTCTTGTGGGGAGTGGAGTGGAAGTTATGTGTTTTAAGGTTACCTTTCCCACTAAGATCAGTGCGAGGATACCAGGTCTATTGGATTGAAGAAGAGGGTCATAGATGAGGGCAATGTGGTTACAAGGATTTCTAGTATTTCTAGTTATTTAAACGAGAAGAGAAAGGGTTATAGGCTCATATTTTTCTTCTCTTGTTTCTTTGGAAAAATGAAGGTTATCGCGGGCTTGACGAGGATGTTGGATATTTACAGATATTTGGAGAGATAAGAAACAAGAATGGGCTTACCTTCTAGGACTATGTGCATTTTATAAAATTTTCAAAATTCTTCAATAATCCCTTGAGTAGAATGCATCCCTATATCCATCTTCTTTTCAACATCTCCAATTTGTCACGATTCTCTAACAAACCTTTTTAACCTTTGTATTGGAATAATTTACATCATTCATAGATCTATTAATGCTATTCCTGACGTAACCATCAAATATTTCTTTTACTTATGTGGAATTCCACAACTCATTTCTAACCCTTTGATGGTTGTGTTAGCGGTTTATCTTGTTCATTGACTATTTGTATCCTCCAGTTAATGCCAAGGTCAATATCATATTTTAGGACCAAAGGAGTAGCTTTAATAATGTTTTAGGCTTCTCTAAAGGTCCTTTGTAAGGAGGAAAAGTGTTAGGAGTTTCAAGTTCTGCGCCATCATGTGCAGTCCATGAATGTTTTGATGGGAATGATTCATATGTATGTAAATATTTGAATTCGACTTCTTTTCCATTCATAAAAAGATAACCAAATATATTTTTTCCATATAGGCCTTCCATTCTTGTGATAGCTTTGACTTTCTCATGATTAAATTACTAATTTCAAATGTTGCGACTCGGGTGAGTATACGGATCCTAGTTTAACATATTCTTGATGTTGAGTATCAATCTTATATTTCTCATCCTTCTATTATTGAAAATAATTTGTACATCTACGGCTTGAGCTTCTTACAATCATCTTGAACAAATTTGTTAAATGCGGATTGAGGAATTAGATCGTCATTTGTTCTAAATACCTAGACCATATTGCTTGTCACCGAGGAGGACACATTTTGCAGACATTTTATTTAAGGCAACGGTCCTCATTTTCCAAGGAAAGTTCATGGATCATCATTATATGGTCATAATCATGAGGGAATGGAATATCAGAACACTTTGGATTTGGACAAGGTTCTGAGAAGTTGTGGAGAGATTCTCTATCCTAGGGTGATGATTTTGATGTATGACATAGCTCCTACACAGGCCGAGTGAGAATAAATTTCGGTGCATCTTGGGCATAGGACTTGTAAAGAGGCAAAATTCACTATCTGGGCATATTCAAATAAATCAATGTGTTGAAAATTTACGAAGATGGTGTAAAAGAACCGTATTATCAACATATTGTGGATCTACACCTACATAGGTGAAGCTTTGCGGGCGATGTCTAATCTTACATCGTCCGTAATTAGATCTTCTAGGAAATACACTACAACGGATGGAGATGCAACTACTTTGTTATCATCGAGAGTAATTCTCTATATCTCTGAGGGTTTTTTGTTATCATGACCCAATGTTAGGAAACTCAAAGTCACATTTCATATCTAATGTTCTAATTTTTTATTTTGTGCATCGGTTAGATCAACTACCTTTGTATTTTTATTCTCTTGGTGAAACACCCATGAGTTTGGATAACAATATTATTCCTTTCTTCTTCATATAAATCTAGTTGTTTGGATCTAAAGTTGTAGACTATCTTTGATATGGTAAGTAAATGTGTAGATAGAAAAGTTGAGATAGAAATCAAAAAAAGCTGTTCCATTATATAATGGATCCAGCAATCCCTTCTATTAAAGGAATCTAAATACTTATTATGAGTCATATCTTTAAGTACATTGTAAACACAAAATTAACCAGTTTTCTGCTGATTTGAGGCATTTGATCCCCATTCTTATACATCCGGAGCATAGATATTTAGTCTTAGATCACTTAGCTTCACTTTACAGTTTCTTGGTATCGAAGCAAAGAGATTGTTTAATGCAGAATCGAATTTTCTTGAATACGGCTTATACTTTCTTTAATAAATATTCTAGTTAATTCTTTTAATGTGGAGACATTGTAAAATCATAATATACTTGATGAGTCTATACTTGGTAGACACCATTTGGGTGTGGAAACTAATTCTCTAACTATTTAAATTTTTGCGAAATTTATAATATTTATGAACGATGATGCAAACATATCTCTTAATGGATTTTTCTTCAACTGTTCTTTGGCTCTAAGATCTCTTTTAGCAAGCTTAATATTATAGACACCACTTCTATTAAGTTATATATTTGAGTACTAACCTCAACTATACATTACTCGTTGATACCAATTTTCTACGGGGTTGTAATGCAAAGCTTGCTTTTGACAATCGTGCTTTCTTGAGTTTATTTTAACTGACCAATACATGAACCCGTATGTGAATCTCTGAACATTCCACACACTAGCATTCTTCACACAACCTCCTGTCTTCAATGAATCGGTGTTCCATACGACCTACGGTGAACCTTTGGTAGACAGTGTTCCTCTGAAGATACTACCTTAACAGACAATTTTAACACGGTGGAAAAATGCAAATCACTGGGATAAATTATCAACTAGAAATGGATACCTTTTTATTTATGAATATTTTACACAAATTTTTATAAAGATAGAAGTTAAATATCTTTCTCAACAGTTGACTATTAAGGAATTTATTAGATGTTGCAACTTGGTAAACAAGAAAGCTATTTACATTGCGACCTTTACGGACTCTCTCTCATAACTTGAACATAAAACACACTAACAGACACTAATCCTATGAATCGGCCGCACAAGTTCTCACCGAGCTCTCACTACGATATGAACGCTATGAATACACACTCTAAAGATAGAAGGGCTAAAGCAGAACTGCTATAGCTCAAAATCAACTCCATCCTACGAATGTCTCAAATGAGAGCCCCTACTTTCAAGATCCTTATATAGGAGATTGAGGGACAAGCATACAAACAATCGGATAGAAAGAATTGAGTGCTATCCTCCATGAGTCATTGAGATGTGGGTCAAATCCCACAAAAAATGGAAAGTGCTTTCAAGTCTAGGTAATTTGGAAGGAATCTTAGTACATTACATAGTGGATGATTTGAACAAATCCCATGGAAAACTTTATACTATAGAATATTAGAATCTTGTGAAATATTTACATTATGGATAATTTTAAACGAGAAAATCCCACGAGAAAGCGAGTCACCTACGGTCTGGTGACTGAACATCATTATTACAAAGTGGATGCTTTACGGATAAGCCCACGAGAACCATGATTATTCTCCCAAGGGAGTGGTCCCAAAATCTCATTTGGAATATTTGAATGAGTCCCAAGCTTTGGTATATATTTTTCACACAATCATTGGTTTTAGAATGATACGTACTATGCAGTGCATTACTAACCATTCATGACGTATTTTCATGAAGTAACCAAGAAATTTAGCTATACGGGGTAATTATTTAAGATCTCCAACCACTACAGGGAATATTGTAGAATATTTTTCATATATGTACCATGTGGCTTTCAAATTATACTGTGATATTTTTTCCTAGTTCTGTTCTTCATGAATACTCCTCAAAGTCTCATTTTCCAAGAAAGATCCCATTCTATTACTATTACCATGACACTTTCTGAGTTAGGTATTCTCTACTTAAAAAATCAAGCAAGTAATTATTTTCTCGACATCGAAGTTGAAATTTTCAAATAGAGCCTACCACCTTGAAAAATTAGCTTCACACAGTTTCTTTATGTCTTGATTGAGGACCTTTTTTAGTCATAGAGACATGATCCTTAAAAAATTTTTTATGAATTAGGTGGATATAAATTTGTCAATGCAATTCCATACTTCTTTGACTTCTTTCTTTATAGTAGAGTATTTCTTCTCCGACATACTCACAGTTCCTGTTTATTCCATACTTATTTGACTTCTTTCTCTATAGTAAGTGTTTCTTCTCAAACGGGCTATAGGTTCACGAGGCACCAAGCCCCGGACAATTTTCTCTTCTCCTTCCTTCTCTTGCTTTAGTATTCCTATCCCCACCCTATGCAGGTAGCACTTCATTGTAATTTTAAAAGTCTTCATCTTAATATGAAGAATAGGGAGTTTTTCCCTTAATTTTAATTCTTTTAGTTATTACGTATATGGAGAGACCATGGTTGTGGATGTTTTTATAGTCACATCCATATATGTCTTTGCTAATATTTTCAGTCATGAGATTCGAAGCACTTCTACGACTTTTGGTGGGATTTGAGCCACATCTCGATGATGGAGGATAGTCTTGAATTTCTCTATCCAATTGTCGGATGTTGTTCCCCTCAATATCCTATATAAGGAGGAGTTAGGCTCAACGAAGACATTTAGAGGTGGAGTTGGAGGTTTGAGCCGGAAAACAGTTCTTTCTTTAGGAATATTATATCTCTTTAGAGTCCTGAATCTAAACTGCATGAGGTAAGAGGTGCGGGTGAAGACTAAAGTGGATAGATTCTATAGGTTTTTGTGTCTATCATTATGTTTTTAAAAGTTCAAGTTCGAGACGGTACGGCAGAAAAGGAAAGGTAACGCCAGATAGCTTCTTGTTTACCAAGTTGCAACATCGATAAACGCCTTAACAATCTACCCTGCGAGAAGAGCTTTATAATTTCTCTGCAGCAAAAATTTGAAAAAAATTCATAAAATAAAAAGGAGTATCCATTTACGAATTGAGCGTTCTCGAGTACATTTGTATTTTCCGCACAACCATTAACATTGTTTATTGAGGTAGTATACGACGGAATACATAGGTTCTAGCCGGAGGTTCAGCATGGTCGAGTAACAACGGTTCGTTGAAGACAAGAGGTCATGTGAAGAATGCTAGTGTGTGAAGTTCGAGGTTCGTGTACGGGTTTGTGTATTGATCATAGAAAAGAAACTTAACAAAGCATGATTGGTCAAAGCAAGCACAACGTTGAAGCCCCTATAGAAAATTGGTATCATAGGAGCCATATTAACTACTTTTTGAAAAACTATAATCTAAGGGCATCTAAGTTGCCAAAATACCCACGCCTAGTCCACAACAACCCTTAAAATGGCTATATATTTTCCCACAAAATTTAGAGCAGTGGCATTGACATCATAAAATACATTAACGGCACCATCCTGATCCTAACTTAATTTTCAAATTTACTCGAAATAAATAATTCAATTAACCATCATCATGATAAGTATTATGTAAAGTGTAAAACAAATACTAAGTATACTGACATTTGTATCCTTTGTAAGGTAAGCTTAGCAGTTGCTCTCTTTTGAAAAAGGATTTTTGACAATTTTAATTTAATTTCATCCTTTAATTTATGAATATTATAACTATTTGGTTTATATACCTAATATTTGATGAATAAAATCAAAGATTTCTCAACTATTTTGCGGTTGCTTACTTCACTCGCGTCCTTTCTTTACAAATTCTCTACATCTACAAATAACACCTATATATTATAGTACTATCGGCATTTGTCCATTTTTATGGTTCATTTAGCTTTGCATACCTCTGCCTAATAGTTATGCAATTCTTCTAATTAAAAACAAAATTTATTGTTGATGTTCACGTAGCCAAATATGGAAAACACGTCGGTCTATCATTCTTTTTCTTTCCTTTCTAATTTCAACAAATCCATCATTTCATTTGTGATGACTCCATCGGCTTACCCCACAAATCCATCGAATTTTCATTAGTGACGGATTCATCAACGAACGGCGGAGAACCAAGGAAGAGGAGAATCGAGCGATATTGTTCGCCTTCTTTGGTCGGCCCTTAAAATGCGATTTACTCATCGGGAACCCTAGAGGACTTTGCGTATCCATGCCCCTGTTACTGCGGTGTCACCTTCATGGCAATCATTAGTCCCGAATATTTTTCAAATGCCACAGGAGAGAGAAAATTAGGTGAAATAATGCTTGCCTTTCCTCACTCCATGACCCATCAAAAACAAAGAGGAAAAATAGATTTGTTTAAAGGCTTCCTCATCATAAAGTAGCGGGCACTATAAAGTGGTGAAAGGAGCTAATACAGATTTGATGACATCAATATTAGCACGGCAAATGTACTCAGTAAAGAGGGAAAACTCCGGTTAAATACATTTGGGTGGAGTAGATTTACCCTTCGTGTTCTCACAGGTGTTTTCTCTCATTCTTACGGCATCTCCTACTTTAAATACATATTGGCCATTAAATTAACAACAGCTCATTAGGACATCGTCATATTGTCGAACATGGCGATGGTGCACGGAGAGAGATGAGAAAGGATATGGCAGAAATTTCAAATGATAAGGGTGAAAAAGTGATTGTGATCATGGTTGGAGATGTGGAACCCAGAGCCTTTATTGCTAAAAGGATGTGATAGCGTTTTAGAATTCAAAGTGCTAATGAGTAGATAAACTTTATCAATTATTTTCTTACGGAAAAGTATTATAATTTACGATATCAATACAATTGTGAAGCTGAATTTCATGAGTGTCTACATTTAATATGAACTAAGGAGGCTAGCCTTTTGTATAAATTTTTTTGACGCTGCATTATTTTATGGTGTTTGTAAGCTGGAGATTATTTTGCTGCAATAGCTGGTCTTTAGTTAAGTCTTACCCAAACGTTGGATGAGTTAGTCGAGAAGTAGACGAGAGATTGACATTGGCTAGAATATCATTCTTGGAACACTTTATTGAGTTGTATGATGTAAAAATTTTTAAACTCTTTTGAGGCTTGTATTAAATTTAGGTTTAAAAATAATTCTTATATGAAAAGTTAATTTAGGCTTAAAAATCATTCTTATGCAACAAAATAATATCTAAACTAGCAATTGTATCGGATGTTGTGAAAACCAAGAAGAATCGTGACATATAAAAAATCATTAAATGATAAAATTAATGAAGCAAATGTCTTTCAATAAAATATTCAATGAAGAATGCTCATTAGGTATAGGGGATGACAATTTGGTTTAATAGTAAATTCAACTTTTCCTACCTCTATTTTTGGGATTTTACATTCATAGATATGGGTCAATCAAACTTTATGGCTTAATCGAATCCTGTGAGCTATAAGTTGTAAGGTTCGTCCTATATTTGTTCATGTCTCATCATAATTTCATTTGATGTCGGACTCTTGGGGATAAAGAAGAGCCCCAACCACTATGGGCCTGATAACATAAATATATTTTGGGGTATAGAAATGACACATTAGTGAGATGTTAAGGAAGTATTTTACGATGAAGGACGGGAAGAAGTGATCCTTCGAGGAAGGCTAACTTCAAGAGTAGGGGTTGATGTTAGGTTAAATTTCACGAGTTGCCTTTTTTGGGTGTGCCACAATTTTGATCTTCTTGATAGTTAAATAATTGGCATAGTTGAATATTTCACCAATTAGATGTAGTAAAATATATTTCTTTGATTTCTATTATTATGATCGTACCAACCTTATTAAAGAATTGAAAATTTGGGATGTCTGATCTATTTATTTGATTTATCTGTGCTTATGATGGTGGCAATTACTGCACCATGCTAAAGGAAACCATTTCAAGTCAAATTACACATTTTTTTTTTTGCAATTTGTGTTTTTTCCTTTTAGTAGAATGCATTGTAAAAATAAAAATGTAAAGAAATATCATGCCACATGGAAAAGCGGTGCGGCTCAATAAATTCAATTTGAAAAGAAAAATGTGACCAATGAAAGCTTACCTAAAATGATAAAAGTAGGTGAATATTTTGTCTTCTTGACCCAAACTATAAAACTTCCCTTTCTTCAGTAGCGGATACTTTTTCCTCTTTTCTTGATGAGAAGTAGAAATATTCGCTTGTGAAATGTTGCAACAAATACATGGATAATTCAAGTGAGAGGACCACCATTGGGAATTTTATGTTGGAAAAAATCCTCATCCCGAACACAAAATAAACATAACTCGCCATTAATATGAAAAACATCTAATCCCGGCTATAATGGGGATTTTACCACTATGTGTAAATACTTCCAATGGAAAGAAGTGGCACAATTTTTTTCATCATATGGGAAAATATATAGATTTCACTACACCTTAGTTTCTGTTGCGGGGTTGCATTGATAAAAAAGTCTTATCGGAAAGGAAAACTGGTCCATGCTCACATCATTCGGACATGATGCGAATGCTAGGACATGGTTTTGGAAAGTACCCTTGTGACCATGTATGCCAAATGTGGAAATATAGTCTGCAGAAAATGTGTTTGGAAAAATGCCTCAACCAAATGTTGCATCATGGACTATGATGATTAGAATTCATACAAGGATGGATATATTGAAAAAGCCTCGAAAATATTTTATCAGATGATAGATGGATGTCCTTCAATAGTTGACATTTTCGATCTTCTTCAGGTATGCGTCAGCAGGAGATCTGGGAATGATCATGTATAGATAATTAGGAGGGGCTTTCAAGTCAATGTGTTTTTAGGAAATGGGCTTGTAGATATGTATGCAAAATGTAGACATACTAAATTGCACATGATCTGACTGATAAAATGGAAAACTTGACTTTCCCCTTCTTCACATGGACCTTACTATTAGTAGTTGATGGTTTTTCACAAGGATGATCTTCGAAGGTAGAAGAAAAAGGCTTATGTGGGAATATGGACCACACTTCTAATACCTCGAAGACACCAGGGAAAATATCTAAGAAGTTGGTCACCCTTACATAACTTGTAAGGGAATTTAAGTTCTAGAGATGATTCACGATCCTCTCCATACTAGTTGCATTAATAACAATGTTTGTTTGGTTAGCCCCTTAGTTGTTTTCTTCTTATTCTTCATCCTCTTCTTCTTCTTCTTAACTTTTTAGTTACTAAAATCAAGACTCTCACCAAAAAGGAGGAAGAAAGGGATGAAGAAATGAAAAATGAAGAAGGAAAAGAGAGTCAGTGGAATCTAACAGGGTTGTCATATATTAGATGGAGAGATTTGGTTGAGAGAAGTTTGAACATTAAGA